>CM061131.1:42142897-42504588 GCA_030789695.1 Scilla litardierei
GTGAAATGTTCCTCCACATGTGAAAGATCCCCTCTTCTTTAGTGTGAAGCCAAGAACCTCTAAGTTATCACATTCTTCTCCAAATTATCCACCGAAACCCTAACTTCTCCAACAAATCTGATGCGGTCGTATACAAGAGGAGACACCAGAGTTCGGGCACGTCACGTGGAGCGGGCACGGGACAGGATTAGAGCTATCCACTTTATCTTCTTTTGCTTTTATTTGCTTTGTAGCATCTTAGTTAGTGCTTAAGTCACGGTGTGTGTGCTTAGCAATAGTTGATGGGTCTTATAAATACCCCAAGAACCCTAGTTGCTCATTATCGAAGAATTGAGATTAAACAGCCGTGACAGCTAGGGTTAGTGGGGGATTAGACTTGATCCATTATTTCAAGTTAGGGAGTGATCTCTCCAGAAAAAGATCAAATCTATCTCATTGTTCTTCGTTATTGCAATAGAAAATTCCACTCTTTTCCATTTTCCACTTTAAAATTCAGCCCTAGATACGATTTAAACCCCAAATCGTATCATTTTGGTATCATAGCTTCACGATCTAATGGCGGGAACTAGGGCGAAGACGGCGGCGGAGCTTGTCGAGGAGAAGTTTGACGGCAAACTCGATGAAGTAAACAAGCGGATCGATGGGCTACAAGGAGAAATCAGAGGGATTCATCAAGAGATGAAGGGGCTCGCGAAATCCACCGACATCCAAGACCTTCTTCAAGCTTTTCGTCAACAACCACCACCCCAATAAGCTGAAATTAGGGCGTCCACTTCGACAAATCTACACCCTTCTTCAGATCTAGGGCTTCAAGGAAGGGATCCGGCGTACGAGGAGCCGGAACAGCACCTCGTGAAGTTCCGGGAGACCCACGAGGCAAGGAGGCAGGCGGCGGGGCCACCCTTGGGGGGCGGCGGCCCCTGGCAGACCGCCAGGGGCCGCGCGCCCCTCCTACAGGCCGCGCGCCCCTGCGCGGCCCAGATCTGGGCCGCGCAGGGCCGCGCGGCCCCCTGGAGGGCCGCGCCGTCCCCCGCGGGGGCCTGGCGGGCCGCCAGGCTCCCGGCGAGGGCCGGCGAGGCCGGGAAGAAGCCGGCGGGGCCCTGGCGACTCGCCAGGGGCCCCGCACAGCTGCGACAGCCCCCGGGGGCTTTGCTGGAGGCCGACTGGGCCAGGCGGGCTATTCCTAGGGCAGGGAGGGAGCGTTGGAGGCCTTGAGACGCGCCAAGGAGGATGTACGGAGACTTCAGGAGGTCGGGGAGGATGTGGGGCATGTGCCGGAGTACGAGGAGTACACACGTTATGCCGACAACCTCCTAGAGGAGGAGGAGATTTGGGGGGATGGAGATGCGTGGGATGCTGAGGAGCAGCGGGCAGCCGAGAGGGCCCGAGAAGAGATCTGGGGAGCACATGAGCATCAGGAGCGGCCTAGATGGAGGCTGGAGGGACCGGTACGACCTAGGTACCAGGAGGGTAATCGGGGAGGAGGCCCCCGTGGCGATGCTGGCCACGATAGTCGGTTGAAGAAGTTGACCATGCCCCTGTTTGAGGGAAAGGATCCTGACACCTGGGTCTACAAGGCGGAGAGGTACTTCGATGTGTTGGGGTTATCTGAGGCGGAGAGGATGCAGTCGGTAGGGATGTGCTTCGAGAGGGAGGCTTTGGGATGGTTCCGATGGAGCCAACGGCAGAGACCTATCCGTACTTGGATAGAATTGACGGAGTGCCTAATGGAGAGGTTCCAAGAGACGCAGGCCGGCGGCCTGTTTGAGAAGTTGTACACGCTGCGACAGGAGGGGGACAGTGCGGGAGTATGTAGAGAAGTTTGAGCGGCTTGCGAGCCGAGTAGAGGGAGTTTCTGCTGAGTCCCTAGAAGGAAATTTCCTGAAGGGTCTCAAGCCACAGGTTCGAGCTGAGCTACGAGTTCAGGAGCCCAGAGGCCTATCTGCCATGATGAGGATTGCCAGGAAGGTGGAAGACAAACTGACAGAGGATAGGAGAGCGAGGGGAGCCTGGGGAGGGTCGACTTTTCGGAGTCCTGCAGCACCAGCACCCAAGGCTCCTACAGGTGCACTGACACCGGCTCGAGGGGCGGTTCCGGAGAACCGCACGGGGGGTCAGACCCGACGGATGACCGAGGCGGAGATGAGGGAGCGCAGGGCCAAGGGGTTGTGCTTCAAGTGCGATGAGCGGTTCACCCCGGGACATCGGTGTGCAGGACGAGCCATGCAGTTGGAGGTAGCGGCTGAGGAGGAAGAAGAGGGAGATACTACCATTATTCTCGATGGGGAGGAAGCGGTGGAGGAACAACACCAGCACTTGGACGTTGTGGAGGTTTCTCTCAGCTCCGTGGTGGGATTTACTCCTTATCACACCATGAAGCTGGTGGGCAGGTTGGCAGACCAGGAGGTGACGATTTTGATAGACAGTGGGGCAACCCACAACTTCATCTCCAGGAAGTTGGTGGAGCAGGTGGGGCTAGAGGTGAGTGAGACAGCCACCTTTGGGTGATATTCGGCACCGGCCAGCGGGAGGAGAGCAGAGGCGTTTGCAGGGCTGTGATTCTGGCAGTGCAGGGAGCTCAAGTGGTGGTAGATTGCTACCCCCTGGAGTTGGGGAAGGTTGACTTGGTGTTGGGGATGCAGTGGCTACAGACATTAGGCGACACCAAGTTCAACTGGAAGATGCTTAGGATGGAGTATCGGGAGGACGGAAGGACGGTGATTCTACTAGGGGACCCCAGTTTGTGTTGTCGCGCAGCGTCCTTGAAGTCTTTGGCTCGGGCGGTGTCGGTAGGAGGGGAGGCATATTTTGTGTCCTATCAGGAGTTGGGGGCAGAGGCACAGGAGCAGAGGGCACCACCAGAGGTGGAGGAGTTGTTGGACAGCTACGGGCACGTCTTTCAGATGCCGCAGGGACTTCCACCGCAGAGGGACCACGAGCACGCCATCGTGCTACGGGAGGGGGTAGCACCCATCAGTGTCCGGCCATACAGGTACCCGCATGTTCAGAAGGATGAGATCGAGCGTTTGATCAGGGAGATGCTACAGGCGGGGGTGATTAGGCCGAGTGTTAGCCCGTTCTCTAGCCCGGTGCTCTTGGTGAAGAAAAAGGACGGTAGCTGGAGGTTGTGTAGACTACCGTGCCCTCAACAAGGAGACGGTGGCAGACCGTTTCCCTATACCGGTGATAGATGAGTTGTTGGATGAGTTGTATGGAGCGTCGATCTTTTCGAAGATTGACCTGAAGTCGGGTTATCATCAGATCCGGATGAAGGCAGAGGACGTACAGAAGACTGCTTTCAGGACTCATGAGGGGCATTATGAGTTCCTCGTCATGCCCTTTGGGTTGACGAACGCACCTGCTACATTTCAGTCGTTGATGAACAAGATATTCCAGCCTTACCTACGGCAGTTTGTCTTAGTGTTCTTCGACGACATCTTGGTGTATAGCCGTACAGTAGAGGAGCACGTGCGAGACTTGGAGACCGTATTACAGGAGCTACAAGCCCACCAGCTGTATGCCAATAGGAAGAAGTGCACGTTCGCCCAGGCGAAGGTGGAATACTTGGGGCATGTGGTTTCAGCAGCAGGGGTAGCAGCTGACATGAGCAAGATAGAGGCCATGCTAGATTGGCCGCGGCCCACTACTCTGAGGGCACTACGGGGCTTTTTGGGCTTGACAGAGTATTACCGTAAGTTCGTGCAGGGCTACAGTACCATCGCCTAGCCTCTGACTGAACAGTTGAAGGACGGGTTCCAGTGGACCGAGGAGGCGACTGCGGCGTTTGAGGCCCTGAAGGGGGCGATGATGACCGTTCCAGTACTTGCTCTTCCTGATTTTAGCAGACCCTTCGTGGTGGAGACTGATGCTTCAGGGTACGGGCTGGGGGCGGTACTGATGCAGGATCAGCGACCCGTGGCTTACTTCAGTCAGGTTTTGTCATCACGAGCGAGGCAGAAGTCCGTGTATGAGAGGGAGCTGATGGCTATTGCTTTATCGATTCAGAAGTGGCGTCCGTACCTACTTGGGCGACCATTTATTGTGCGCACGGATCAGAGGTCACTGAAGTATCTGCTAGAGCAGAGATTGGTGGCGGCAGATTATCAGAAGTGGTTATCCAAGCTTGTGGACTACAAGTTTGAGATACACTATCGGCCCGGGTTGGAAAACAAGGCTGCGGATGCGTTGTCACGGCGGGAGGAGGTTACATCCTTGTCAGCCTTGTCAGTACCACTGCTAGCAGATTGGGAGCCTTTATGGAGGGAGGTGGATGCCGACGAGGAGTTGTCTAGAGTTCGAGAGGATTTGGTTCTGGGGTTGGCTGAACACCCAGGCTATTCGGTGGAGGGACGACGGTTGCTGTACCGGGGAAGGTTGGTGATACCGCGGACTTCAGTGCACATACCTTTGATTTTTCAGGAGTTCCACGGGAGTGCGATAGGGGGGCATTCTGGCATCCAGCAGACATATATGAGGGTGGCTAGGGAGCTATATTGGAAGGGAATGAAGAAGGACATTGCGGAGATGGTGGGCCGTTGTGACGTCTGCCATCGTCACAAATACTTGGCAATGGCACCAGCAGGTCTGCTGCAGCCCTTAGCTCTTCCTGAGCAGGTCTGGGAGGGAATCAGTATGGATTTTGTGGAGGGGCTACCCAAGTCGGAGGGGTATTCGGTGATTTTGGTGGTGGTAGACTGGTTGAGCAAGTATGGACACTTCATTGGGCTGAGACATCCTTACACTGCAGTGACAGTAGCTACATCGTTCATGCGGGAGGTGGTGCGCCTACACGGGTTCCCCGAGTCCATAGTGTCAGATAGGGACACTGTCTTCATGAGCCAATTTTGGAGGGAGCTGTTCAGAGTGCAGGGGACAGTTCTGAGGAGGAGCACAGCTTACCACCCCCAGACGGATGGGCAGACCGAGGTCGTCAACAGGAGCATTGAGACCTACCTTCGCTGTTTTGCATCGGATTGCCCTCGAAGTTGGTATCGATGGCTGGTGTGGGCGGAGTATTGGTATAATACTTCCTTCCACTCAGCCGCGCAGACGACACCGTTTCGGGTGTTGTACGGGAGGGACCCACCCGCGCTGATCCATTATCGTCGTGGGGCAACCCCAGTGTCCCAATTGGATCAGTACCTCGAGGAGCGCGAGATGATTTTGGAGGAGTTGAAGAAGCATTTAACAAGAGCTCAGCAGCTTATGAAAGCCAAGGCGGATGCGCACCGTAGAGAGGTGGAGTTTACAATGGGGGATCGGGTTTATCTGAAGCTGAGACCGTACCGGCAGAGGTCACTAGCCCGACGTCGTAACGAGAAGCTGGCCGCGCTCTTTTACGGGCCTTTCCTGATAGAGGCGAGGATTGGACCCGTGGCTTATAGACTGACGTTGCCCCCAGGATCCGCCTTACACCCAGTTTTTCACGTCAGTCAGTTACGCCGAGCGATTGGAGCACAGACACCGGTGGCCACTTTGCCATCGACATTGACAGCTGACGCAGAGGTGAGGATGGCGCCCCAGGACATTCTGCAGGTACGACACACTGAGGGGGGCGATCGGGAGGTGTTGGTACGATGGTTGGGTTTGCCTGACCACGAGGCTACTTGGGAGCGGGAGGATACCATCAGGGCTCAGTTTTCAGACTACAACCTTGAGGACAAGGTTCGTTTTTGGGGGGATTAATGATGCGGTCGTATACAGGAGGAGACACCAGAGTTCGGGCACGTCACGTGGAGCGGGCACGGGACAGGATTAGAGCTATCCACTTTATCTTCTTTTGCTTTTATTTGCTTTGTAGCATCTTAGTTAGTGCTTAAGTCACGGTGTGTGTGCTTAGCAATAGTTGATGGGTCTTATAAATACCCCAAGAACCCTAGTTGCTCATTATCGAAGAATTGAGATTAAACAGCCGTGATGGCTAGGGTTAGTGGGGGATTAGACTTGATCCATTATTTCAAGTTAGGGAGTGATCTCTCCAGAAAAAGATCATATCTATCTCATTGTTCTTCGTTATTGCAATAGAAAATTCTACTCTTTTCCATTTTCCACTTTAAAATTCAGCCCTAGATACGATTTGAACCCCAAATCGTATCAAAATCCCTATATCCAACCACGTTCTGCATCAAGGAAATAAAGGCCCTGATAACATAGACCCACTTCTATGGAGATAGACATGTTAATCTTTAACCTATATTTCTTATTGAGGAGGAAGCAGAGAAGGAAGACGAAGAAGAAGGAAAAAACTGAAGGAAAAAAACTACTACACAAACTGGTCTGGAAAACATCAGACAGAGGATCAAAGAAATTCCATCTTGGTACAAAATTTTCGGCGCTCCAAGTGTGCCTGACAGAAAGCCTGAAGGATAAATCTCAAGAACATGATAATATAGCAAGCGTGAAGAAAATAACTTTAACATGTAACAATTAGTTAAACGAATTTAAAATACACAAGAAGCCAAATAAATTTTTGTCAGCTGAAGGGAAAAATGAGATCATAAAAGAGCACAAATGTCCAGGACTAAAATGGTGTAATGTCAAATGGAGTGTAATTTCGAAGCAATAACAAATATATAGGCAAAAATTTTAGGATCATCATCATTACAGATAACCAAAAATGCAACAAAGTACAACTTAAGGTGCAAAAAGGGCTAGAAATCACATCAATTTAACAAGTAATCCCATGCAGAATGGGGAATTCAATGACGATGGTATTGAGGCATATGACTGAATGTAAGAAGAAATAGCCGAGCCTGGACAGTAAGCCTGAAAAGGCTTTCTATTGATCATGGCCCATGATTATTAGATTCTAATAGCACAATCTGCCAAAGACACTGCTTGGATGTATCGAGATTAATTAGTCAAAAAGAAAGACGCATTTCTTAACTGACCAACCTTAGTCACGAGTATCATAAGAGCTATAAAATAATAGAGATAAAGCCTTAAATCTAAATTGTTATGTGACTTCCTTTTTCCATTAATTGCTACCAGGGACACAGTCTCTTTCACATTAGCACCTATGATATGTTTTCTATTACCTCCATCCAGGTTGTCAAAAAATAATAGTAAATCTTTATAATAGGATATATACGCTTACTCTGGAGCATGATAACCAAAAGTTCCTAAAACTCGAGTGGAATGTAGACGGGCAGCGGTATCAGGAGACTGGTTGGATAAAGTGAAATCAGCGAGCTTAGACTCATAATCGTCGAAAAGAAGAACATTGCTTGATCTGACATCTCGATGTACAATTGAAGGCTGAACTTTTTCATGAAGATACTCGAGACCTCTTGCTGCACCATAAGCAATTTTCACCCTCTGAATCCAGCTCAGAACAGGACCAGGTTCAGCATCCTGTACCCCTTTCCTTCCTGTGACAAAGAGATTGACTCATTAGCGAAGAGAAAATAGAAATACATGTAAAAACAAAGGGGTGAAGAGAACATGTTACACAATCACAATCAAAATAATTATTATCCATATTACAATTTATACAACTTCCTATAATTTAACATGTTGAGATGTGAAAAAATGGCAGATTCTTTCTTCTTTCCTAAGGTAAGCTGGCTATAATTTCACACATTTATTAGACAAACTGGGTTTTATCCACTAAAACATCATGAGGTCTAAGTACATATATAAATCTATAACCACATTCGGAATGGATTTTTTAAAATGAACTTCTGAAAAATAAAAACAAAAGATATTATTTTTTACCATGTAGAGTGTCATGTAAGGAACCTTTTGTTGCAAACTGATATACCAATATCCGATTATCTCCCTCCAAGCAGTAGCCCAACAACCCCACAAAATATTCATGCTTAAGTCTTGAAACTGCTGATAACTACATCAGAAACAATAAAAAAGAATGCAATTAGAACTAGATTACAGTTGTCTGTAAGAAAATAATTGAACAAAGCAAAGTAGCCTGCATCCGAGGTGGCTGAAAACGATATACGACAAATGAATAACCTAAGCCCAACCATTCGAAATAAATGAGCGTGGATCCTAATATTAGACCTGCTGACTTTGGTTTTCCTTAGGTTCTGGACAAGACGCTAGTTAGTAAAAGCTTGAACAACAAAACGTAAAAAGAGCTGACAACATAACGTAATATGAATGTTCTCGTTAGGAAATCAGATATATCATAGTTTCCTTCAACAATGTAATTTGTATTGAAGCAATCCATGATATCAAATGGAGAACAAAAGTCTTAACAGGTTAAATTATGTTTACTCATGGACCTGGTAAATGCCTTGCAGACAATTTCACCTGAGTTTCAAAGTCAGCATCCGAATCTTGTGAGGCACTTGGATCCAGCTTCTTGATTGCAGCCTCTTCTCCTGTACTCAAAGTTGCATGAAAGACCCGACCATAAGAACCTTCTCCAATCAAAGCCTTCTGCCCAAAATTACCAGTCAGTTTGCTAAGCTCAGCCAGCGGTATTGACGGTATCTCAATAGGTAAAGGCTTTTTAGGAGCTCCACTTCTAGCAGCATTGGGGCCTCTCGGCTCTCTATCATTACCTAAAATACCAGGAAGGAAAAGAAAATTACATATATGGTTTAAAGTGGTCTACCTACTAAATATCTGAAATGGAGAACAAATCAAAAAGATTATTCAATTAATTTAGGTAAATTTCAAGAAACCTCCTTAAATTTTGAATCGTTTAAAAAACACCCTGAATTTTTTTTCAGTAAAACACCTTGGACTTTTCCTTACTTTTTCAAAAACCCTTCAGTTAACACCACTGGATATTAAAAAATAAATAAATAATAAATAATTCATTATTTAAATATTGAATTTTTCAAAAAAAGGGAAATATTTTTTAAAATAATTAACATTAAATGGGTAAGTGTTTCATAAAGAAAGTATTTTAAAATGTATATTGTTTTAAAAATAATCAAACACTGTAGGGATCATGTTATTTGTAAAAGCAAAGGTTCAGGTGTTTTAGGAAAAAAAATTTCAGGGTGTTTTTTTTTGAAACAACTCAAAGTTCATGTGGGCATCTTAAAATTTAGCCAAAGTGTCATAGTTTTTAATATACATCTTTTCAATAGCTGGAAGAGTATAGATTATGTTTTATTGAATATTGTACAATATAATAGTTGATGGGAATCCATATGCATGAAATAGCCACAGCCAATACAGTATGTAATCTTGGTTGCACATAATATTATATTTAGGATATACTCCTTTTCTGTGTTTAGAAGTGCAGTCAGTTTGGAAGGCTAAATGCATGTATAACAAATTTAAAAAAATACATTATGAGAATGTGACAATTAGGTATCATAATGGCATGGTCAATTTGGAGGAGGAAACACATACGGCCCATCATGTTTCCACAGGGCCCATCTAATTGGATGAAGAATCTAAATGTGAAACATTATAGCCAAACAATATCTCCATAGAGTGGAAAGTTGATAAATGAATGCATGTAGAATGGAGTAAAACTAACAGCTGAATATGATTACGTCGGAAACTACTGGATGGCATTGTCTTGGGTACATAACAAATATGTGCAAAAGAAACAAATATAGGATTTTGATCTAAATATATTGAAGATGACACTGATATGATTTGTAAATGAAAAGATGTCTCACGATCATGAGATTCT
Source organism: Scilla litardierei (assembly GCA_030789695.1). Classification (NCBI taxonomy): domain Eukaryota; kingdom Viridiplantae; phylum Streptophyta; class Magnoliopsida; order Asparagales; family Asparagaceae; genus Scilla; species Scilla litardierei. The sequence continues at coordinate 42,152,517 of CM061131.1, forward strand.
CCTACATCTTCTTCTCCTATCAAACATGATCTTTAGAGTTGGAGTAACAGCTATGAGAGTGCTACCATATTCTTGAACATGATATCATTCAAATAGATGGAATGGATCTTTGGACTGAGTGGAAGAATTCTTAGATAAAGGTTAAATTGTATTTGATGCTATGATTCTTCTAAGAGGATCTCTCTCTAAAGAGAATACATATAGGCAAGATGCCTTGAAAACACCAAAAAAAAGTACCCTAAGCCGAAATACTATGAATCCAATGTTCTTTGCTTGTGGATCCACAGGTGAAAAGGGAAGTATTATTGTAAAATCCTTAAGTTTCTAATGATCCCGTGCATGAGCACACAATTTGGTAACCACGAGGTAAACATTAACAATGACGATCATCGAAAAGAGAAACAAAAGGTGGACTATTAACATCCATAAGAGATTGTTTTCTCTGTTGATAGTTGACACCTCTCTCTCTCTCTCTCTCTCTCTCTCTCTCTCTCTCTCTCTCTCTCTCTCTCACTCATATGCATGTACTGAGATATATAATAATAAGTATGATCGGTAAGATACCTAAATAACGATAACGATAGATAGATAAAAGCAGGTCTGATTATGCCAATTTTTAATCCTAAATAGAATGTAGCGATGCAAGGATCCAAATGAAAATATAGTATCGATTTACATATGCTTGAATGATCCCTTCTTTTAAACAGGTCGAGGGAACAAACATTTCTTACAAAACAAAAAGTAAAGTAAGATATTCTTTCTATAGCTATTCTATTGGAGATAAGACATCTATTTTAAAGTTTTCTCATATGGGACTTGTAATAAAAAAGTCACATATCATGCTTGGATTGAACAATCACAACTGCATTAATCTTCACGTCCTTAAAATGGAAACCAAAGATCGTGTGATTTTCATATAGTTTGACCATGGATAAGCTTCAATTGATTGAATGTTTCAGAATAGCCCTCTAACATATCAATTTGATATGTATCTCAGCCATTAAAAATCAGTGTGATATGGTTTATTGGTTGATTTAGTCATGAATAATTATATCTTTGAAGCGAAGATCATAGAACCTCTAAAATAGCAAGTTTCATCACAAAGTATTAGATTCACGATGATAATCACATAATAATGTCATCGTTTCTTGGAGTTCCAAGGATTTGATTTAGATGGAAGTTTTTTACGTGATAGAGATATGGAGAAGAGGGGAGGAGACTAGATGGGTGAATGTACTAGTAGGAGATGGTCATATGCTTTTGAAATAGAGCACTTAATTGTAGATGGTGGTGGAATATAACTAAATTCTTTTAATGACTCATTCCTTGCCCCCATATCATAGGAAGAAAAAGGTGAGATTTAGGGGTTTTAATATAAATTCAAAGATTCCAGCATTCTAGAAAGGTGTTGCAAAATTCAAATAGGTTTTTCATACAAGCATTGGATGATTATGATTCAGATAGGGTTTTCATACAAAATTCATTCATCACGAATTGGAAGATGATTATGATTCGCACAACGGACTGTCCACTGCAAACGGCACAGATGAGAGCATCAAAATGTTGGAATTATGGACTTCATATCATTGTATATAACCCGTATTTGCATTTAGACGTGTGGACGCACACGTGTTGCATTAATTGTCACATGTATATTACTAAAGAATTAATTTAGGACCTAATTGTAATGATCAAATTAAGTTTTATGGTCCTATTTAATTAATAATAAGTGTGTGGACTTATTTGCAAATGTGTGAAATTCCTGATGCAATTACTAATTTTTGATGGGCTAATTAATAAAATGCAAAATCTATAAATAAGGGGGTATGGTCCCTTGTTGACGTACGCTATATTTTTACGCTCCCATTTAGAAAAGTGTGTAAGACAAAAGAGAGAAGAAAATGGCTTCTCATCTCACTCTCTCCTTTCGTACGATCAATAAGAAGACTCAAACCCACTTCTTCTTCCTTCTTCTTCATGGATTCTTCTGGTATTATTTCGCATTCTCACCAAACTATTTTTAGACAAGTTATTCAATGTTTTCATGAATTTCTGAAAATTCTTTCAATTGGTATCAGAGCCAGGTTGATCTAGGATTGTTGGGATTTGATTCTATGATGTTTTTGGAATTTTTTATGAGTGATTTCATAGAAAATTCATGGCAATTTTGGGTTAAAACTTCAGTTTTTCACGTTTTTTTGGGGCGGCGGCACTGTTTCGCGTCCTGGGTTTCGCTGCATTTTTTTAAAAAAAACCGTTAATGTCACAAACGAACTAGAAGCAAAGACTTGAACCAGCGGTCCCTTGGCCTCAAGCATAATGCTTTACCACTAAGGCATGTTCTCATTTGTTACATTTAATATAATTTATTTATATGTAGTTTTCGGTGGCAGTTATAACTGAAGTTTTATTAAACAAAATTTGTTTTGCGTCTGTTAGGTTTTGATCCCGGGACCCCAGGCTCACCTTCGTTCTGCTCAACCGCTGGGTTATTACAACCTGTATGTTTCAGTGGTGTAATATATTTATTTGAAGTATAACTGTATTAGTTAAATATTCATAAACGAAAATATTTAGTTTGTTGAACTTGTCGGGTTCGAACCGGCGACTACTTGGTTGCGTGGATTGATTTACCTTTGGACTAATGATCATGTATGATATTTTCGAAAACAAATTTTACTTAAGTAAAATTTATGTTGGTTTTAATTCATATACAAAAATAAAGCAAGTGGTTGCATTCATTAGGATTTGATTCTGCGACCATTGGGTAGCAAGGAGAGAAGTCAACCACTAATCTATATTTTTCTAATGTTATAATTATGTAATTATTTTATTTATTTGAATTACTTTAGCAAGTAATTATTACTATTTTTAATTACATTGTATTTAGTTTTAATTATTGGGCGCTACTCTATACGAGATTGGTTTTCATGCCATACTCTATAGAGATTAGCCTTAATATTGTGCTCTACTCTAAATGAGATTGGCTTTCATGCCCTACTCTATAGAGATTAGCCTTAATATTGTGCTCTACTCTATACGAGATTGGCTTTCATGCCCTACTCTATAGAGATTAGCATTAACATTGTGCTCTACTCTATACGAGATTGGCTTTCATGCCCTACTCTATAGAGATTAGCCTTAATATTGTGCTCTACTCTATACGAGATTGGCTTTCATGCCCTACTCTATAGAGATTCGCGTTATAATTATACTCTACCTTATATGATATTACTTTTAATGTATAATAGGTAGAAATGTATGTTTTTGAATTCAAAGATCATATTTCGCTTTGACTACAGTCAACTAATCTGTAGGTGAAGACGAGGTTACATCGTCTTTGCAATTACCATACTTACAACAATGTGATTATACGATTAATAACATAAAGTTGCTTGCATAAGCATTCTCGGGTTTTCACTTTAATTAGCAAAATAGTATTGTCACCCAAGTGACCTCTGCTGTGGACATTTTTTAATTTGTGAATAACTAAGTTAATTCTGTATGCATTATTTCATGCGAGCAACATGCTGGCCCAAAGGAAAACTGTTATTTGGCAGAAATTTATGTGTACATGTGGTAATGAATACTAATAACTATAAGATGTACATTGCAAATACGCAACTGGACCAAAGAAAGGTTAAGTATTTGTTAGTACGATGTTATGTATTTCGATTACTACAACAAGTTGATTACAAGCAAGTTGAATATTTAGTCCAAAGACTATATATTTAATGTTGCATTAACCAACTTGTAGATGAGTTGTAATTATTCATTTAGTTGATCACTATTTTTTTAATTAATTGTGAGCTAAGTTACATTTTTTGTTCTCTATACAGCTGATATTATAAACGCAAGTTCGGTTTCTGCTTCCATCACCATCATTCCCATGTTGAATGGAACTAATTTTATAGCTTGGAAAAATAAGGTGAAAATGGTTTTAGATTGCATGGATATTGATTATGGATTAAGGGCTGATAAGCCAGCACCACTTACTGCAGAAAGTACTCCTCAAGAGGAGAAAACTTTCGAAATGTAGGAAAGGTCCAACCACATAGGTGTAATGATCATGAGAAATGCAATGGCCGAAGATTTTCTGGACACTATGACTGATAATATGGATGCTAAGAATTTCCTTCATACCCTTGAAGAGCGCTTTGCAAAAAGCGATAAGGCGGAGACAAGCGCTGCACTTAGAAAGCTTGTCTCCATAAGGTATAAGGGTAATGGAAGCATTAGGAAGCACATTCTAGAAATGTATAATCTCTCTAGAAAACTTAAATCACTTAAAATTGAGTTACCAGAAGATTTTCTTGTTCATTTGGTGCTGATATCCCTTCCTCCTCAATTTAGTCAAATTTGAAGTGAGCTATAATTGTCAAAAGGACAAATGGACATTGAATGAGCTCATGTCTCATTTGGTGCAAGAGGAAGATAGGATGAAGCAACAAAAGACAAATAGACAAATAGTGCTCACTTAGGTTCATCTTCTTCTTTTGACAAAAAGAAGAGGAAAGGAAAAATGACTGCGGCATCAGGATCGCAGAAAAAGCAAAAGGTCCCCAATAAGGGGAAAAAGGAAATGAAGTGCTTTTTCTGCAAAGATGCTTCTCATGTTAAGAAAGATTGTGCAAAATATCACGCCTGGAGCGTGAAGAAGGGTAAGTCTTTCTCTCTTGTTTGCACTCATATTGCAATGGTTTCAGTTCAAAGATATACTTGGTGGTTTGATTCGGGTGCCACAACTCACATAAGTATATCTATGCAGTGTTGCCTGAACTACCGAAGGCCCAGTGAAGATGAAAAACACATCTATATGGGAGCTGAGACCCAGAGGAAGTTGTAGGTATATGGACTTTTAGGTTGTTATTGTGTACTGGTTTTTATTTAGAATTAAAGAATACTTTGATTGTACCGCCATTTAGACGGAATTTAGTTTCAGTTCCTGTTCTCGACAATGAAGGTTATATTTTGTCTTTTGGAAACAGGAAAGAAAATTTGTTTCTTAATTCTAAATGTGTTGGAACTAGTACTTTATATTGTAATGATAATCTATATATGATTGATATGGTTGGCACAAACCATGAGTCCCAAACAGCTGAAACTAGAGGCATAAAACGTAAATTGCAAAATGAAAATTCTTATTCATTATGGCACAGGTGTTTGGGTCATATATCCAAAAGGAAAATTGACAGACTTGTGAATAATGAAATTCTCGATAAACTTGATACAACAAATAAAATGGAAATATGTGTTGAGTGAATAAAAGGCAAAATAACAAACAAGATATATATATATATATATATATATATATATATATATATGGGCTGAGAAAGCTACAGATGTCTTAGAACTAATACATACCGATATTTGTGGACCATTTCCTACAGTTGCTTGAAATGGTCAACGGTATTTTATTACGTTCATTGACGATTTCTCTCGTTATGGTTACCTCTATTTAATAAATGAGAAGTCACAAGCTCTGGATGTTGTTAAGTCTTTTAAAACCGAAGTTGAAAATCAACTTGGAAAGACTATTAAGTCTGTCAGATCAGATCGTGGTGGTGAATACTATGGTCGATATGATGGATCAAGTGAACAACGTCCAGGTCCGTTTGCGCAATACTTAGATGATTGTGGGATCGTCCCTCAGTATACCATGCCAGGCTCTCCTAGCATGAATGGTGTAGCAGAGAGACGAAATAGAACCCTTAAGGATATGGTAAGAAGTATGATTTCTCATACAACCTTACCTCAATCACTTTGGGGTGATACGCTAAAAACTGCAGTCTATATCCTTAACCGTGTGCCAACTAACGCTACTAATAATACCTTTTATGAGTTATGGACAGGTAGAAAACCTGTCTTAAAGCATTTACGAGTGTGGGGATGTTCAACTGAGGCTATATCTTATAGGCCAAACGAGAAAAAGCTGAAATCAAGAACAGTTAGTAGCTATTTTGTGGCATACGCTGAAAAATCACGGGGTTATAAATTCTACGATCCTAAGAGAAGAACATTCTTTGAGACGAGAAATGCTCGGTTCCTTGCGGATGTTGAGTTTGGGGGGAAGATAAGGATAAAGACTCCACTTTTGAGGAGGATTCAGTAATACATTCTCATTTGGTTGTTGCAAATTATGACCAAATTTTCATTACTGGTGTAATTTTCCCGCAATATCCAGTAAGTGAAGTTGGCGAACCTTCCACCCATCAAAATGAAGTTCCTCAAATAGTGACTCAAGAGGAACCTCAAAATCAAAATCAACATCAAGATCAAACTCAACACCCTCAAACTCAAGAAGAACTAGTGCCTCTACAGAGATCCACAAGCGAAAAGAGAAGTGCAATATCAAGTGACTATATTGTATTTCTTAATGAGCATGAAGTAACCGATGGTCTAGTGGGAGATGACCCAGTCACCTTTCACGAAGCGATCGAATGTTCAAACTCTCAGAAATGGATCAATACCATGGGTGAGGAAATTCAATCCATAAAAGACAATGACGTTTGGGACCTTGTCCTATTACCTAAAGGTGTGAAATCAATTAGTTGTAAATGGGTTTACAAAACCAAAAGAGATTCACAAGGTAATATGGAAAGATATAAATCACGTCTTGTCGCAAAAGGATTTACTCAAAGAGAAGGTATCGATTATAAAGATACTTTCTCTCCTGTTTCGTCGAAAGACTCCTTTAGGACCATAATGGCACTTGTGGCACATTTTGACTTGGAGTTACATTAGATGGACGTAAAACCGGCCTTTCTCAATGGTGACATTGAGAAAACCATCTATATGGTGCAACTAGAAGGGTTATCTCCAAAAGAAGATAACAGCTTGGTATGCAAACTAAAAAAGTTTATCTATGGGCTCAAGCAGGCATCTCGTCAATGGTACCTTAAATTTCGTCAATGGTACCTTAAATTTTATCAAATTGTTCTCTCATTTGGTTTTGAGACCAACATCGTTGAAGATTGTGTGTACCATAAGTTCAGTGGGAGTAGGTTTATATTTCTGGTATTATATGTCGATGATATTTTGCTTGCCAGCATGATGTAAAGCTTCTTCATGATACCAAGAAATTTCTATCAGAACATTTCGATATGAAAGATCTTGGAAAACATCATATGTGTTAGGAATTCAAATTTATCGTGATCGTTCACGAGGAATTCTTGGATTATCACAAAAGGGTTACATCGAAAAGATACTGCAAAGGTTTGGCATGCAAAATTGTAGACCACATGACACACCCGTGTCAAAAAGAGACAAATTTAGTCTTAAGCAGTGTCCAAATAATAATATTGAAGCCAAGTATATGGAGAGTATCCCATATGCATCTGCAGTGGGAAGTCTTATGTATGCACAAGTATGCATTCGACCAGATCTTGCATTATAGTGGGAATGCTAGGCAGATACCAAAGCAATCCAGGAAGAGAACATTAGGTAGCAGCTAAAAGAGTCTTTAGATACTTACAGAAGACAAAAGGTTATATGCTCACATATAGGAGGCCGGATAATCTTAAGATCATTGGGTATTCTGACTCCGACCTTGCTGGATGCCAAGACAGTAGAAAATCCACATCTGCCTACATTTTTCTACTAGCCGAAGGTGCGATTTCAGTGAGAAGCACTAAGCAGACTCTCATTGCTTCCTCTACTATGGAGGCAAAGTTTGTTGCGTGCTACGGGGCATTAAATCATGCAAAATGGCTGCAAAACTTCATTTCAGAACTGCGAATTGTCAACGGCATTGAAAGGCCACTCAGACAATAGAGCAACAGTCCTATATTCCAATATCATCATGAGTTCGTCTAAATCTAGGCATATAGACATCAAATTCCTAGTTGTGAAAGAAAGAGTTCAGAATGGTTTAATAAGTATTGAGCATATAGGGACAAACTATATGGTTGCGGATCCGCTCACTAAGGCATTAACGCCTTCAGCTTTTCATGAGCATGTAACTCATATGGGTGTTATAAATTAAGATGTCATTTGAAAAGTGGGAGTATATTATGTTTGTCCAGCTTAATACATATTGTAATGTCTTGACATTATTCGATTATTTATATAGTATTTCGTCCATTCAGTTATTATTATGATCTGAACTCCGATCTCATAAATTTACTTTCAGTTGGACCAGTTGGAAATAGGCATGCATAGATCACTTAGCATGTAATTTCCATGCCACATATCCACACTATCTATGTCATTTAGTTGAATTGATACTGTAATCAATGCGAGCTTAGTTGCGTGAAATTTGGCAATAAGTGCTCCTGTAGTTCCTGTATCGGTGAGACTAATGGACGAAATGTTTTAAATTCAGTTGTGTACACACATTCAGTTTTACAGAGTAATTTATGTGATTAAGATGAGTTATTTATACGCATGGCTATGTAGTCCAAGTGGGAGATTGTTGGAATTATGGACGTCATATCATTGTATATAACCCATATTTGCATTTAGACGTGTGGACGCACATATATTGCATTAATTGTCACATGTATATTACTAAAGAATTAATTTAGGACCTAATTGTAATGATCAAATTAAGTTTTATGGTCCTATTTAATTAATAATAAGTGTGTGGACTTATTTGCAAATGTGTGAAATTCCTGATGCAATTACTAATTTTTGATGGGCTAATTAGTAAAATGCAAAATCTATAAATAAGGGGGTATGGTCCCTTGTTGACGTACGCTATATTTTTACGCTCCCATTTAGAAAAGTGTGTAAGACAAAAGAGAGAAGAAAATGGCTTCTCATCTCACTCTCTCCTTTCGTACGATCAATAAGAAGACTCAAACCCACTTCTTCTTCCTTCTTCTTCATGGATTCTTCTGGTATTATTTCGCATTCTCACCAAACAATTTTTAGACAAGTTATTCAATGTTTTCATGAATTTCTGAAAATTCTTTCACAAAATTTGTGATTTCATTTCTTTCGTTCAATGGAGATGTGGTCGAATTTTTCATTGTATCGCAACAGGCTCATTGAATCCAGTATGTTGGGGTGTAAAACTAACCTCGACCGACAAACCAATCAACCTAGCAAATATAATCGATAATGTATGGCATCTACTTAGAACAAAGTACTAATGTCTTCGCAATGCCTGCAAATTATACGATTCTCTCTTACCCAAGAAGCACCAAAATACAGATACCGCAAACAGGAATAGTGCATTTACCAGGGACATTTCGGTTAGGTGGCGCGACGGTTGGGTTGATGGGCTGACTAGAGAAATCCTCCTCTACTCCCCCGCAGCACATCATATTTGAAGCTCAAGGGCGGACGAAAACAACCGATGTAAATGGGATCATGAATCCACCCACAAACCCATCAAACCTCCCAACTCCCCCCACAAAACCAAAACAACCTGAAAAAAGACACAAACTTTCTCAAAAGATGAGATGAATTAATTGCTCACAATTAAAGAGATATATCCCTCTTGTCCCCCTAATTTTTCAATTCACAAGCCAAGAAACATAATTTCCTTCATAATGAATCAATGCAAACCCTAAGAAATTAAATCACGCAATTACCTTGAAACGCATAAATTTTCCAAAAGAAAAAGGGAAAATTGGGTAAATAAATGTATCAAAGGACTGACCGAGATTTGATTAGCGAGGCCCCATATAGGTTTTGAGGAATTTCCCAATTCCCCAAACCAACAGACAAAAAAAATTAGTAGGGTAAATTAAGAAATAATTATTAAAATTGGGGGCAGAGAGAGGGAGAGAGCAATGAAAACGATAAATCGAAAAGATTGAGACGGAGATTGAGATCGAGAGAGGGACGAGGATGAAACGCCGGAGGAGTTTCGCGGGAAAACCGCCCTTCGTTTGTGCGGGTGGGTCCGAACAGGCCGCCACGTCATGATTTTGTTCGCGCCAACCCTTTGGGTTGCAGGCTTTCAGCTTCATTTACCGTAAAAATAAAAATATAATGTAACAAAATAATTTACAGACATAATCCATCCATACGCTATGAATGTTGAAACTTACTTGCATTCATATCTCGTGCAATAAATCTTATTTATTTAGATTTTTAACTAAATCAATTTCGTTCATTAATTTTTATCATTTATAATTTATAATTGATTGTCTAAATTAGTTGTCTTCAATTTGAGACATTTGAATTCTTATAATTACTTTAATCTTGTAACTGTTCCATAATGTGTGTCAAAAACTTTTTGGTAAGGCCAACTTTAAAAAAAACATAGGATCAGCATGATTGCATGAAGACTTACTTACACTCAGATGAGATGAGAGTCCTGGCTCAGTTTATAGTTTCAAACGTTTTAGGTCTAGACGAATGTTTATATCTGGCTTGTCCATTCACATCATTATTCTCGTACACTTTAACTTTTGATAGAACTATAAATAAATATTCATACGAAATAACTTTATACAGAATCTTAGTAGCGTTTGGACCAAGAATAAAATTAAGTCTGTCCGTGGTCTAAGATTAGTTCCTTCATGATGAAAAGAATAAGGCGAACAATAGTTTCTCAATTACAAAAGGATCAACGCTAATTTTCTTCATGTATAAATTTACACAAATAATTTTGAATATATATACTCTTAAAAACTAGTAGTTTAGAAGATCATGTCCATGTTCCTTTTGTCCAACTTTTTTGTCCCCCATTTTCTCTAATTTATTTCATTCATTTTTTTGCGACCAAAAAAAAATTATTTCCTTTTTGTGGCTGTTACGCCTATTTGGCCGAAGCCCGAAAGACACGAGCCCAGAAACCCGACTGCCGATCAAGAGCCCATCTGCGCACTCAGGCCCACTCGACAAGGCCCTATAGAGGACCCCCCGAATGTCGATCCGACCCGGCCCCGATAACACGCTGGTCACTCGCCCACTCCTGCGATAACCGCTCCCCCAGACCCGTTACCACTTAATGGTCGTTATGAGGAGGTGCTGGCATGGCGCAGTAGACGGCGATAGGGAGGCGGATTGAGGGGGCACGATCGGGGGCGGACGAGGGACGTGAGTCGTGGACAGTCACGACGGGAGGTCAATAAAAGGGCTAGGAGGACGACAGGACAAGGGACGGCATCTCAGGTATCTAAAACCTAAGGTACTCCATCAACGACCAAGTTCCCCCATTTCATCTCCTTCCTCCCCCGCTCGCGCTGGTAGACGTCGTTCCGATCTCCTCTCGAGTCGAACCATCTCCGCCGGGCCTCCTCTTTAAGATCATCGTCTGACTTAGGCATCGGAGGGGATTTGGCCGGAACCAAGGTCCGGCCCCCCTGACGAGCGTTCTCGTCTGCGCAGGAGAAGATCAGATCCGCGGGCCGAGGCTTCCCCTCCGCCCCACACCGTCCACGTATCGAGCAAGGCGACTGAGGCTACCCCTCGTCGTCCGGGTCGACCGAGGCCGAGCACGTCCGTCTGAGCCGAGGCTTCCCCTCCGCTCACAAGGCGCCGAGGCTACCCCTCGTCATCCGACTGTCCGAGGCTGAGCGTCTCACACCAGGCCGAGGCTTCCCCTCACCCTGCTTGTGGCCGAGGACCCAGACCCGGCCCAGCCGAAGCGCTCCACGTCATCTTCAACTCCGATTTGCGCCGCGTCCACACGGACTCGTCGCACCCGAGGGACCCAAGTCGGCCCCTTGACCACGTTGACCGGGTAGTCCACGGTCAACGCTTTTGTAGTGAGAAAACACTCTGCAACATCTGGCGCCGTCTGTGGGAACGAACTGTCCCACGAAGAAACAAACCACACCTGCAATGACACGGCTTCACCCGTCTCGTCGAAAGGAGAGCAAGGCTCAGACGCGGAGCGACAGGGCTCGCCATCGTTGGCAAGAGTGGGCACGGGCCCAGCGCGAGGAGGATCGTGAGGAGAGGACCGGGAGACCCTCGCCGACCCTGCCGGTCGGGGGGCCGAGCACGTCTGTGACGGCCCACAGCTCGGACGTAGCTTTGGTGGTGTCGGTGGTCATCGACACAACCATGGTACGTCGACTGCTCGTCGACACCGGCAGCTCCTGCGACGTCCTCTTCATGTCAACCCTGGAGAAGATGGGGCGGCGGAGGGAAGACTTGCGACCTCGCTCGGGTCCCGTGGTGGGATTCACGGGTCATTCCACACCCATCATCGGCACAATCCATCTCCCGGTAACACTTGGAGGCCCACCAGACTCGATGACCCTGGCGGTAGAATTCATCGTATTGGGGATCGGGTCGGAGTACAACGGGATCATCGGCCGACCCCTTCTCAACGCCATCGGCGCGGTTGTCTCGACTCTCCATCAGACTATCAAGTTCCGAACGCCCAGGGGGATGGGGCAAGTCGAAGGCGACGTGGGGAAACCGACTACCTGCTATCAACTGGCGGAGGAAGGTCCTGAAGATCGCCTAGTCGACCGGATGGCTGCGCTCGACTTAAGGGGCGGGCCGAGACCCACCCCTGCGGAGGAGCAAGAGCAGATCCCGGTCACGGACGTCGAGGGCCGGTTCGTCTCGATCGGGAGAGGGCTAAGCCACGACCTGAGGGACCAACTGGTCGAGTGCCTGGAGGCGAACCTAGACATCTTTGCTTGGTCACCAGAGGACATGCCCGGCGTAGATCCCCAGGTGATCGTCCACCAGATCAACGCCGACCCCAACTTCAAGCTGGTCAGGCAGAAGAAGCGGAACCTGGGCGGCGAGAAGATGAAGGCGGCCTCCGAGGAAGTGGAGCGTCTCCTCGACGCCGGCTTCATACGAGAGGTCTGGTACCTGGAGTGGCTGTCGAACGTGGTGATGGTCAGGAAACCCAACGGGAAGTGGCGAATGTGCGTGGACTTCAGTGACCTCAACAAGGCCTGTCCCAAGGACAGCTGCCCCCTGCCGCGCATTGACCACCTGGTGGACAACGCCTCGGGGTACGAGATGCTTAGCTTCATGGACACCTACTCAGGGTACAATCAAGTCTAGATGGACCCCCGGGACGAAGAAATGACAGCCTTCACGACGGACCAGGGAACTTACTGCTACAAGAAGATGCCCTTTGGCTTGAAGAACGCAGGGGCCACCTACCAGAGAATGGTCAACAAGGTTTTTAGCTCCCAGATCGGGAGGAACCTGGAAGTCTACATCGACGACATGCTTGTCAAGTCAAGACAACCGGAGGACCACATCGCCGACCTTCGGGAGACCTTCGAGCGGTTGCGGCGACACCACATTCGACTCAACCCCGCGAAGTGCACGTTCGGGGTAAGATCTGGCAAATTCTTGGGATTTATGATAACTAACAGTGGCATTGAAGCTAATCCTGACAAGATCGAGGCACTGATCAACATGCGTGAGCCGACGACGATCAAAGAACTGCAGAGGCTGAATGGGCGCATCGCAGCCCTGGGGCGATTCCTTTCCAAATCGGCGGAAAGATCGCTCCCATTCTTCAAGGTCCTGAGGAAAGCGATCGCGGAACCTTCAGACAATAGGAAGGCGATACTATGGGACGAAGACTGCTCCAGGGCGTTCGCGGATCTCAAAGAATATCTCCGCAGCCCGCCCCTCCTGTCCAAGCCACGGGAAGGGGAGTCGCTAAGCCTTTACCTGGCGTGCGCGGAGGAAGCGGTGAGTTCGGTGCTGATCCGGGAGGACGGTGGAGTGCAGTGGCCGGTGTACTACACGAGCCGGATCTTGAAGGGGGCGGAGGTGCGGTACTCGCCCATGGAGAAACTGGCGTACGCCCTCGTTCTCTCAGCGCGAAGGCTCCGACCCTATTTCCAAGCCCACAACATACTGATCCTGACCGACTCACAACTGGAGCAAAACCTCAAGAGATTCGATCGAATGGGAAGGATGCTAAACTGGGGGGTGGAATTGAGCGAGTTCGACCTCCGATTCAAACCGCGCACAGCCATCAAAGGGCAGGCTCTGGCCGACTTCATCGCTGAGTGCACAACGGAAGGAAATGGCCCCCCGGAGGAAGAAGGCCCAGCAACGGCAATTGCCCAACCCTTGTCTTTTCTTTCGGCTGACCACCTCCAGTCAGGAGTTCCAGGAGCGTGGATAGTCCATGTGGACAGATCGGCCACACAGTCAGGAGGCGGGGCCGGGATTGCGATCCGATCTCCGGAAGGGAACATCATGGAATACGCGTTGCGGTTTGAGTTCCCAGCCACCAACAACGTGGCGGAGTACGAAGCGGTGATCAACGGCCTAAGGCTGGCCCTGGAGCTCGGGGCCGAGTCCGTGCGCCTCCTCAGTGACTTGAAGCTCATTGTCAACCAACTTCTGGGGAGTTACAAGATGCGGGAGGAGGCGATGCAGAGGTATCTCTCCGTCGCCAAAGCGGCATTGTCCAGGTTCAAAAACGTGGAAGTCTTGCATCTCCCACGATCGGAGAACGCGCGTGCGGATGCGTTGTCGAAGCTAGCCTCATCCTCGCCTAAGGAGCTGGGCCGCACCATCTACGTGGAGAACCTGCAGTCCCCCAGCACGGAAGAGTAGGAGGTGATGGCTATCGACCCAGATCCCGCCTGGATGGACCCGATCGTGCGGTACCTCACTCGTGGGGAGGTGCCGACGGATTGGGACGAGCGTCGGCCCCTGGAGAGGAAGGCGCTCCGATACGTGATCCATGAGGGAACGCTCTACCGAAGACGCTGGACGAAGACGGATGTCCTCCCATACTTGAAGTGCATCGGACCGCAGGAAGCCGACTACGTCTTACGGGAGGTTCATGAAGGGATCTGCGGAAATCACCACGGGGGCAAGATGGTCGCACAGAAGATCTTGAGGCAGGGATACTACTGGCCGACCCTGGTCCAAGACGTAACAAACTACGTCCAAAAATGCCAAGAATGTCAGAGGTATGCCCACCACACCTCAACTCCCTCGTCGGAGCTCATCCCTATCGTGAGCCACATCCCCTTTGCGAAATGGGGGCTCAACATCCTAGGACCATTTAAGCCGGGCCAGGGGCAGCGGAAGTATCTGATTGTGGCGGTGGACTACTTCACCAAGTGGATCGAGGCCGAACCATTGGCCACCATCACGTGGAAGAAAGCGAAAAGCTTCGTCTGGAACTCCATCATCTCCAGGTTCGGGGTACCACGGGCCATCGTCACTGACAACGGGAAACAGTTTGACTCCGCGGGGTTCAAAGACTTTTGCGCGGAATGGGGGATCAAGCTTCTCTTCGCCTCCGTAGCACACCCCCAGACCAACGGAATGGCGGAAGCGGCCAACAAGTGCATCATAGAGCCCCTCCGAAAGAAAGTGAAGGACGCCGAAGGAAACTGGCCAGAGGAGCTCCCCGGGATACTCTGATCATACCAGACGACCCACAAGGAGGCCACCGGCGAGACCCCGTTCATGCTCGCCTACGGGGCCGAGGCAGTGGTACCGGTCGAGTTGGGCGAAGAATCTCTCTGCCTCAAATACTTTGACGAAGACAGGAACTCGCAGGGTCTGGAGCTCAGTCTGGAGCTCCTCGGCGAGCGGCGGGAGCAGGCCCTGGCCACCATCATCCGCCAGAAGCAGAAGGTGGTCCGATACTACAATGCTCGGGTAAGGGGAAGAAGCTTCCACCTTGGGGACCTGGTCCTCCGGAAAGCGGGCTTCAACCCAGATACCGCTCGCAAAGGGAAGCTCGCTGCTAAATGGGAGGGGCCCTACAAAGTCATCGAGGTCCTCGGACCCGCAACCTACCGTCTAGCCAATATGGAGGGGAGGATTCTCACTCACGCCTGGAATGCGGAACATTTACGCAAGTACTTTCAATAAATGTATTGTTTCCTGTGAAATAAATTTATTTGAATTCGTTCCTTTCCAGATAAGCAAAAAGATGTATAGAGAGACGCACGAAGAGGCCGATGGGCATTCCCCTCCCTCATTCATCTCCAGGGGCACCTGTGGGGCCACCGGCTGGCGGTCCACTTGGGTCATCCCCCACACTCCGTTCGACGTCAGGGTGCATCCGGAGATCCTCGAAGTTGACCCCCGAAAGCGGGAACTTCTTTTGGATCTCGGACTGACACCGGGCGAAACCATTCTCGAACGCCTCCGCCAAGGCGGACTCAACGAAGGAGGTGGCATACTCGGCCACGGCATCTTGAGCGATCCGGGCCGGATCCACCTCCTCAAGCCCACGCATCCGAGCCTCTAAGGTCTCGATCTGGCGTTGGTGCTCCGCCTTCTCCTTCTCGATCTCCCGGGATCTCTCGCCGAGTTGAGCGAGGAGAGACCTCACCTGCTCCTCCGCCGCCTCCAGACGATCGGAGAGCTCCAGGGCCTCGGGGGCAGCGACTGAGACTGGGATCTTTTCGGCTCCCCCAGCCGTGTCAGCACCTCCCAAAAGCTCGGCGACCCGCGCCTCGGCCTCTGACTTTGCAATCAGAGCCAAGGCCCCTCCCGGTCCGCCTCTTCCAAGGCAGTGGATAGCTCAGTAACGCGGGTCTCCAAGGACCTGACCCGCACTTCCTCTAACTGACCTGACTCTCCCTCCTCACCGTGGGCCTCAAGATCTCGCCCGGCATCGGATTTGGCTTTGGGAAGCGCCGCAAATTGGCGCCTCATTGAGAGGCCCACCGAGGACAACTGCACCAAGACAACGAAGGTAAGACAGCGAAAGCAGCTGGAGGGAGGACAAGCAGAGACACCCTACCTGTTGGCCAGCCTGAATCACAAAGGTGGCCAAACAGTCACCTCTGACTCCATCCAACACAACCTGATCGGGAGGGAGACAACTGTTCTCGGCCACTCGTGCGGCGTCTTCGCGGCTCGAAAACACCGATTCCTTCTCCCCCACCGGGAAGTGTGGACGAAGAAGGCCTTCCCCGGACGAAGGGAACTCGCCAGGGTTGGAGCGGAACGCGCCTAGATACCGATCGTAGGCATCAGGGAGAGAACCGTCCGGGAGGGGTGAAGGGCCGACCCACGGCCAGGCAACTTCAACGGGGGCGGGTCGGAGCTGATCGGCAGGCGGCGGGATGTCAACTCCCTCGGCCCCCTCACGGACCCTCTTGGAAGATCCCAACAAGGGGATAGAGGGGGATGGCCCCTTCTTCCTTTTGGAGCCTCCAGTCGAGGTCACGGCCCGCTGCTTCTTCCGGACCTCCAGCACATGGTCTCTCCTACACGGATCCGGATCTGGGGCCTGCACGTGAGTGCTGACGGGAGAAAGACCGAGAGGGAATCCGCCTGCACCCAAAGAGGAAGTGAGAGACCGAGAAGATCCCGGGCAACCTCGAATGGCGAATACTTGGAGAGCTTACCCAAAGGCCACACCGTCTTGCGCAAGTTATGGTCGCTAAAGAGGACGTCGATCGTCCGCTCCCTCGGCGGAATCGCCAGCAGATTCTTCGCCGTCTGCTGCTCGGCGACGGTCGGCTCACCCAGATCAAGGATGACCGCGCCGGCTGATCACTCCTTATTTTACACTTTTTTCCCTCATGTTTGCATGCCATTTAGATCGCCCAAATCATGTTTTTCACGATATATCGACGATATTGCGATGCTTTTCACGATTTGTTGTTTTTGTCGCATTTCAGGTGATTTGGCGCGATTTGGAGTGATCTCGAGATGCGCTTACTCCAGACGGTCACCGACGACCTCCCCAAGGGGTATTTTTCTGTTGGAGAGGAGCGGAAGAAGAATGGACGTCGCAGGAGCGACGAGGAGGCCAAAATAAGCTGATTGGGCATTTTTTGTGTCCCACTCGGCCGAGTGGAGGAGCCACTCGGCCGACCAGCGAGACACCGCTCGGCCGACCAGATCAGACACGATTCCTATGTGCACTCGGCCGAGCGACGGAGACCACATCGGCCGAGTGACGACATCTCGTCCGCCCGAGTGGCGCCCAGACGAAGCTGTTCAACAATGCCCAACTTACTGTTTTTCGGCTGCCTGAGCTTCAGAAGACCCACTCGGCCGAGTGGATTATCCCGTCCGCCCGAGTACCATGAAGCCATCGGCCGAGTGACGACAACTCACTCGGCCGAGCCGCCCCCGAAGTAGAGACCCCTGAAGGCCCCGACTTTCTGGAAAATTACAGGGTTTCTCACTCGGCCGAGCGACTTTTGTCACTCGGCCGAGTGCGACGCGCTGCCTGTAGCGAAAATTACGGAAAACAGGCTGCGCAGGGGTATTTTGGTCACAGTTTTTGGACGATTTTGGGGGGTATTTAACCCCTGTTTTACCCTAGTTTTAGAGAGCTTTCTCTTAGATTTTTGCAGCTTTTTAGATTTACTTTTTAGCTTTACTTTTGAGATTGGAGAAGAGAAAAAAATTTGATTTTTGTTGGATTAATTGAAGAACTCTATTGGTTTGATTCTCTCTTCTCTAAAAATTCTATTTTTATTGCATATCTCAATATTGTGATGAATTCTATTGCTTATTTCATTGTTTATTTTTGTGATCTTGCTATGAATTGTGAGTAGTCGCCACGTCTTGGGGCGTGGGGATGAACCCTACAAGCCCAACTTCATATTTGTGATGAATTAGTAGAAATTTTGCTAGAATTGATATCTAGGGATTAGATTGGGATCAATTTTATACGGATAGCTAGGAGTTCATACCGATTGGGATTTGCAAGAGATTGGATCCCAATTCGATAGGAAACCCTAGAAATCTGAATTGGGTTGGAATCGAATTTCTGCAGTATCGGTTTGCAAGAGATTGGACCGATACTAGGGTTTCCGGTTGCAATTCCGTGTCAATACCCGTTTGCAAGAGATTGGACGGGTAGGAACTATCCCAACCTAGATCGCGAGCCGAGTTTGCAAGAGATTGGGCTCGGGGCGCGATTGAACGATGATGTTGATCCTAATGCTAGCTTCCCTAGGCTAGGGTTTGCAAGAGATTGGACCCAAACCTAGGATAGCTATAGACCGGCAACAGCGCGAGAGCGTGAGCTTGGTTCTACATTCAGTTGCAACTAGTTCATCCAAAGTCTTAATCTAGCAATTTTGATACCGATGAACCACATTTATGAAATACGGTGAGTGGCGGGGATTCCCCATTCCCTAGACGTTCTTTATTTGATTTGATATTTCCGCACTTTGTCTGACGATTGTGACAGGATCGCCAAAGGAAAATCTCTTGAATAGCCAGGTTGATTGGAACAAGCACGGTCATTCGTCCTCCCTGTGTTCGATATCCCGCTCGCCGCTATACCGTGCGCTTGCGGTAAAACTACAACCGTCGCTCCGGGTGTGTATCCGGGGTGCGATCAAGTTTTTGGCGCCGTTGCCGGGGAGGCGATTGCGTTTGATCTTACCACCCTAGCTATTTCCTTTATTATTATTATTATTTTATTTCTTTATTTTTGCCTAACCCTTCCACGGTACTAATCATTTCTTTGAAACTCGGTTTTCCCTGTGCATGTACACGAGATCTACGGCGGACCCTGAAGCTATATTATTTGATCCCGAGATCGAACGTACCGCGCGGAGACTTAGAGCGGAAAGGAGACAAAATCCGGAAGGGAGGTTTATGACCAACCCGGAAACTGCGGACCAATTAGCGGCAAGGATGGCGAGGATAATTTCTATTCGAGATAGGCTTCGGCCTAAGACCTCTTCTGCGACCTCATCCATTGCCATGCCAGAGTTGGCGGCTGACAAGAACTTCGAGCTAAAGACTGGACTAGTGGTTCTGATGCAGCAGGATCCATTTCATGGGAATGCCCATGAAAACCCTCACTACCACATCCAATTATTCTTGTCGAAGTGCGCCACGTTCCAGATGCCGGGGGTCTCCATCGATGCCATCAGACTGCGTCTCTTCCCCTTCACGCTAAAGGACAAGGCACTCTATTGGTTGAGGACGCAAGCTGAGGGTGTTTCCACCACTTGGGACGAGTTGGCGAGTGCATTCATTGACAAGTTCTATCCGCCCTCCAAGACGGTGAAGATTCGGAGCGCTCTCATGTCCTTCAAGCAAGGACCCCAAGAGACGCTCTATGAGGCTTGGGAGCGTTTTAAGGATCTGCAGCATCAATGCCCGCACCATAGCATAGAAGATTGGGAGCTAGTGCATAGCTTCTACAACGGTCTCCAACCAGGGACCAAACAAATTATTGATGCCGCGGCGAATGGTGCTATCTTATCAAAGACTCCCGAAGAAGCTACGGCCCTAATTGAGGAGATGGCCTCAAAAAACCAACAATGGGGCGATGAGCGAGGACACTCCACGTCCTCCTTGAAGCAGACTAGTATCTATGAAGCGAAGGCCGTAGCGGAGCTTACAAGCAAGTTTGATTCTCTCCACAAGGTAGTGGAGAGATTGGAGAAGTTTATCACGGAGCCCCAAGGAGCCCCTTCCACCTCCGCTCCAACGAACCAAATGTGTGATTGGCAAGACCAATCTCAAGCCATGTATGTGGGAGGAGAGCAAGGAGAAGGATCCTTGGAGCAAGTACAATATGTAGCGGGGAACCAAGGATATTGGGCCAATCCGGCCGCCAGAAATCATCCCGGATTCTCCTACGCCAACAATGAAGGAGCTTTGAACCTGCCCCAAGCACCGCCTCAACAAGCTCGACCACCACTACCACCCCAACAACAACACTATCCATCGAGGGGGCCTCCACAACAAAATTTTCAACCGAAGCAACAAGTTCCACCTTATAGGCCGCCCGGATACAATCAAGGGTGGATGAATCAAAATCAAAACCCTCCACAAGCTCAACAACGATCCGACTTCGAAGCTAGAGTGGAGGCGTTTATGGTCGAGCAAAATAAGGTCAATGCTACCTTGAAGGCGGGACAAGACTCCCTTAATACCGTTGTGGCTCAAATATCGGAGCAATTGGCCTTGCTCAATCGGAACACTCAACGATTGCCGGCGCAACCCGAGCAAAACCCACGGGGCAACACCGGCCACATCAATGCCGTAGTTGCCGTTACTACTAGAGGCGGGAAGGATACCACCCCCGCCATGATTCCTACCGAAGAGCCCGTGGAGGAAAGTTTGGAGCCAATTGAGCCGGTAGTTGAAATTGATAAGGAGAAGGAGCCACAAGAAAAGGAGAAATCTAGAGCGGAGCAATTGAATGAGGAAAGGCGCTTCATGCCACAGGTACCATTCCCCCAAAGGCTTGCTAGAGCGAAAATGGAAAAAAGGCTAGCAAAGTTTCTCGAGTATCTAAGAGGGGTTAGCCTCAACATTCCCTTCCTCGACGCCATCGTGGAAATCCCCACATATGCTAAATTCTTAAAGGACTTGATTTCGGGGAGAAAGAGGAAGGAGAAGATCATGCTAGCCGAGGAGGGCTCTTGGTTCACCAAGAGAGAGAAGGAGCCGGCCAAATTTAAAGACCCAGGGAGTTTTCGGATTCCTTGCACCTTGGGCGGTGTCCCTCTTCAAAAGGCATTGGTAGATCTAGGGGCTAGTGTGAGCCTCATGCCTCTCTCCATGTTCTTAAGGCTAAACACCGGGACAAAGTTGAAACCTACCGACATGCGCATTCAATTAGCCGATGGGCGAATAACAAGGCCGGTAGGGATCGCCGAAGACATCCCACTACAAGTCCCGGGGGGAATATGCTTGCCATGTGACTTCGTGATCATGGACGTTAAGGAGGAGGGAGATACGTCATTGATACTTGGACGCCCGTTCCTCGCCACCACCGGAGTCATTGTCGACGTGCGCGAAGGTACCCTAACTTTGAACGTCGGCAACATCGAGGTGGAGCTTCACATTCCTAAGGCTATGAAGCACATGCCTTACCACGAGGAACTTGACAACATGGACCTCCTTGATGAGGTAATTGAGGAGGCGACCCCCCACTCGATTGGCGCTCTTTTCGATGAGGATTTCGAGGAAGGCCCGGATTTAGGCCGAGATGAGAAGATAGATGATTCCCCCGACTTCTCCCCTGAAAATGATGAAGACGACGCTGATGTCGCAAGGATTCGAGAGCTCTGCAAGCTCTCGAAATTGAAGTCTCCGAAGAAAGCTCCGCCGGTACGGAAATCGGCGTCACCGGTAAAGCCGTTGACCGGAGCAAATGCTAGCTTGGGGGAGTCTCCCCCCAACACTATTCGAGACAGGAGACCACCGAGGGAGAACGCGCCGCAACTTCCAAATCCAAGTGTTCTCCCCGGAAAGTTTGATGGGTGCATCTCATATGCACCAAACATCCCGCATTAATTGAAAATCATAGGGGGTCGAGCTCATGACCTTAAACGAGCGCTTGTCGGGAGGCAACCCGACAGTTATTGCTTTATTTTTACTTTTTCTTTATTTTTGTTTTAGAAATTTTTAGTGTTTTGAGTCGTTCGCCCAAAAATTTTGTGATAACGGGTCCTATTTTGCTTGACAGGAGAGGAGATAGGTAAATCCATCATGAGGAGGATGAACGGGACGAGGAGGAGCGCCCCAGGAAGGCGCTCGATGCTTAGGAGGAAGATGGAATCGACTGGAGGAAGAAAGACGGAGTTTAGAGCCCAAACGAAGACAAACAGCAGAACACAAGGCTCACTCGGCCGAGTATACTAGTCACTCGGCCGAGTACACAAGTTCGTCCGGCCGAGCCGCTCACGAACGAGGGAAGTCTGCTGTACCCAACTCTCTGTTTATTTTCCTGATTTCAGTATTACTGCTACTCGGCCGAGTATATATATTCACTCGGCCGAGTAAAACGGATACGCTCCTAGGGCGAGTCTTGCCGAGTAGCTTGAGCCACTCGGCCGAATGGACTTACTCCACTCGGCCGAGGCTGGCAAAGCCACTCGGCCGAAGCGTAAGCGAGGAGGATTTTCCATTGATCCCACTCAGCCGAGTGACCTTGTCCCTCGGCCGAGTCGTAACTTTTATTATATAAGGGGCGGGGGGGCACGTTTTTCGAAACGCAAAAAACCCAATCGCGCCCGACCCTTCAGCTCCCCTCGCCCGCTCGCCTCGCTCGCGCCCTCACTCGCCCGACCACCGGTCGCCGCGCCGCCGCTCGGCCCGCCACCGCCGGCCGAGCACCGCCGCGCCTCGCCCGAGTCGCCGCCGGCGGCCGCCGCTCCGATCACCTCCGGTATCGCCTATTTCGCCTATTTCTCCTCTTTTTGTGTATTTTTCGAGGATCCATGTGCTTAACGAACCCCAAACCCAAATTAATTTCTATATCTATCTATTATACCCCTAATGCTCCATACGTTTTGAATATTACCCGCTGATATCTCCATTTCATGCGCAGGTTGTTTTTGGGAGCTTAGGGGAGCCCAGGGGAGCTCCTAGGGACTGATTCGGGCTTCGCGGAGGCGCTGTCTTCGCACGCTTCCATTGCTTAGCACTCGCGGCGTGTCTGGGTACACTCTTTCCTTTATTTTGCACACGCCGCACTTTTCACGTTTATCTTGGAGCGACTCCCACGCGTACACGTACCCACCCAGTAGGTTCCCATCCACACTTCCACACACACTCAGCCTGCTACCACTTCCACTTCCGCCTCAGGACGGAGACGGCGCAGCACCACCTTCTTAGGCACCCTTGATGCCATCGATTAGTCTTGCCGTTGTGCTGCCCGTTTCTGCTTGGTCCTGATGCATTTTTTGTCCACCCCCCTCCCCTCACTACTTTTGGGATTCTCATTTTGACCGTATCTTTATTATCTTTTCTGGGAGAGAGGGAGAGTTTTTGGTGCCATATATATATCTGTATCACTCCTATCTTTGCATGCATCATGTCCGCATCATATTTTTCATTTCTTTATTTTTCTTTTTATTTTCCTTTTTCCCTCATGCATGCATCCTCACTTGCCCCTCACATTTCTTGTCTCTCGGTGTGCCACACTTTGCACATTGAGGACACTGTGCCATTTAGCTTGGGGGAGTGAGTTCTCACGTTCTTTTTCGATTTGCCACCTTTATTTTTAGTTTTTCACACCATTTTTCGCTTTTGCACTTATTTTCATCATTTTTCTTTTATTTTACCATGCATCACGTTTTTCTTATTTATCTGTGTGCCGCATTGTAGATAGTTCTATTTTCCCTTTATCTTTATTTCTTTTTCATCTCATGCTAGAGATGACTTTTCTATGATGATGATGACGTGGGATTTAGCTTACTCTATATGCATGCTATATTTGTCATGTCTTAGACTTTATTTCTGATATCATATGCTATGACTTGCCTTGCATCTAGAGATAGTAACCCACACTTTTGCCACATGAAAATGGATGAAATTTTATTATTAGCTGAGTCTGAATATTCATATGTATGCTATCACAGAAAACACACCAAGATTCACGCATTGAATGCTTATATCTGGAGTACTGATTTCTTTTCCCTATATCACTTCTATATGCATGAATTGTACACTTCACTTCAGGATGATTGAATGATGTTAGCTATGATAAATTTGGATTAGTTAGCTTTTTTGTGATCGAAACTGAGTAGATTAGATTACCCTGCTGAAGTTGTCGTGCATGTCTTATAGAGTGAACCGAGAAACATATCTATTTCTTTCTCCACAAATCTTGAACATCATTTCTCTACTTTTAAAATCATTGGAGAATCTCCCCTTAGCGATTCTATTATATGGCATTTCCCCCGCTATTCATTCCTAGCTCCAAATTGCTTATTCTCTGAAAAAAAAGGAGAAAAGAGAAAATATTCTTGTATATCATTATCTCTCTTTGAGTTGGGATCGTTTGTGTATATATGCTATGTCTTAAAAAGAAAAAAAAATAAAAAAAAAGAAAACAACAAAAGAAAAAAAATAGAAAAGAGAAAAAATCCTCAATAAAAGATCCCATCTCACTTTCTTTCTTTCTTCTTTCTTTTCATTTCTTTTGGAGCTATATAAAAATGGGGATGTGAATATTTTTTTATGCCACCATGCTTATAGATAAGCTTGGGGGAGGGAATCCATTGATGTGTGAGAGAGTGACTACTTGACGTTGCACGACAACCTAGGCTAAGTAATATTCTATACTCAGTGAGATTGTTTTTAGCTTTACGAAATCCAGAAATCTAAGCCTAGCATTCATATCATGAAATCCACACTTTTCTATTCTCTCTATTCTATTGTGTGATACTCTTATACTCCTCATAGAAAGCATTCAATTGAAAAGTGTGTAATCTGCGATTTGTATACCGCTTTAAATAATTCAGACGATGTTAATTCTAAAATTATTCCGTTTTTCATGATTATATCGTCGTTCGTGGGTTTTCTATTTCTATTTGCACTATTATACTATGATATCAAAATAAAATTCTTTGACATGTGTTTTTCGTTCAGTGCATGCTATATGAGTAAGCGGAACCCACGTCCTGAGAAAATGATCTAGCAGCCTACCTCTTCGCTTCTTTCTTTCTTCTTTATTTTTATTTTTATTTCGTTTTCATTTCTTCTCCGTTTTCATTTTTCACTTTTCACCGTTTTCGTTTTCCGAATCCACCGGGTTCGCCTTTTACTTATCTTCCTCGAGGACGAGTAAGAGGTAAGCTTGGGGGATTTTGATCACTCCTTATTTTACACCTTTTTCCCACATGTTTGCATGCCATTTAGATCGCCCAAATCATGTTTTTCACGATATATCGACGATATTGCGATGCTTTTCACGATTTGTTGTTTTTGTCGCATTTCAGGTGATTTGGCGCGATTTGGAGTGATCTCGAGATGCGCTTACTCCAGACGGTCACCGACGACCTCCCCAAGGGGTATTTTGCTGTTGGAGAGGAGCGGAAGACGAATGGACGTCGCAGGAGCGACGAGGAGGCCAAAATAAGCTGATTGGGCATTTTTTGTGTCCCACTCGGCCGAGTGGAGGAGCCACTCGGCCGACCAGCGAGACACCGCTCGGTCGACCAGATCAGACACGATTCCTATGTGTACTCGGCCGAGCGACGGAGACCACATCGGCCGAGTGACGACATCTCGTCCGCCCGAGTGGCGCCCAGACGAAGCTGTTCAACAATGCCCAACTTACTGTTTTTCGGCTGCCTGAGCTTCAGAAGACCCACTCGGCCGAGTGGATTATCCCGTCCGCCCGAGTACCATGAAGCCATCGGCCGAGTGACGACAACTCACTCGGCCGAGCCGCCCCCGAAGTAGAGACCCCTGAAGGCCCCGACTTTCTGGAAAATTACAGGGTTTCTCACTCGGCCGAGCGACTTTTGTCACTCGGCCGAGTGCGACGCGCTGCCTGTAGCGAAAATTGCGGAAAACAGGCTGCGCAGGGGTATTTTGGTCACAGTTTTTGGACGATTTTGGGGGGTATTTAACCCCTGTTTTACCCTAGTTTTAGAGAGCTTTCTCTTAGATTTTTGCAGCTTTTTAGATTTACTTTTTAGCTTTACTTTTGAGATTGGAGAAGAGAAAAAAATTTGATTTTTGTTGGATTAATTGAAGAACTCTAT
Source organism: Scilla litardierei (assembly GCA_030789695.1). Lineage (NCBI taxonomy): Eukaryota > Viridiplantae > Streptophyta > Magnoliopsida > Asparagales > Asparagaceae > Scilla > Scilla litardierei. The sequence goes on from CM061131.1 coordinate 42,178,823, forward strand.
TGGTTTGCTTCTCTCTTCTCTAAAAATTCTATTTTTATTGCATATCTCAATATTGTGATGAATTCTATTGCTTATTTCATTGTTTATTTTTGTGATCTTGCTATGAATTGTGAGTAGTCGCCACGTCTTGGGGCGTGGGGATGAACCCTACAAGCCCAACTTCATATTTGTGATGAATTAGTAGAAATTTTGCTAGAATTGATATCTAGGGATTAGATTGGGATCAATTTTATACGGATAGCTAGGAGTTCATACCGATTGGGATTTGCAAGAGATTGGATCCCAATTCGATAGGAAACCCTAGAAATCCGAATTGGGTTGGAATCGAATTTCCGTAGTATCGGTTTGCAAGAGATTGGACCGATACTAGGGTTTCCGGTTGCAATTCCGTGCCAATACCCGTTTGCAAGAGATTGGACGGGTAGGAACTATCCCAACCTAGATCGCGAGCCGGGTTTGCAAGAGATTGGGCTCGGGACGCGATTGAACGATGATGTTGATCCTAATGCTAGCTTCCCTAGGCTAGGGTTTGCAAGAGATTGGACCCAAACCTAGGATAGCTATAGACCGGCAACAGCGCGAGAGCGTGAGCTTGGTTCTACATTCAGTTGCAACTAGTTCATCCAAAGTCTTAATCTAGCAATTTTGATACCGATGAACCACATTTATGAAATACGGTGAGTGGCGGGGATTCCCCATTCCCTAGACGTTCTTTATTTGATTTGATATTTCCGCACTTTGTCTGACGATTGTGACAGGATCGCCAAAGGCAAATCTCTCTTCTTGAATAGCCAGGTTGATTGGAACAAGCACGGTCATTCGTCCTCCCTGTGTTCGATATCCCGCTCGCCGCTATACCGTGCGCTTGCGGTAAAACTACAACCGTCGCTCCGGGTGTGTATCCGGGGTGCGATCACCGGTCGCTCCCCACCGAGCCAGGAAAGGTACACTCGACGGGAACGTGACGAATACATACTCCCCCTTCCAACGTTTCAGGGAGCTCGGCAGCCCCAGCACCAGGGTCATCTTCAGGCGGGCGCTGATGTAAATCCACGCTCCCGATTGGTGGTGGCTCAAGCGGTAGAACTGGGCGAAGAGACGGAGAGAGGGTGCCACATCCCTCAGCATGCAGACGACGACGAACCCGACAAGAAGTCCGACGGCGTTGGGGCAGAATTGGCACAGGCCCACATTGTGGGCCTGAAGAAACTCGACGATAAAGGGGTGAAGCAGAAAACGAAGCCCGAAGCGGAAGCACTTCTCGTATACTCCAACCTCGTTGAGACCAGGAAGGCAGATCCGCTCGTCGGACCCGGGGGCACGAGCCGAGTATGGCGGAAGCAGGTAGGCGGAGCGCATACTCCCGATGGCGGTGGCGCAGACCGACGAAGGCCACGTTAAAACCTCTGGGGGCACCCCTGAAAGTTCACCCCCGTGCCGACGAATTACCGGAGGAGGACTACCCACCAGGCCAGGAGTGGCGTCACGCTTCGGCCGACCCGAACCAGTGGCAGAGGAAGACGACATGGGGCAGAGCTCGTGCAGAATCGAGATCGACGCAAAGAAGGGAGCGACGGGATGGCGGCGCACAACCCACCCGGCTTCTCTATTTAAGAAGACCTTGCGAGCGACGGGGATGAACCCGCAGCAACACGTGGCAACATCAGAGGACCGACGGCGCTTCGGAACCCGCGCCTTAAAAGTATCGAACGGACTAACCCATGATGACGGCCAATAAATGAGTCGGCATCGACTGACGAGCCTGTCAAAGTCGGCGGTAGTCACATCGGCCGAGCCGAACCGGCTGATGCCGATCAACCCGACCGATGGGGGCAATTGTTACGCCTATTTGGCCGAAGCCCGAAAGACGTACACGAGCCCAGAAACCCGACTGCCGATCAAGAGCCCATCTGCGCACTCAGGCCCACTCGACAAGGCCCTATAGAGGACCCCCCGAATGTCGATCCGACCCGGCCCCGATAACACGCTGGTCACTCGCCCACTCCTGCGATAACCGCTCCCCCAGACCCGTTACCACTTAATGGTCGTTATGAGGAGGTGCTGGCATGGCGCAGTAGACGGCGATAGGGAGGCGGATTGAGGGGGCACGATCGGGGGCGGACGAGGGACGTGAGTCGTGGACAGTCACGACGGGAGGTCAATAAAAGGGCTAGGAGGACGACAGGACAAGGGACGGCATCTCAGGTATCTAAAACCTAAGGTACTCCATCAACGACCAAGTTCCCCCATTTCATCTCCTTCCTCCCCCGCTCGCGCTGGTAGACGTCGTTCCGATCTCCTCTCGAGTCGAACCGTCTCCGCCGGGCCTCCTCTTTCAGATCATCGTCTGACTTAGGCATCGGAGGGGATTTGGCCGGAACCAAGGTCCGGCCCCCCTGACGAGCGTTCTCGTCTGCGCAGGAGAAGATCAGATCCACGGGCCGAGGCTTCCCCTCCGCCCCACACCGTCCACGTATCGAGCAAGGCGACTGAGGCTACCCCTCGTCGTCCGGGTCGACCGAGGCCGAGCACGTCCGTCTGAGCCGAGGCTTCCCCTCCGCTCACAAGGCGCCGAGGCTACCCCTCGTCATCCGACTGTCCGAGGCCGAGCGTCTCACACCAGGCCGAGGCTTCCCCTCACCCTGCTTGTGGCCGAGGACCCAGACCCGGCCTAGCCGAAGCGCTCCACGTCATCTTCAACTCCGATTTGCGCCGCGTCCACACGGACCCGTCGCACCCGAGGGACCCAAGTCGGCCCCTTGACCACGTTGACCGGGTAGTCCACGGTCAACGCTTTTGTAGTGAGAAAACACTCTGAAACAGTGGCCACCTTTTACTAATTAATTTGTTATCCTTAAAATAAAGAAAGAAAACCAATTGTTTATAAAATATAATTCTGATTTTGTTAAGAATTGTGTTACTATATTGGGCTATCCAGTAAATATGTCTTATTTTGATTAGCAAGCCCAAATACGAGCCTATAGAATCGACCCGATAACCCGAAGGCCCAATGGAAGACTAACCGCCTCTCCAGTAAAAGGGCTGATCAGCTAGTCATTAGACTCCTACATTTAGGGGATTGGTTCATAAACGGCAGACATCAAGGGCCGACCATTAAACTCGTCATCATTACCAACAGATAAAGTGTCGTCAATGCTTAGCAATTACATGAACAACGACACTCTAAAGAATCTTCTTTTATATATAGTTTCGAGGATAGCAAGCGAAGGGTTCGACTTCTGACTCTCTAACATACACCCTAGTCAGATACTCCTACACTTGAGATCTGTTCCACCAAACTTTACATTTCTTACATACCTCAGACTGAGAACTAGTGGACGTCCTCCCAATAGGTCAGACATAGTTCCACCGAGTTTTCCTTAATAATCCACTAACTTAAGCATTGAAGGGGATTTGGTCGGACTCCAAATCCGACCCACTGACGAGCTTCCTGTGTGGCAGACCGCCTCGAGATAGCTCGGATCTGAGCCCACCAAGGCCATGGATAGCTCACTCGGTGCCTAGCCATTTGCCCACGTCACCCTGCGACGACCCATGTCAGCTGCTCCAGTCATCCTATTACTTTTGTGGTGAGAAAACACCCGGAAACAAATTGAGTTTTCAAAATAAAACTAAAATAGAAATTAAAAAATTAAGTATTTCTTTGTCATCTTTTTATCCCTGTCTTGAAAAAGAATAATCAGTTTTGATAAAAATAATAAAATCAAAATTCTATTTGCTTAAAAATCTATATAATGTTGTTTCTGTTATAAATCATCATCTGGTGGAGGAACCCCCAGCTCTTTATTTATAGCATTAGAGGAGCGTATACAAATAAGATACAATAGATACGTTCTTATCTATAAGATAAGTCGTGTCCCAACCAACTAACCAACTCGGTGTTATCCCTTCACAATACTCTCCCTTATCCAGCCATAGGTGTGAACTCTGCTCATGAATACTTCAGGATTCTGAGTGTAGTAGGAGTCTCACATGGGGTGGATACTTCAGGATCTTGAGTTGTTGAGGTTTGCCTCGTTAAAATCTTTAGCTATGGAAAACCCTGTAAAAAACCATAGTTAAGGAAAAAGAGTGCACACACTCTCTAACTCCTCTTTATCTGTACAAGCACTCAGGCTTTTAGATCTTGTAGGCGTCTCATCCCAATTTTCTGTACAAACTTCCTAAAGGTAGCAGTAGGAAGGGCTTTAGTGAACAAGTCTGCCAGGTTGTCACATGATTGTCCTTGTCTGACGTCGATCATGCCATCTCTCTGTAGCTCGTGCGTCCAGAAGAATTTGGAGAAAATATGCTTCGTTTTGTCGCCTTTAATGTAGCCACCTCGGTACAAGGTCCCAGACTTCAATCCGGTCGTCACCAGGATGTGATTTACAACTGACTGTAGCCAGACACATTCTCTGCTTGCTTCATGGATGGCGACGATCTCAGAGTGATTAGATGAGGTCGCCGTCCTGGTTTGCTTAACAGATCTCCAGGAAATGGATGTCCCACCATGGGTAAACACGTACCTTGTCTGTGACTTTGCATTGTGGGGATCAGACCTATAACCTGCATCAGCATAACCAACAAGTGCGGAGGATAATCCATTTTTATAAAAGAGTCCAAACTCTGTAGACCCTTGGAGGTAGCTCAGAAGGTGCTTTACCCCGGTCCAGTGACGCTGCACTATATCGGGCTAGTAAATTTACTGCGAACGCTATATCGGGACGCGTGCAGTTTGCCCGATATAGAAGTGCTCCAATAGCACTCAAATAAGGGATTTCTGGACCAAGTATATCCTCCCACTCTTCCAGCGGCTGAAAGGGGTCTTTATGTTCATCTAGAGATCGTACCATCATATGTGTACTAAGTGGATGACATTGGTCCATATGAAATCTTTGCAACATTTTCTTCGTATATGTGGTTGGGTGTAATAGGATTCCGTCTTTTAAATGTTCAATCTGTAAGCCAAGGCAGAATTTTGTTTTGCCTAGGTCTTTCATTTCGAATTCTTTTGTCAGGCTTACCGATATTTGTCACGCCCCGCTTCCCTAAAATGGAGGCGAGACGTGAAGAGGTCCGCACGAGAATGGAGCTGTGAAGCCCCAAACTCGATAAGCGTCAATAAAGCATAAGCAGGTCCCTGTAACCACAAGCAGAACAACAATAATAACACAAGGAGAGACAGAAATAAAATCTCATATCTCATAATTTGGCCAACATGAAATTTAAGTTCAACATCCAGAAAAGCCACCAGGCTAAAAAAAGAGTCTAAAGGCCCAGAACAAGGCCAACAAAAGGAACAACGTAACAAAGTATAGGTGCCACGCACCGACTACAAAACAGCGGTCTAAACAAAAAAGAAAGCTCGACGAAGACACTAGGACTGGTCCCCAGTGTCCACGTACTCCTCGCCAAACACAGGCTCAGGCACAGCGTCCGCAAACACCTCGTCCTCAACAACGGACTCAGGCTCGAGATCTAACATGTGTCACCCAAAAGAGTAAAGGGGCACATGTCAGCAAGTCTAAAAGACTTGGGCAAGGAAACTGAAGGTAAGGTAAACTAGCAACCTAGCAGTTATAGTATGATGCATGGCATGGCAAGTAAAGTATGGAAGTAACAAGTGAAGTACATGTGGCAAGTAACAAGTGGTAGTTGTGACATGTAATGTCAAGTAACAAGTACAAGGGATCACTCAACGAGTGCCCTATTGCCCACAGGCTATGTTCAAGTACAAGGCAAGTAAATCACATCAAGTAAGCACGTCGTGCACAGAGATTCCGCCTGTTGGCTAGAGTGGCTGATCGGGCCAACTCCTAAGCTCAAGTGACCGTTTATCTCTACCCCTCCCACGTGTGTCGAGCCAGGGCATTACCCCCGAACACGAAATGCTCGCTTCTGGGACACGAGCCAGGAAGTGTGATTAACACGTATGGCGTAGGGTTATGCCCACGTATATTGGGTGCCTAGCTGAAAACTAGTAGGTCGGGCATTGGCTATCAACCAACACATGGCCCGCTTCTGGAACACGAGCCAGGAAACACAAGTATTGTAGCGTGTGCTACGAATACGACATTGAACATGGATAGCATGGATGGCAATTAATTCATGTACGGTTAATCAAAATTTAACATGACATGATAGTTATGCAACGTGGTAAACGATGGTCCTAGCTTCGTTGTCAAGCTAGTTCCGGAATTGCGCCTAGGCGAGTATCATTTCGTCGCCTAGCCTCTTTTACGCCTACAACAAGCAAATGGCCTAAGACATGGCCTGAACCCTAAGTGGCAAGTTTCACTTGCCTAGCACCGGGGATGACGATCAACGAGGGTTCGCCTCGCGGATGCTAACCTACGGGGAAGTCGCTGTTATGGAGAAACAATCATCAAAACAACAAGTAATTTCATTAGGGTTTCACAAAACACAACGGGTTATGAAAACATCAAGAGATCGATTTATTACCGTGAAGAAGCGGAAGAAACGCTCCGGGGAACTTAGGGACCAGATCTGGAAACGAATGGAGAAGTTTGGAGAAGTAGGGTTTTTGGGGGATTTTGGGGGTTTGTTGAGATTTTGGGGAAGATGAGAGGTAGAATGTGTTGAGGGAGGGTTTAGATGATGGATTTTGGGCTTGGGATGAAGGAATAAGGGTTTGAGGAAGAAGGGGGCTCAATGGGGGGAAACTAGGGTTTTGGGTCGTGAGGAAGAAGAAGAAAATGTTTGGGGGGTATTTATAGAGTTTGGTGGCGGCTAGGGCAAATCTAGGGTTTACAGCACTGGTTAGTCGGTCAAAGAACAACCACTGACCGACTAGTTTGGGAACTAGTCGGTCGGTTGACCAACGCAGACCGACTAAGAGTAAACAGTAACCCAGACGAAAATTAGGATTTAGATTTAGTCGGTCAAAGAACAATTACTGACCGACTAGTTTAACATCTAGTCGGTCGATGAACATTCTTAGACCGACTAAGAGTAAACAGTAACTCGACTGTACAGAAGAACTAAGAATTAGTCGGTCTGAGTACAAAACTTAACTGACTAGTTTAACAACTAGTCGGTCGAAAGATGAACTTAGACCGACTAAGAATGAATAGTACTGATACCAAAATTTAGTAAATGAGTTAGTCGGTTTAAGAAGCATTGCCGACCGACTAGTTTGCAACCTAGTCGGTCAACCAACGTTTTTAGACCGACTAACGACAAACAATAACTCCTGAGAAATCTAGAAAGCCAACTAGTCGGTTCAAGAAGGATTGCCGACCGACTGGATCGTCATCTAGTCGGTCGGTGCCCCTTCTTACACCGGCTAATGAGCACCAAAAGTTCCGATATGGAGCGCGGAGCTCCGGGATCGATTCCTAAGACTCCTAGGCTTGATCTAACAATAAGATATGACCGATATGAAGCCCATCATGAATGACTTATTCCAAAATCGACGATCAACGGAAGAAGCTAAGAAAATACGACGAAACGATCGAAAATGAAAGCTACGGGGACGATCCACACATGAGAAGAAAATCCACCAAAACATATAATATAATATAATAAATCCAGATACATGAAAACCATTCGTTACATCCTTCCCAACTTAAGAAAAATTCCGTCCTCGGAATTTCCCAACACTCACGTGTCCGGAAACAAAAGTGGGAAACGCTCTCGCATCTCATCCTCATTCTCCCAAGTAGACTCTCCAGGCGAGCCGTGTCGCCATATCACCCTCACAAGATTGACAACCTTGTTCCGAAGTGACTTCTGACGCCTGTCCAGAATCTGCACTGGCTGCTGGTCATACGTCATATCGGGGCGAACGGTAATCTCCGAGAAATCCACAGCATGAGATGGATCGCTAATGTATCGACGAAGCTGCGACACATGGAAAACATTGTGAACTCCCTCCAAGGATGGCGGCAAGGCTAAGCGGTAAGCTACCTCGCCAACCTTCTCCAGAATGTCAAATGGTCCAATGTATCGCGGGCTCAACTTCCCTCGCTTCCCAAAACGAATCACTCCACGATTCGGGGAAATCTTCAGAAACACATGATCTCCAGGCTGAAACTCCAAAGGACGACGTTTAGCATTCGCCCAATGCTTAAAACGGTCCTGAGCAATTCTCAACCTCTCCCGAATGTTCCTGACAATATCCACGGCCTCCACGACCATCTCAGGTCCCAACAGCTCCCGATCACCAACGTCATCCCAACTCAATGGCGATCGACATTTCCTCCCATAAAGGGCGGCGAAAGGCGCCATGCCAATACTCGCCTGGAAGCTGTTGTTGTAAGAGAACTCCACCAAGTGTAGATGGTCCTCCCACGAACCCTTGAAATCCAACATGCACGCTCTCAACATGTCTTCCAAAATCTGAATCGTCCTCTCGGACTGGCCATCCGTCTACGGATGGTACGCCGTGCTGAAACTCAGACGCGTACCCAAGCTCTTCTGCAAACTCTGCCAGAACTGAGATGTGAACCTCGTGTCTCTGTCCGACACGATACTCACAGGGACTCCGTGAAGTCGCACGACCTGCACGATTCACGTTACATCACTACCCAAACTAGGAAAAGGAAATAAAACAGAGAGTAAAAGAATTTACCTCCATATATCTCCTCGCTAGCGCCTCAGTGGACTGTCCCACTCGGAACGGAATAAAGTGCATGGATTTGGTCAATCGATCTACGATCACCCAAATCGCGTCATTCTGCTTCGGACTCCGAGGCAGTCCAGTCACGAAGTCCATAGTGATGTGTTGCCACTTCCACTCCGGAATCGAAAGCGGTTGTAGCAACCCGGCCGCACGCTGATGCTCTGCCTTCACTTGCTGGCAAACCAAACACTTGGCTATGAAGGGTTTTCTGGGACCCTTAGGGCACAAAACTCTAGTCCCGTCCTAAGTCGGATGGAACATAGACAGAAATGCAGCGGAAAACTTTTTATGTTAATCTAATTAACATGCAACCCTAAGGAACCAGACCCTATTAGCTAGGAACTCTGCCAACTTGGGGTGGATCTGACCACCCCAAGAGGGATCTAACTACTGCGAATAATTAAATGAAAAGCTTAAACACATACCCGGAATCTCAGCCCTGGGGCAGGCGAGATGTTCCGCACCGTCTTCCGAGCTGCTCCCGTCCCACGCCGAGCCGCTCCTTGAACCGCTCCCCGAACTGCTCCTCGAACCGCTCCGCATCCCGAGGCGATCAATCCCATTTCGCCGAGCCAACCACGCGCCGAAGAAAGTTTCAAGCGAGTGAAACCTCCGCCTAGATTTCGGATCTGAATCCAAACTCCTTTGCGGCTTTGCTAGAGCCCTCAGGAGCAAGGCAGAAATTTATAGGGAGAGGAGAATATTAATTTAGCTTAGATCCGAGCGTGCTCCAACATTTACGAGAGCCGCTCAGATCTAGAGCTTGGGACGAGTTATGAGGAAGGGGGAGGGCCTCTATTTATAGAGGCAGCTGACTCTCCCCTTTTCTCCACAACCGAGGTGGGACTATTAATTTGGGATTAATTAAATCAAGTTAGTTTGCCTTTCACAAAGGGCAAACTTCCTCGAATTTTAACTCCCTCACCGTTGAGCTTCAATGTTGGTACAACCTACCAAATCAAAGAGGGTTCAACGGTGAACGCGTAGGAAAAAACGGCTCGTCAATCCGAGTCCGTTTGACCCTTCAAACAATTGTTCAAAGTTAGCCAAAAGTCATGCTTCTCTTAGAAACGTAGCCGTCAAGAAAAAACCCAGGTTTCAAAAAACCCTAACCAGAAAATTCGGGCTTGGTGGGCCTCCATTTTCGCTGGTTTCAGCCCAACAGTTTGGGCTGACTTGTTTTGGCTATAACTTGTGTATTTGGACTCCGTTTTTGACGCGGTTTGAACCTGCGTTTAGAGCAGGACGATCCCGTCATCTAGGTAACCTTTTCAACGCGTTTATTTAATTAAATATAGTCTTAAAAAATTTAAGACACATTTAATATCTTTTGCATCATATGCAAATTAGTCCCTATCTAGGCTTAAATTTTCATTTGCATCAAATACAAATGATCCGAGGGCATATTCCTCTACATCTCCCACTTGCACTCAGGATCATTTATCCCGAATGCAGGAGATGATTGCAAACATCTTTTGCAATATTTTATCCCTTGCATCAAATGCAAATTATTCTCCCTAACTAATTTCTACCTATTACTAGACGAAGGTCACACTCTGTGTGAGACCCTACAGCCTGACCCTTACAACAGGTTGGGCTCGAAGCCCTATACGGCAGTGACCACGAGCAGTGGTTACCGTCCCTGCTTCAGGAATCATCATTATGTGGTTGACTCATTGAATGAGTATTATCGGGACCACCCTGACTGTTTCCGTGATGAATTCCGCAGTTATAGTCTCTTCGTCTTAACTATGTCGTGTAGATCAAGTCTAGCGTACGGTCAAACTGTCAACCCCAATAACTTGACTCCGGTTAGTTTCTATCGATCTTTTAGTCAAAAATGTTGGACTTCTTCCAACATACTCTGGCCAGAGTTTTTACTAAAGACCGAACTAACCATACGACACTAACTCCCATTGACCGGGAGAGACGAATCCTCTCTTGGTCATTACTCTCCTCATACGCTTCAAGTGTCACCCAATCAAAGACCTTTCGACAGGCCTTGCCTCGAAGCTAGGTTATTTGATCTAAGTGGCACCGTTCACGCACAGGTTCGTCAAAATGACCTCAAGTCAAAAGACCAACTAGCCTATCATCACTTAGAGTCATCATTGACAGATTGGTCAATATAACCATATGATAACTCTTGTGGATCGTTCAGTGAACTCATTCTCTAATGAGCACCTGTGTCTCATCTACGACTTCGCCAAGTCAAGCGATCATGAGATCATCGCCACCGCTAAACGGTGAAGACTAAGACACAATGGTCTATCCGATGTTTCGATATCCTTGTCTCGAAACATCTACGACCACGAACCCTTTTAGACTTATGCTATAGACGGTCAAACATTTCTCCATGATCGAGATACTCATCTCGATACCTGTTTGACCTTGCATAAAGTCTCAGGACTTTACCTAAGTTAATGTCTAATGTTAACTACATTATAAAATAACTTAGATAAATTATTACCAAACAGCTTACTGTTATTTCGAACAAGATGTTTGTGCTATTCACACATGAAGATAGATAGCCTCGAGGGTATCATCTCTCAACATCTCCCACTTGCACTCAGGCCCATTTATCCCGGTATCTTATACCGTTTTTACACATAAGTTTTCTCGACTTCATGTGGTAGAGCCTTCGTGAGTGGATCTGCTAAAACCGTCTACACTATAGACTCAAGGGGTTTTTATGTTCATGTTAGACCAACCATTTGAATCTCATTCAAATAATTCACTTGGTCTATCGGAATCTGTAATATTTAATATACATGGATCTTATCCAGCTCATCGTACATTACGATAATAATTTAAATTTGTTAATGGTCATTTCAAATGGCTCATATCTATTTCTGATAAAGTATCAAACTCTTTGATTACTTAATCATATTATATGTTCCATCTCTTTGATGCCTTGCATGTAATTTATACGCTCCCACTGACCTTGAAAACTCTCTGGCTAATTCATATAAGTTGGTCCGTCTAAATCATATTTAGAAAAACGAACTTATAAGTGAATGCACCAATTTTCATGGTCAACATGAGCGTTTTACATCGGATTTGGTCCGAGTAGATCTGTACACATCTGTTGGCGAGACGATTTCAACTAATCCGTTTTAAAGAAATTAGGGTGAAAACCGTTTTCGATCAACAAGATTGTACTTTACTATTCTCTTTCTGCACCAATCTTTCAACTTAAAGATTTACTTGCAGAAAGTGAGGGAACATTTTCTTTGGGTACGTAAACTAAATTCTCAAATTTATTTACGCACACGGACCTATTTTGATTGCATCAAGTTTTAAATCGGAGTTACTACTCCGAATTTCATCCCGGAAGTTGACTAAGTCATCATCAGTTATGATGTCTAACTCGACAATTCGTCTCACGAAATTCGAGTAATTATACAACTTCTTTAATGATCGATTTAATGAATATCTTATTGACAATGTCCTCATAGGACATTATCAAAACCTAGGCATTACGATCTGGGACTTAACCCAGAGAGAGGACTTAACTCAGAGTCACTTACTATGTATCGCACCAAGTCTCACTAAGTGTGATTCATACATTTTAACACACGGATGTGCTAACAGACTTGACCTGAGAGAAAATCACATTTTCTTTTAATTACACAAGATTTTATGTAGCTAAGTATTTGACCATTCGATCTAATCGAATCAGTTTAAATACTTTCTACTTTTCGTTCTTTATTTTATTAGGCTTGTGTTTCATCAAGAACACGTGTCTTAATAAAATATACGAATAACTTATTTTGGTTAAAATAGACTCGGGTACATCAGTATGTACGAGACTGAGTTCGACAACTCATTCTTCCACTGTCTTACAGATGGTTTTCAGCCATTATATCTGAGAGGATAAGATTCACAAGTGTCCGTAGACTTCATAATACGAGAGGTCAGACCCCTCTTTATGTGACTTGTGAAGCTTAGTCTCTCGACATGGCCTAGTCTATTTTACCATATAAGTTTGCTACTATCTTGTGTATTTATATATTAACATTTGATATATATATATATATATAGTTATTACAAATTACTTAACACAAAACATTGCTTCCGAAGCAAGGTGACGACATTCGTCAAAAATGTGTTAGACGTTTTTGTATAACTATTTATTCTGAAATCGTGAAATCAAAATATATCACCTTTTCATTTCCTCCTACTTATGCCTTTACTAATGATAAATTAAACTAAATTTCTCAATTGACTTTCCGGAGTGCCTTCTTCCATTTCTAAATCACATTTAGATATTAATTAACCCAACATAAATAGCTATGCAAGCATCTTATGTATCCAAACGCTTGAGCTTTGCAATCTCAAGTTTAGCTCAAGAAGTTGCTTGTCTCAAGATCCGGTTGGGATACATAGTCTTGCACCGCTCATGCACTCGTATTCGACTCAAACGGTTTGATCGAATTCTCAAACTTTGCGGATCGGAATTGTTTGTCCATACAACCTTGAGGGTAGCTCGACAAGTTGTAGGGAGAAACATACTTCGAATACCCTATATGTTCAAGCTGCCTCATATAGAGAAGAGTGACATGTAGCTTTAATTTATATGTTGGATCCAGAACTTAATGAAATCATATTTCTTAAGTCTGTTCTTTAGAAGGTCATTTAATGTCAACGAGAATATAGATTAATTCCATCAATTAGAATTTAACTTGATATTCAATTAATCAACTATTTGACCAGTTAACTTATTCCAATATTATATTTTGATTCCTTCGGTAAACATAGTCTTGCCCTAGTTTTTGCATATGTTCAATATTAAATATAGGTAGATTGGCTTTCATCTATCTATATCCTCCCACTATTTTTACGATCGTTTTAAAGCTTAATAACGAACGATTTAATCGAATTTAAAAATTAGTGAAAGAGGGATCCAATCATCCCGAACCTCACAACCTTGAGGAGACTCAACAAGTTGATTGGTTCCATGACTGGTAGACTAACTCTTGGTCAATCACATCACATGTGATTCCCTGTCGATTTTTACCCACAGTCACTTATGATCTTGAGGAGACTCAACAAATCATAATGACTGGTCTAGTCAGACCCTTGATTTCGTGTCCAGATTTGACTTAGATCGATACTCGAGGAGACCCGACGCATCGATTTGGGTCAAGTCTAGACTACATCACATATATGTTGGAGTTTGTTCCATAAAGAAAAACAAGTCACAGCTTGAGGAGACTCAACAACTATAATTGTCTTCTTTGAGTTACCAAGCTCCAAAATCAAGGAGGGATACGAATTAATCTTTAATAAGATTTATAACGTATTGACTAGATATAGTCCAGGGTGTCATACAATCATGATTCGCGACATTGCGGTCCAGCGGAACACAGCCAGGGAATTGACTAAGCCAGGATCACTGCCCCTTGTACTAGCAAGGGTTGACCCAGAACTCTTAGCCAAGCACATTGACTGGATCATGGTCCATTGAATGAAGCTTGACATTTTTGTATGTGTGCCATAGACTAAACAGCTTTTATTAACAACTAATTAATCCTATCAATTAGTTGCATCCTTAAATTCAAAATTTTAGGATTTGTTTAATAACTTTTATTAAGTCCTTATCAACTATAAGGTTCACGTGCTATCCTAATCTTTATTAGGATTTTAATAAATTATTAACCAACGCTAACAGCGAAGTCCTTTAATGATTTAATAATAACAATTAAAATTAAAATTTTCATTAAAAGGACTACCCTAATCAGGAATTAGGTCTTGAAGCATTGTTAATGTTTTATTAAAACATAGCATGTCATTAAAATTCAAGTAATAAATTTTAATCATTACTTAATGGCTAACCTAAAGGGTTGTCTTGTGTTATCAAATAGGGACAAGATGACATAGCCATTAAAATAATGTTACACTAATATTATCGCATAAAAAGGTGTACAAATATTTAACAATTTAAATAGACTAAAGTTTATCGCATAAACAGTTTTGGCATGCATTCTTAAATTTAACATTTAAATTTAAAATATGATTTTAAAACATTTATTTCATCTCATAAAGTAAAAGCTTGTTTTAAAATCATAACATTTGCATGCTCCTTTAAAATATTTATCGCATAAAAATTTTAAACTTTTAAAATCAGTTTTAAAAAATATCTTATAAATTTAAAACATCATTTAAAAAATTCCATGCTTAAAATTTATCACATAAAATTTTAAACAACCTTTTAAACTTATCGCATAAAGTTTTAAAGCTTTAAAACAATTTTAAAATTTATCACATAAATTTAAAATTCCATTTTAAAACTTTCATGTTTAAAATTTATCATTTAAAAATTTTAAACATTTAAAAATAATTTAAATTTATCGCATAAATTTAAAGAAAACATTTTTTTTAAAAAAATTAAATTTATCGCATAAATTTAAAGAAAACATTTTTCTGTAAAAGCATTCAAATAATAAATTCGCAGGCCTAGATCAGCATACAGAGATGGTTCTGATACCAATGAAGGGTTTTCTGGGACCCTTAGGGCACAAAAACTCTAGTCCCGTCCTAAGTCGGACGGAACATAGACATAAATGCAGCGGAAAACTTTTTATGTTAATCTAATTAACATGCAACCCTGAGGAACCAGACCCTATTAGCCATGAACTCTGCCAACTTGGGGTGGATCTGACCACCCCAAGAGGGATCTAACTACTGCGAATAATTAAATGAAAAGCTTAAACACATACCCGGAATCTCAGCCCTGGGGCAGGCGAGATGTTCCGCACCGTCTTCCGAGCTGCTCCCGTCCCACGCCGAGCCGCTCCTTGAACCGCTCCCCGAACTGCTCCTCGAACCGCTCCGCATCCCGAGGTGATCAATCCCATTTGGCCGAGCCAACCACGCGTCGAAGAAAGTTTCACGCGAGTGAAACCTCCGCCTAGATTTCGGATCTGAATCCAAACTCCTTTGCGGCTTTGCTAGAGCCCTCAGGAGCAAGGCAAAAATTTATAGGGAGAGGAGAATATTAATTTAGCTTAGATCCGAGCGTGCTCCAACATTTACGAGAGCCGCTCAGATCTAGAGCTTGGGACGAGTTATGAGGAAGGGGGAGGGCCTCTATTTATAGAGGCAGCTGACTCTCCCCTTTTCTCCACAACCGAGGTGGGACTATTAATTTGGGATTAATTAAATCAAGTTAGTTTGCCTTTCACAAAGGGCAAACTTCCTCGAATTTTAACTCCTCACCGTTGAGCTTCAATGTTGGTACAACCTACCAAATCAAAGAGGGTTCAACGGTGAACGCGTAGGAAAAAACGGCTCGTCAATCCGAGTCCGTTTGACCCTTCAAACAATTGTCCAAAGTTAGCCAAAAGTCATGCTTCTCTTAGAAACGTAGCCGTCAAGAAAAAACCCAGGTTTCAAAAAACCCTAACCAGAAAATTCGGGCTTGGTGGGCCTCCATTTTCGCTGGTTTCAGCCCAACAGTTTGGGCTGACTTGTTTTGGCTATAACTTGTGTATTTGGACTCCGTTTTTGACGTGGTTTGAACCTGCGTTTAGAGCAGGACGATCCCGTCATCTAGGTAACCTTTTCAACGCGTTTATTTAATTAAATATAGTCTTAAACAATTTAAGACACATTTAATATCTTTTGCATCATATGCAAATTAGTCCCTATCTAGGCTTAAATTTTCATTTGCATCAAATACAAATGATCCGAGGGCATATTCCTCTACAGGCTACACTCTGAGCCACACTCCTCTTCATACCATGCCACCAATAATTCAGACGAAGATCCTGGTACATCTTGGTGCCACCAGGATGCACAGAATACGGCGAACTGTGTGCCTCCACCATCAACTTCTCTCTAATATCCCCAGCTGGCACACACAACATGGCTCCAAACCTTAGCGAGCCATCCTCATGAATCAAAAAGTCAGTCTGCAGACCGGCTTCAACCTGCTCCCGAATCTTCACCAGCTTCGGATCTCCAGCCTGGCCAGCCTTGATCCGATCCACAATCGTCGACTGTATCTGCATACACATCAACGAAGAAGCCTCCCCAGGAAGAACAATCTCAACGCCAGACTCGTAAAAATCCTGCTGCAATCTCCACTGCAAGGTCAAAATCATCACCGCTGGAAGCCTACTCAGCGCATCAGGAACCACATTCACCTTGCCAGGGTGATACTGCAAATCAATCTCATAATCCGCCATGAGCTCCAACCATCGACGCTGTCGCATGTTGAGCTCCTTCTGAGTAAAAATATACTTCAAGCTTTTGTGATCGGTGAAAATCTTCACTTTCTCACTCAGCAGGAAGTGCCTCCAAATCTTAAGAGCAAACACAACGGCAGCCAACTCCAAATCATGCGTCGGGTAATTCCTCTCATGAACCTTGAGCTGACGAGACGCATAAGCCACAACATGCCCATGCTGATGCAACACACAACCGAGACCCTTTCCAGAAGCATCACAAAAGATCTCAAATCCACCGCTGCGATCAGGCACAATAAGAACAAGGGCAGTCGTCAACCTCTCCTTCAGAACGCCAAAAGCATTCTCACAATCACCCGACCAAACAAAAGCAACATCCTTCCGCGTCAATCTGGTCATCGGCTCAGAAATACGGGAAAAGTCCTTAATGAAACGCCGATAGTAACCAGCAAGCCCAAGGAAACTCCGAATCTCAGATGCTGACGACGGAACAGGCCACCCTCTGATGGCCCTAATCTTCTCGGGATCCACAGAAATTCCATCACTAGTCACCACATGCCCCAGAAAAGCAACCCTATCCAGCCAAAACTCGCACTTCGAAAACTTAGCATACAAACGATGCTTCCTCAAAATCTCCAACACCGTCCTCAAGTGCGAGGCATGCTCTTCCTCCGACTTCGAATATATCAGAATGTCGTCAATAAAGATAACGACAAACTTATCCAAGAAGTCGTAGAAAATCAGGTTCATCAGATTCATGAAAACTGCGGGTGCGTTAGTTACGCCGAAAGGCATAACCACAAACTCATAGTGTCCATACTTCGTCCTGAACGCTGTCTTCGGAACATCATCCTTCTTCACCTTCAACTGATGGTAACCACTCCTCAAATCCAATTTAGAAAACACCCTCGAACCTCCATGATGATCAAAAATATCATCGATGCGAGGCAACGGGTATCTATTCTTGATGGTCACCGCATTCAACTCTCGATAGTCCACGCACATGCGACGCGAACCATCCTTCTTCTTCACTAGCAGCACCGGTGCTCCCCACGGAGACACACTAGGGTTGATATAACCCTTCTGCAAAAGCTCATTCAACTGTTTTCGCAACTCTTCCAATTCTGCAGGCGCCATACGATACGGCGCCTTCGAAATCGGCTGCACTCCCGGAACAAGATCGATAGAAAATTCTAAAGCTCAATCAGGTGGCAAACAAGACATCTCCTCGGGGAAGACGTCATCGAAATCACGCACCATAGCTGGCCTCTCCAGCTCCATCTGCATAGCCACAAACTCCACCGGCCTGGCCCGAAATCTGACAGGACCAAGCGAACTGCTACCTCAACTGAACTCAAATACTGGATGTCCGGGAATCTCGAACACCACCTTCTTCCTCCGACAGTCAATCGTAGCATAGAAACTCGCAAGCCAATCCATCCCAAGGACCGCATCGTAGTTAATGATGTCGTGGACAATGAAATCAGCACAAAGCTCACATCCACAAACCACCAACGGGCAAGAATTGCACCCACGATGCACCGAGACCACACCGTTCCCTTTGATGATATTCCAACTCTTAGGAAGAGAGGACGTCGATAAGGAATGCTTCTCCACGAAGCTCCGGGCCAAAATGCACATCGACGCATCTGAGTCAAAGAGGACTCGTGCAGAAAATGTGCAAACCAAAACCACACATAGCAAGCAGTCTAACAATCAAATCCTATTCTAGCAACAAACATGAGCAAGCAACCAACATAATTAACAATCAAACTAACTAAGGAAGAAAATAGCTAGAACGATTGTTACCTGTAATAACCTCGTCCACGGCCATGCTCTCCTCCTCAGTCATCAGAAAGGCCTGCCTTCTCGGCGGAACAGCCTGCCGAAAGGCCTGTCTCTGTGGAACAAGGGCTGCTCCACGACCAGCGGGCACAGGGGCTCTCTGCTGCAACGGCGGTGCTGCAACAGGCGCCCTCCAATGCTGCTTTGACCTCGGACAATCCTTCATGGCATGTGTAGGATCCCCACAGACGACACACTGGCCCAGGAATCTCCTACACTGATCCTTGACGTGTCCGGTCCTACCGCAGAAATGGCAAGTCTTCAGAATAGGCCCTCCTGGCCTCTTGAACTGAGCTGGCTGATTAGGCTTGAAACCAGGCCTAACCATCGCTCTGGCCTGCTCCATAGGCCTCTTCTCAGCACCTGAAACATGTCCTCTCCTCTGACTCAGGTTCAGCTCCTGCCTCCTGGCAGCGACCAGAACCTTCTGATAAGAGTCCAGATCGGAGGAAGACACAAAACTCTGGAGCTCCAAAGCAAGTCCCTGCAGGAACCTCTGAGCCCTCTCATCAGCATCCTGCACCATCTTCGGTGCGAACCGACTCAGCCTAGTGAACTCTTGGTGGTACTGGTCCACCGTCAAGCTCCCTTGCTTCAGATCAATGAAACGCTGCAGCATCTCCTTCTTAGCAGCCTTCGGAAAGAACTCCTCATCAAACCTGGACTTAAAGGTAGTCCAAGCTATCGGCTCCACCAGCATCTTCTCTTCTGCATCCCACCAGTTCCGAGCATTATCCTTGAGTTGCCGCTTCGCCAAATCAACCCATCCAGCCGGGGTGATCTTGGCCATCTTCAAATTATCCTCTATGTTCCGAATCCACTCATCGGCAGCCAGAGGACCCTCAGACCCATCAAAATATGCGGGACCCAGCTCCCGGAATTGCTTCGCTCGCGGCTCGGAGCGAGGGGCCTCCGGAGTCGCCCGAGGGGCACGACCAGCCGGAGCATTCTGGACTTGCAGGAGCACGCCTTGCTGCACCTGCATCATCTGAAGCATCATCCGCATCATCTCCCCGTTGGTGGGTTCCCGCTCAGGCTCCTCATCATGAGGGGGCGCACCACTACCTCCACCACGGGTGATTCGTCTTCCTGCCATCTAGTGACACAGAAAACGAAACAATTAGACTCATAGCTTATGACTCGAACGTCGAACTTAGTTTATTGGACATTCCAATATTATTATCGCTATTCCGATAATCGCAGTTACAGAAGGACCTGCATGGGCCACCAACAAAACCTGTCACGCCCCGCTTCCCTAAAATGGAGGCGAGACGTGAAGAGGTCCGCACGAGAATGGAGCTGTGAAGCCCCAAACCCGATAAGCGTCAATAAAGCATAAGCAGGTCCCTATAACCACAAGCAGAACAACAATAATAACAAAAGGAGAGACAGAAATAAAATCTCATATCTCATAATTTGTCCAACATGAAATTTAAGTTCAACATCCAGAAAAGCCACCAGGCCAAAAGAAAGAGTCTAAAGGCCCAGAACAAGGCCAACAAAAGGAACAACGTAACAAAGTATAGGTGCCACGCACCGACTACAAAACAGCGGTCTAAACAAAAAAGAAAGCTCGACGAAGACACTAGGACTGGTCCCCAGTGTCCACGTACTCCTCGCCAAACACAGGCTCAGGCACAGCGTCCGCAAACACCTCGTCCTCAACAACGGACTCATGCTCGAGATCTAACATGTGTCACCCAAAAGAGTAAAGGGGCACATGTCAGCAAGTCTAAAAGACTTGGGCAAGGAAACTGAAGGTAAGGTAAACTAGCAACCTAGCAGTTATAGTATGATGCATAGCATGGCAAGTATCGCATGGGGAAAACAAGTAAAGTACAAGTAGCATGTAACAAGTGGTAGTTGTGACATGTAATGTCAAGTAACAAGTACAAGGGATCACTCAACGAGTGCCCTATTGCCCGCAGGCTGTGTTCAAGTACAAGGCAAGTAAATCACGTCAAGTAAGCACGTCGTGCACAGAGATTCCGCCTGTTGGCTAGAGTGACTGATCGGGCCAACTCCTAAGCTCAAGTGACCGTTTATCTCTACCCCTCCCACGTGTGTCGAGCCAGGGCATTACCCCCGAACACGGAATGCTCGCTTCTGGGACACGAGCCAGGAAGTGTGATTAACACGTATGGCGTAGGGGTATGCCCACGTATAGTGGGTGCCTAGCCGGAAACTAGTAGGTCGGGCATTGGCTATCAACCAACACATGGCCCGCTTCTGGAACACGAGCCAGGAAACACAAGTATTGTAGCGTGTGCTACGAATACGACATTCAACATGGATAGCATGGATGGCAATTAATTCGCGTACCGTTAATCAAAATTTAACATGACATGATAGTTATGCAACGTGGTAAATGATGGTCCTAGCTTCGTTGTCAAGCTAGTTCCGGAATTGCGCCTAGGCGAGTATCATTTCGTCGCCTAGCCTCTTTTACGCCTACAACAAGCAAATGGCCTAAGACATGGCCTGAACCCTAAGTGGCAAGTTTCACTTGCCTAGCACTGGGGATGACGATCAACGAGGGTTCGCCTCGCAGATGCTAACCTACGGGGAAGTCGCTGTTATGGAGAAACAATCATCAAAACAACAAGTAATTTCATTAGGGTTTCACAAAACACAACGGGTTATGAAAACATCAAGAGATCGATTTATTACTGTGAAGAAGCAGAAGAAACGCTCCGGGGAACCTAGGGACCAGATCTGGAAACGAATGGAGAAGTTTGGAGAAGTAGGGGTTTTGGGGGATTTTGGGGGTTTGTTGAGATTTTGGGGAAGATGAGAGGTAGAATGTGTTGAGGGAGGGTTTAGATGATGGATTTTGGGCTTGGGATGAAGGAATAAGGGTTTGAGGAAGAAGGGGGCTCAATGGGGGAGAAACTAGGGTTTTGGGTCGTGAGGAAGAAGAAGAAAACGTTTGGGGGGTATTTATAGAGTTTGGTGGCGGCTAGGGCAAATCTAGGGTTTACAGCACTGGTTAGTCGGTCAAAGAACAACCACTGACCGACTAGTTTGGGAACTAGTCGGTCGGTTGACCAACGCAGACCGACTAAGAGTAAACAGTAACCCAGACGAAAATTAGGATTTAGATTTAGTCGGTCAAAGAACAATTACTGACCGACTAGTTTAACATCTAGTCGGTCGATGAACATTCTTAGACCGACTAAGAGTAAACAGTAACTCGACTGTACAGAAGAACTAAGAATTAGTCGGTCTGAGTACAAAACTTAACCGACTAGTTTAACAACTAGTCGGTCGAAAGATGAACTTAGACCGACTAAGAATGAACAGTATTGATACCAAAATTTAGTAAATGAGTTAGTCGGTTTAAGAAGCATTGCCGACCGACTAGTTTGCAACCTAGTCGGTCAACCAACATTCTTAGACCGACTAACGACAAACAGTAACTCTTGAGAAATCTAGAAAGCCAACTAGTCGGTTCAAGAAGGATTGCCGACCGACTGGATCGTCATCTAGTCGGTCGGTGCCCCTTCTTACACCGGCTAATGAGCACCAAAAGTTCCGATATTGAGCGCGGAGCTCCGGGATCGATTCCTAAGACTCCTAGGCTTGATCTAACAATAAGATATGACCGATATGAAGCCCGTCACGAATGACTTATTCCAAAATCGACGATCAACGGAAGAAGATAAGAAAATACGACGAAACGATCGAAAATGAAGGCTACGGGGACGAAAACCACACATGAGAAGAAAATCCACCAAAACATATAATATAATATAATAAATCCAGATACATGAAAACCAGTCGTTACAATATTTCAGTGATCTCTTCAGGAGATCCAATGAGATTCAAATCATCTACGTAGACTGCTATTATGACGAATCCTTTTCCATTTGCTCTTATAAAGATGCAAGGACAGACTTCATTATTGTTGAATCCTTGTTATATACGGAATTCACTTAGTCTGTTATAACACATCCTTCCCGATTGTTTAAGACCATACAAGGCTTATAGATATGCAGTCACAACATCTATTAGCTGCATATCTAAACCTTCCTTTGCTGTTAAGCTTATCAGGAATCGGAAAGTGATCGCATCCATGACCAGAAAGTATGTTTCCTCATTGTCAATACACGGTCTTTGGAAAAATCCTTGCGCTACAAGCCGTGCTTTGTAGCGTGCGATCTCATTTTTTCATTTTTTTTCCTCACAAATACCCATTTGTATCCCACAGGTTTGACACCAGTAGGTGTCTAGACTATTTGCCCAAAGACTTTGCGTTTCTTAAGCAAGTCCAGCTCAGCTTCTATTGCCTGATTCCACTTTGGCCAATCATTTCTATGTTTGCATTCAGCAACGAAATGTGGATCATGATCATCGTCGCTTCCGGCGATGTGAATAGCAATATGAAATGCAAAGTCATCGTCGACAAATGTACTCTTTCAATCCAACACCTCCCATGTACGTACATAGTTTAATAATAGTTCAGTTTCTCCCGGCAGTTCCTTTGCAATGGATTCTGGGAGGGGTGAGGGTATGTACATGAGCTCATTTCTCAGTGGGGGTATCGTCCCAAGGTCTCCTGATAATTTTCTTTTTCTTGGATTTTTATCCTTGGAGCCTGGTGGTCTGCCTCTTTTCTGTTGAGGTACAGCCACTTCTGCTGCTGGTGGATTGCATACATTCTTGGGGATGTCAATCCTAGCTGGAGTATTTGCAACAGGGATGTGTGATTTGACAATCTTCTGGTTGTCAGTAAATGACTCTGGTAATCGATGAACAGTGTCCTAAATGTGGAGGATCTTCAGGATCTCATCTTCACTTTGTTTGTTACCGGATCATAGTGGGTCAAACTTTTTGTATCCCACGGTATGATGTGCTTCGCACCAGATATCTTAGTGTCTGGGCCCATTTTGGGAAAAATTGTCTCATCAAATTCACAGTCTTCAAGACGTGCCTTAAATGCATCCTCCATTTGGGGTTCTAGGTATCTTATAATTAAGGGTGAGTCAAACCCTACATAGACACCTAGGAGACGTTGATGACCCATTTTTGTGTTGGGTTTTGAGGGACCCTTAGGGCACATTTCTATGCCCGCCCTATGTCAGATGGAGGATAGAGGAAAAAATAAAAGCATGCAGTAGAAAAACCGTTAAACTATTTAACAAAAATCCCTAAGGATTTTAAGACCCTGACCATGATCTCTACTATCTTGAGGTGGATCCAACCACCCCAAGATAGATCTAAGCTACTGCAATATAATAAATGAAATGCTTAATTAAACTACATACCCGAAACGTTGCTTGCACCGGCAAGGTGTACCAAACCGCGTCCCGAGCCGCTCCTCATCCTGAGCTGAACTGCTTTCCGAACCGCACCGCGTGCCGAGGTGAGCAACCCCCTTGTCGCTGAGCCAACCACGCGCCGAAGAAACTTTCACTTGAGTGGATCCTTCGCTAAGACTCCGGATCGAATTCGAGCCCCTTCATGGCTTTGCTAGAGTCCTTCAGGAGTAAGGGAGAAATATATGGCGAAGAAAATATTTATTTTAAGCTTAGATCCGAACGTACTCCAAACTTTTGGGAGCCGCTCAGATCTAGAGCTTGGGACGAGTTATGAGGAGGGGCAGGCCCCTATTTATATAGGCGGCTGACCCCTCCCCTTCACTCCATTTCCGATGTGGGACTAAATATTTTGGAGTAAATAATTGAAGTTAGTTTGCCTTAAAGAAAAGGCCAAACTTCATTGAATTTTAACTCCCTCACCGTTGAGCTTCGCAATTGATACAACCTATCAAATCGAAGAGTGCTGAACGGTGAACGCGCAAGAAAAAACGACGAGTCAATCCGAGTCCATTTGACCCCTCAAACGTATGTCCAAAGATCAGCCCAAAACCAATTTTTCCAAAAAAACTGAGCCGTTAAAGAAAAAACGCACAAGTCTAGGGTTTGCTGCCAGCCGCGTGGGCCCCAGCTAGGGATGGCAATTCTACACGCGGGTACGGATACCCGTGGATACCCGCCCGTTTGGGTACGGGTATGGGTAGACCTTTGTACCCATGGGTACGGGTATGGGTACCCATGTTTTACCCATGGGTAAAATTGGACGGGTATGGATATTATATATCTATACCCACGGGTACCCGTACCCGGTCGTTTTAATATATCCTAATTCCTAAATTCCTAACTGATTCAAATGCTTCCAACAATGCGATGACTTCGGCTATCACTTGCCAACTGCTTACAAGTTACAAAGTATTTTAGCATGTTTCATTTTTTAAACTTGACAGCGTAAAATGTCAATTTTTGGGACCAAAAGTATGTAGATCAAAAGTTTGATAAAAGGTCAAAACTTCTGGATCAAACAATATCAATGATTGTAAGATTTTTCATTTTACAGGAAACTTATAGTTCAACAAGTGCAAGTGTGCAACCATAAGCTTGCGGATACCACCTGAACCTTTTGTCTCATCCTCTTCTGGTCAAGATGATGGTATATAAGCGAATAATAGTTGAAGATCGTGTAAAACTCAACTAAATAAAGTGCTAAGATATGCATACTCTCTATTTAATCTATTATATCATAATGGACGTTCCATTTTTAAATTGCGATCTTTATTTTTCCTTGAATATTTTCATTTTTAGATTATGTGTGGCAAATTAATGTCATGTATTGTGCTATTGCTGCATAAGGAAAATTGCCATGAATATAATTGAAGATTTTACAAGGTTTCACTGAATATCATGTGATATGATATGGTCAAACTCTCTAAATATTATTATTTATGTGTTTCATTCAATATTTTCTACATGTTGTGATATTCTGTGAGCCAAGTTGCAATTGCGTTGGCTGTTGCATTGTAAGGCTTAGTGACAGAATGCTTTCTTGTATATATGCCTTAAAACCAACACTAAACTCTACATGTCTTTGTCAATCTTTTAAACCAGTGAAGATGAGGAAACTGCTAATTTGAACTTGATTGTTATAGTCTCTTGCATACATGTGTATTTTACTCCTTTGATGTTTGAAAAAAAATATAATTTTCAATAATTTTTTACGTGTCACTTAAAAAGCTTGCAGTATGGATACGAATATGGATGTTTGTCAATCTTTTTACAGGTGATGGGTATGGATACCCATACCCATTGGGTATATGGATATCCATACGATGGGTATGGATATCCATACCCATACCCAGCGGGTACACGGGTATCCACGGGTATCCGTATACCCGATGGGTATGGGTATGGGTACAAAAATTTACCCATCACGGATATGGGTACGGATATGGGTACGGATAAATTGAGCGGGTACGAGTATGGATAGTGCATATCCATACCCGCCCACCCGTTTTGCCATCCATAGCCCCAGCCCATCTAGCGCGAGCCAGCCCAGACTGGGCACGTGCATGGCACGCGCCCACATGGGCGCGCGCAACTTGTGACTGGCGCCACATTTGGGGCGCCAGTTTGTCTTTGCCCGGCCATTAGGCTGGGCCCCCAAAAAGTGCCCCCCTTTTTTATAAAAAAAATCCAGCTTTAACATTAAAGCTTTTGGGCTGATTTCTTTTGGGCCTTTTGTGCTCTATTTAAAACTATTTTAAATTGACTTACTGGGCTCGTTTGGACTCCATTTTGGACACGGTTTGAACCTGTGTTTAGACCGGGATGATCACTGTAGAGGAATATGCTCTCGGATCATTTGTATTTGATGCAAATGATAATTTAAGCTTAGATAGGGACTATTTTGCATTTGATGGAAAAGAGATTAAATGTGTTTTAAATAGTTTAAGACAATATTTAATAATATAAACGCAAGGAAAAGTTCACGGGTAAGACGGGAATGTCCCGGTCTACGCCCAGGTTCGAACGGCGTCCAAATCGGACGCCAAATGCCCAACTTATGCCCAAAACAGCCCATTGGGTCAGACCAGTCCAGACCAGGCAGACCCAGACCAGACTGGGTCTGGCCTGGCTCCTGGCCAGCCCCGTTAGTGCCAGGACCTGCATGGGCCTGGGCGCCCGGCCTGCCTGGGCCTGGGCGCCCGGCCCGCCTGGGCCTGGGCGCCCGGCCCAAGGGCCAGGCCCGGGCGCCTGGGCGCCCGGGCCCTGCCAGGGCTCGGGCGCCTGGCCTGGGCGCCTGGCGCCCAGGTCTGACCTGGGCTGCGCCCAGGTTCAGGCCTGGGCTGCACCCAGGTTTGGGCAGATGTTGTGGGACCCATCTGGTGGGTCCCACATTGGGTGCAAAACCCTAAAAGGCAGAGCAGTTTTTTTGACGGCTGATTTTAGTCGAAAATCAAGCCTTGGGCTGACCTTTGGACGGTCAATTGGAGGGTCAAACGAACTCCGATTGACGAACGGTTTTTTCCTATGCGTTCATCGTTGAACACCCTTCTAATTGATAGGTTGTAGCAATCCTGAAGTTCAACGGTGAGTGAGTTAAAATTCACGGAAGTTTGCACTTTGTGAAGGGCAAACTAAATTGAATTTAATTAACTCTAAATTAGTCCCACATCTGATTTTGAGGGAAGGGGAGCAGTCAGTCGCCTATATAAATAGGGGTATGCTCTCCTCCTCAAAACTCGTCCCAAGCTCTAGATCTGAGCGGCTCTCGTAAATGTTGGAGCACGCACAGATCTATGCTTAAATTAATATTTCTCCTCTCCCTATAAATTTCTGCCTTGCTCATGAGGGCTCTAGCAAAGCCGCAAAGGAGTTCGGATTTAGATCCGAAATCTAGGCGGAGGTTTCACTCGCGTGAAACTTTCTTCGACGCGTGGTTGGCTCGGCGACACGGGATTGATCGCCTCGGGATGCGGAGCGGTTCGAGGAGCGGTTCGGGGAGCGGTTCGGGGAGCGGTTCGAGGAGCAGCTCGGCGTGGGACGGGGAGCGGCTCGGAAGACGGTGCGGAACATCTCGCCTGCCCCAGGGCTGAGATTCCGGTTATGTGTTTAATTGAGCATTAGTTTAATTTAATCGCAGTAGGCTAGATCCTTCTTGGGATGGTCAGACCCATCCCAAGTCGGCATAGATCTTGGATTAGGGTCTTGGACCTTAGGGTTAAATGTTAATTAGATTAACATGATTAATTTCTGCTGCTTTTCTGTCTATGTTCCGTCCGACTTAGGACGTGCATAGAGTTTTTGTGCCCTAAGGGTCCCAGAATTCCCTTCAGTGGTATCAGAGCATGGTCTGTGTTTCGATCTTGCCTGCGATTTTATTAAACCTGAAATGCTTTTAAATACTTTTTAAAAAAGTTTTTAAAGTTATGAGATAAATTTTAAAAATGTTTTTGATGTTTAAAAATCTATGTGATAAATTTTTGAATATGAAAATTTTTAAATGACGTTTTAAAATTTATGTGATAATTTTTAAAACTAATTTTAAATCTTTTAAAATTTATGCGATAAGTTTAAAGTGCCTAAAAATTTTATATGATAAATTTTTAAGCATGAAAGTTTTTTTTAAAATGATGTTTTAATTTTATGAGATATTTTAAAACTGATTTTAAAAGTTAAAATTTTTATGCGATAAATTTTTTAAAGTAGCAAGCAAATTTGTGATTTTAAAAACAAGTTTTTATGAGATAAAAATAAAATATTTTTAAAATCATATTTTAAATTTAATTGTTAAATTTATGTTTGCATGCTAAAATTGTTTATGTGATAGACATTGTTCTATTTAATTGTTAAATAGTTGTACACTTTCATTTTATGCGATAAAATTAGTGTAGCTTTATTTTAATGGCTAGTTCCTCTTGTCCCTTATTTGATAACACAAGACAACCCTTTAGGTTAGCCATTAAAAATGATTAAAATTTATTACTTGAATTTTAATGACATGCTATGTTTTAATAAAACATTAATAACACTTCAAGACCTAATTCCTGATTAGGGTAGTCCCTTTAATGATTTTTTAATTCTAATTGTTATAATTAATTTTCATTAAAGGACTTCGCTTTTAGCGTTGTTAATAAAATTTATTAAAATCCTAATAACGATTAGGATAGTACGTGAACCTTATAGTTGATAAGGACTTAATAAAAGTTATTAAACAAATCCTAAAATTTTGAATTTAAGGATTCAACTAGTTGATAGGATTAATTAGTTGTTAATAAAAGCTGTTTAGTCTATGGCACACATATAAAAATGACAAGCTTCATTCAATGGACCATGATCCAGTCAATGTGCTTGGCTAAGAGTTCTAGATCACCCTTTAAGTGATAGTGATCCTGGCTTAGTCAATTCCCTGGCTGTGTTCCGCTGGACCGCAATGTCGCGAGTCATGATTGTATGACACCCTGGACTATATCTAAGTCAAATACGTTAATAATCTTTTTCAATATTAGCCGTAGCCCTCCTTGTTTTAGGGGTTAGCTACTATAGGACCCGTGTTACAGTTGTTGAGATACCCTCAAGCTGTGACATGGCAACCCTGTAGAAACCAACTCCTTAAATACATAAGATGAAATCTTGACTGACCCAAACCGTCGTCTCGTACCCCGAGCGCCGGCGTAAGTTAAGTCAATGATGTAGTCTGACTAGATGTAGTCTAAGTCCTGACCCAAACCGACGTGTCGTGAATACCCCGAGCGCCGGAGCAAGTCAGGCTAGACACGAAAACAAGGGTCCGACTAGACTAGACATTGTGATTTGGATGAGCACCCTCATGATCACAAATGGCTAGGGGTAAAAACCGATTAAGAGAGTTATATCTGATATGATCGATGAAGAGTCATCTTCCGATCGTAGAGTCAAGCAACTTGTTGAGCTACCCTCAAGGTTGTTAGGCTCAAGGTGATTGGACCTCTTACCCATTAATTTTAATTTGATTAAATCGTTCGTTATTAAGCTTTGAAACGATCGTAAAAATAGTGGGAGGATATAGATAGATAAAATCCATTCTACCTATATTTAATTTTGAACATATGCTAAATCTAAGGCAAGACTATGTTTACCGAAGGAATCTAATTATAATATTTTAATGGAATTAGTTAACTGGTCGAATAGTTTGATTAAATGAATATCAAGTTAAATTCTAGTTGATAGGATTAAACTATATTCTCGTTGACATTAAAATAACCTTCTAAAGAACAGACATAAGAAATATGATTTCATTAAGTTCTGGGTCCAACAAATAAATTCACGCTACATGTCACTCGTCTCTATATGAGGCAGCTTGAACATATAGGATATTCGAAGTATGTTTCTCCCTACAACTTGTCGAGCTACCCTCAAGGTTGTATGGACAAACAATTCTGATCCGCAAAGTTTGAGAATTCAATCAAATTGTTTGAGTCGAATACGAGTGCATGAGCGGTGCAAGGCTATGTATCCCAACCGGATCTTGAGACAAGCAACTTCCTGAGCTACACTCAAGATTGCAACTCTTAGGCATTTGAATACATGAGATGCTTCCATAGCTATTTATTTATGTTGGGCTATTTAATATCTAATTATGATTTAGAAAAGGAAGAAGGCACTCCGAAAAGTCAATCGAGTTTAATAGTTTAATTTATCATTAGTAAAGGCATAAGTAGGAGGAAATGAAAATGTGACACATTTTGATGTCACGATTTTATAATTATTGTTATACAAAAGACGTCTAACACAATTTGACGAATGTCGTCACATCGCTTCTGAAGCAATGTTTTGCGTTAGTAATTTATGTATAACGATAATATATATATTAAATGTTAATATATATAAATACACAAGATAGTAGCAAACTTGTATGGAAAAATAGACTAGGCCGTATCGAGAGACTAAGCTTCACAAGTCACATAAAGAGGGGTCTGACCTCTCGTATTATGAAGTCTGCGGACACTTGTGAGTTTTATCCTCTTAGATAGAATGGCCGAAACCCATCTGAAAGACAGTGGGAGAATGAGTTGTCGAACTCAGTCTGGTACATACTGATGTGCCCGAGTCTAGATTAACCAAAATAAGTTATTCGTATATTTTATTAAGACACGTGTTCTTGAAGAAACACAAGTCTGATAAAATAAAGAACGAAATGACTAAAGTATTTAAACTGATTCGATTAGATCGAATGGTCAAACACTTAGCTACATAAAATCTTGCGTAATTAAAAGAAAATGTGATTTTCTCTCAGGTCAAGTCTGTTAACACATCCGTGTGTTAAAAGGTATGAATCACACTTAGTTAGACTTGGTGTGATCCATTGTAAGTGACTCCGAGTTAAGTCCTCCTTCTGGGTTAAGTCCCAGATAGTAATGCCTAAGTTTTGATAATGTTCTGTGAGGACATTATCAATAAGATATTCATAAAATCAATCATTAAGAAGTTGTACAATAACTCGAATCTCGTGAGACGAAGAGTCGAGTTAGACATCATAACTGATGATGACTTAGTCAACTTCTAGGATGAAATTCGGAGTAGTAACTCCGATTTAAAACTTGATGCAATCAGA
Organism: Scilla litardierei; assembly: GCA_030789695.1. Classification (NCBI taxonomy): domain Eukaryota; kingdom Viridiplantae; phylum Streptophyta; class Magnoliopsida; order Asparagales; family Asparagaceae; genus Scilla; species Scilla litardierei. The sequence continues at coordinate 42,209,915 of CM061131.1, forward strand.
ATAGGTCCGTGTGCGTAAATAAATTTTGGAATTTAGTTTACGTACCCAAGGAAAATGTTTCCTCATTTTCTGCAAGTAAATCTTTAAGTTGAAAGATTAGGAGCAGAAAGGAAATTGTGAAGTACAATCATGTTTGGTCGAGAACGGTTTTCATCCTAATTCCTATAAACGGATTATGTTGAAACCGTCTCGCCAACAGATGTGTACAGATCTACTCGGACCAAAACTCGATGTAAACGCTTGAGTTGATCATGAAAATTGGAGCATTCACTTATAAGTTTGTTTTTCTAAATATGATTTAGACGGACCAACTTATATGAATTAACCAGAAAGTTTTCAAGGTCACTGGGAGCGTATAAATTACATGCGAGGCATCAAAGGGATGGAACATATATTTTTGACAAAGTGATAAAAAGAGTTTGATACTTTATCAGAAATAAATATGAGCCATTTGAAATGACCAGTACCAAATTTAAATGATTATCGTAAGGTACGATGAACTGGATAAGATCCAAGTAAATAAAAATATTATGAATTCCGAACGACCAAGTCAATTATTTGAATGGTTGGTCTAACATGAACATAGAAACCCCTTAAGTCTATAGTGTAGACGGTTTTAGCAAATCCACTCACGAAGGCTCTATCACATGAAGTCGGGAAAACTTATGTGTAAAAACGGTATAAGATACCGAGATAAATGGGCCGGAGTGCAAGTGGGAGATGTTGAGAGATGATACCCTCGAGGCTATCTATCTTCTTGTGTGAATAGCACAAACATCTTGTTCGAAATAACAGTAAGCTGTTTGGTAATAATTTATCTAAAGTTATGTTATAATGTAGTTAACATTAGATATTAACTTAGGTAAAGTCCTGAGACTTTATGCAAGGTCAAACATGTATCGAGATGAGTATTTCGATCATGGAGAAATATTTGACCGTCTGTAGCATAAGTCTAAAAAGGTTTGTGGTCGTAGATGTTTCGAGACAAGGATATCGAAACATCGGATAGACCATTGTGTCTTAGTCTTCACCGTTTAGCGGTGGCGATGATCTCATGATCGCTTGACTTGGCGAAGTCGTAGACGAGACACAGGTGCTCATTAGAGAATGAGTTCACTGAATGATCCACAAGAGTTATCACATGGTTATATTGACCAATCTGTCATTGATGACTCTGAGTGATGATAGGCTAGTTGGTCTTTTGACTTGAGGTCATTTTGACAAACCTGTGCGTCAACGGTGCCACTTAGATCAAATGACCTAGCTTCGAGGCAAGGCCTGTCGAAAGGTCTTTGATTGGGTGACACTTGAAGCGTATGAGGAGAGTAATGACCAAGAAAGGATTCGTCTCTCTCGGTCAATGGGAGTTAGTGTCGTAGGGTTAGTTCGGTCTTTAGTAAAAACTCTGGCCAGAGTATGTTGGAAGAAGTCCAACATTTTTGACTAAAAGATCGATAAAAACTAACCGGAGTCAAGTTATTGGGGTTGACAGTTTGACCGTACCGTTGACTTGATCTACACGACATAGTTTAGACGAAGAGACTATAACTGCGGAATTCATCACGGAAATAGTCAGGGTGGTCCCGACAATACTCATGTCAATGAGTCAACCACATAATGATGATTCTTGAAGCAGGGACGGCAACCACTGCTCGTGGTCACTGCCGTATAGGGCTTCGAGCCCAACCTGTTGTAAGGGTCAGGCTGTAGGGTCTCACACAGAGTGCGATCTTCGTCTAGTAATAGGTAGAAATTAGTTAGGGAGAATAATTTGCATTTGATGCAAGAGATAAAATATTGCAAAAGATGTTTGCAATCATCTCCTGCATTCGGGATAAATGATCCTGAGTGCAAGTGGGAGATGTAGAGGAATATGCTCTCGGATCATTTGTATTTGATGCAAATGATAATTTAAGCTTAGATAGGGACTATTTTGCATTTGATGCAAAAGATATTAAATGTGTTTTAAATAGTTTAAGACAATATTTAATAATATAAACGCAAGGAAAAGTTCACGGGTAAGACGGGAATGTCCCGGTCTACGCCCAGGTTCGAACGGCGTCCAAATCGGACGCCAAATGCCCAACTTATGCCCAAAACAGCCCGTTGGGTCAGACCAGGCCAGACCACGTAGAGCCAGACCAGACTGCGTCTGGCCTGGCTCCTGGCCAGACCCGTTAGTGCCAGGACCCGCCTGGGCCTGGGCGCCCGGCCCGCCTGGGCCTGGGCGCCCGGCCCAGGGGCCAGGCCCGGGCGCCTGGGCGCCAGGCCCGGGCGCCTGGGCGCCAGGCCCGGGCGCCTGGGCGCCAGGCCCGGGCGCCTGGCGCCCAGGTCTGACCTGGGCTACGCCCAGGTTCAGGCCTGGGCTGCACCCAGGTTTGGGCAGATGTTGTGGGACCCATCTGGTGGGTCCCACATTGGGTGCAGAACCCTAAAAGGCAGAGCAGTTTTTTTTGACGGCTGATTTTAGTCGAAAATCAAGCCTTGGGGTGATCTTTGGACGGTCAATTGGAGGGTCAAACGAACTTCGATTGACGAACAGTTTTTTCCTATGCGTTCACCGTTGAACACCCTTCGAATTGATAGGTTGTATCAATCCTAAAGTTCAACGGTGAGTGAGTTAAAATTCACGGAAGTTTGCACTTTGTGAAGGGCAAACTAAATTGAATTTAATTAACTCTAAATTAGTCCCACATCGGATTTTGAGGGAAGGGGAGTAGTCAGCCGCCTATATAAATAGGGGTCTGCTCTCCTCCTCAAAACTCGTCCCAAGCTCTAGATCTGAGCGGCTCTCGTAAATGTTGGAGCACGCACAGATCTAGGCTTAAATTAATATTTCTCCTCTCCCTATAAATTTCTGCCTTGCTCCTGAGGGCTCTAGCAAAGCCGCAAAGGAGTTCGGATTTAGATCCGAAATCTAGGCGGAGGTTTCACTCGCGTGAAACTTTCTTCGGCGCGTGGTTGGCTCGGCGACACGTGATTGATCGCCTCGGGATGTGGAGCGGTTCGAGGAGTGGTTCGGGGAGCGGTTCGAGGAGCAGCTCGGCGTGGGACGGGGAGCGGCTCAGAAGACGGTGCGGAACATCTCGCCTGCCCCAGGGCTGAGATTCCGGGTATGTGTTTAATTGAGCATTAGTTTAATTTAATCGCAGTAGGCTAGATCCTTCTTGGGATGGTCAGACCCATCCCAAGTCGGCATAGATCTTGGATTAGGGTCTTGGACCTTAGGGTTAAATGTTAATTAGATTAACATGATTATTTTCCGCTGCTTTTCTGTCTATGTTCCGTCCGACTTAGGACGGGCATAGAGTTTTTGTGCCCTAAGGGTCCCAGAATTCCCTTCAATCCCGACATCCACGCAACATTTTCTACGCATTTATTTAATTAAATATGCATGTAAATAATTTACGACGCATTAAATTTACCTTTGCATCAAATGCAAAAATCTCCACATCTTTTATATAAAATCCTTTGCATCAAATACAAATGATCTGAGGGCTTACATCCCCCAACATCTCCCACTGGCACTCAGGATTATTTATCCCAATTGCAGGAGCTAACTGTAAACTCTTTGCAGTTTCTATCCCTTGCATATTCTCCCTAATTTCTACCTATTACTTGATGAAGGTCACACTCTGTGTGAGATCCTACAGCTTGACCCTACTAAAGGTGGGGCTCGAAGCCCCAGACGACAGTAACCGTGAGCAACATGCGTCGTCCATGTTTCAGTATCATACTTATGTGGTTAACTCATTGACATGAGTATTGTCAGGACCACCCTGACTGTGTCTGTGATGAATACCGCAGTTTTAGCCTCTTCGTCAAAACTATGTCGTTTAATTTAAGCCTAGGGTACGGTTAAACTGTCAACCCCAATAGCTCGAAGCCGGTTAGTCTCCATCGATCTTTAGTCAAATAATGTTGGACATCTTCCAACATACTCTGGTCAGAGTTTTCACTAAAGATCGAACTAACACTACGGCATTAACTCTCATTGACCGGGAGAGACGAATCTTATCTTGGTCATTACTCTCCTCGCACATTTCAAATGTCACCCAACCAAAGACCTTTCAATGGGGCTTACCCGAGGCTAGATCAATGATCTAAGTGACATCGTTCACGCACAGGTTTGTACAATGACCTCAAGTCATAAGACCAACTTGCCTATCATCACTAAGAGTTATCATTGACACATTGGTCAATCATAACCATATGATAACTCTTGTTGGGTCGTTCAGTGAACTCATTCTCCAATGAACACATGTGTCTCGTCTTCGACTTCGCCAAGTCAAACGATCATGAGATCATCATCACCGTTACACGATGAAGACTAAGACACAATGGTCTTTCCGATGTTTCGATATCCTTTTCTCGAAACATCTACAACCATGAATCTTTTTAGACTTATGCTACTAACTGTCAAGCACTTCTCCATGATCGAGATCCTCATCTCGATACATGTTTGACCTGCATTAAGTCTCAGGACTTTACCTAAGTTTCTAATGATTACAACATTTTTATTAACTTAGATAAATACTTACTAAACAGCTTACTGTTATTTTGAACAAGATGTCTGTATAGATACACATGGATGAATTTGCCTCGAGAGCATACCCATCTCTCAACATCTCCCACTTGCACTTGTGCCCATTTATCCAAGTATCTCATACCGCATTTACACATAAGTCTTTCCAGACTTCATGTGGTAGAGCCTTCGTGAGTGGATCTGCTAAAACGTCTACTGTATAGACTTAAGGGGTTTCTATGTTTATTTAAGACCACATATTTGAATCTTATCCAAATAATCACTCGGTCTCTTGGAATCCATAATTAATTTCTTGACTGAATCTTATCCAGCTCGTCGTACCTTACGAGAATAATCCATAATTAGTTTTACTGGTCATTTAGACGGTTCATAATCGTTTTGATACAGTGTCAAACTCTTTAACCACTTTGTCAAACCATATGTTCCGGCTCCTTGATGCCTCACATGTTTTTATTCACTCCCACTGACCTTGAAAATCTCTGACCGATTCATATAAGTTCGTTCTTTTAAATCACATTTAGAAAACAGACTATATATGAATGCTCCAGTTTTCATGGTCATCATGAGCATTAATATCGAGTTCGGTCCAAGTAGATCTATACACATCTACTGGTGAGACAGTTTCATCATAATCCGTTTATAGGAGTTAAGATGATAACAGTTCTCAATCAACATAAGTTGTACTTCACTATTTTCTCTCTGCACCAATCTTTTGTCTTGAAGATTTACTTGCAGCCAATAAGAAACACTTTCTTTGGGCTTGTAAACTAAAGTCCATATTTTATTTATGTGCACGGACCATTTTTGATTGCATCAAGTTATTAATCAGAGTCCCTACTCCGAATTGCATCCTGGAAGTTCTCTAGGCCATCATCGACTATGATGTCTAACTCGACTCTTCGTCTCACGAGACTCGAGTAATCCTTTAACTTCCTTACGATTGATTTAAGGCATATCTTATTGATAAGGTTCCCATAGAACCTTATCAAAACCTAGGCATTACTATCTGGACTTAACCCAGATGGAGGATTGTAACTCAGATTCACTTGCCATGCATCGCACCATGTCTAACAAAGTGCGATTCATGCTCTCTAACACACCGATGTGTTAAGAGACTTGACCAGAGAGAAAATCACATTTTCTTTTTAATTTACGCAAGATTTATACAGCTAAGTATTCGACTTTTCGATCTAATCGAAGCAGTTCAAACACTTCTGTCATTGTGTTATCTATTTTATCAGACTTATGTTTCAGCAAGAACATGTGTCGTAATAAAATAAGAATAACTTATCCTGGCTAATTTAGACTTGGGTCCGGGTACATCAGTATGTACCAGACTACGAGTTCAACAACTTATTCTCCCACTGTCTTACAGAAGGAGTTTCGGCCATCACACCTTTGAGACAGGATTCACAAGTGTCTATAGACTTTATAATACGAGAGGTCAGACCCCTCTTTATGTGACTTGTGAAGCTTAGTCTCTTTGGTATGGCCTAGTCTATTTTGCCATATAAGTTTTGTTATTATCTTGTGTATTCATGTATTAACATTTAATATGTTATTGTTATACAAATTACTCACATAAAACGTTGCTTCAGAAGCAATGTGACGACATTCGTCAATAATGTGTTTGACGTCCTACATGGTCCAAGAAACAACAATTATTCCTTTTTCCAACACGTAGACAATCTATTTCTTTTGTATAATGGTTATCCCGAAACCGTGACATCAAATATGTCACATTTTCAGTTCCTCCTACTTATGCCTTTACTAATGATAAATAAAAACTATATTTCTCAATTGACTTTCCTTAGTGCCTTCTTCCTTTTCTAAATCTCTTTTAGATATTATACGACCCAACAAAATTATTAGCTGTGCAAGCACCTAACATATCCAAACACTTGAGCTTCACAACCTTGAGTTGACTCAACAAGTTGCTTGACTCAAGATCTGATTTGGACACATGGTCTTGTATCGCTCGTGCACTCATCTTCAAATCAAACAGTTTGATCGAAATTTCTAACCTTGTGGATCGAAACCGTTTTCCATACAACCTTGAGTTGACTCAACAAATTGTATGGAGAAACTTGCTTTGAACATCAGTGTCACGCCCCGCTTCCCAAAAATGTGGAGGCGAGACGTGAGAAGGTCCGCACAGACTTAAAGCCGTGAAGCTCCAAGTCTGATAAGCGTATAAAAAAACACTTATTGTGGCAAGTCCTTGCAAAGCAAAACGAAACAACAATGATAATAAGGAATTAAAACGACATTTTACTGAATCTCCAAATGTCCATAAACAAATTACAATATCGCAGAAAAGCCACCTGGCTAAAAGAAAAAGGGATCTAAGGCCCCAAACATGGCCAACAAAGAATAACATACATCCAAGGGTGCCACGCACCAACGACTAACAGCAAACCTAAACAAGGAAGCGAACACAAGCGGTCTCCAAGACAGGCCCCTGGTGTCCACTCACCACCACAGCAAACATCAGCATCAGCAACACCACATTCCCTGCAACAAGACTCTGGCTCGGCAACTAACATGCGACACCCAAAGAGAAAGGGGCACATGTCAGCAAGTCTAAAAAGACTTGGGCAAGGAAACTGAAAGTGACTAACAACCTAGCATTTAAATGTTAAACAATGGCATGGCAGTTAAGTATGATGCAATAGTTAAAAGAGAGGCAAACACGCACGATGTAGAAAAAGCTACCAAATCACTAATCACTTATCACTTAACACTTATCACTTATCATTGTTAATCACTTAGTGCATAGAGAGTCCACCTGCTGGCCCGCTCGTGGCTCAGGCCGCTTATCTCTATCACTATTAATCACTTAAACACTTAGTGCATAGAGAGTCCACCTGCTGGCCAGCTCGTGGCTCAGGCCGCTTATCTCTATCACTATTAATCATTTGTGCACTAGAGAGTCCACCTGCTGGCCGGAGTGGCGGATCAGGCCAACTCGGGCTCAGGCCGCTTATCTCTTACCCCACCCATATGTGTCGAGCGTTGGGATTTCCAACTCACTGAGCTCGCTTCTGGATCACGAGCCAGGAAGTGTAATTGGCATAAGGTTGTGCCCGCAACGCAGGTGCCTAGCCGGTATCCGAGCGTTGGGGTTTCCAACTACAGGGCTCGCTTCTGGAACACGAGCCAGGAATATAATGTTGTAGCGTGTGCTACGCAATCACGATAAATAATCACTATGCAATGACATGAACAGATATTTGCGTACCGTTAATAGAATTTAAACATGACAGGCAAAGATGCAGGGATGATATGAACAGATAATTGCGTACCGTTAATTGAATTTAAACGTGACATACAAGCATGATGAGGGTGACGGACCAAGCTTCGTTGTCAAGCTAGGTCAATGGCGTCTAAACGGCTATCCTTTCACCGTTTAGTCTCTTTTACGCTAAAACAAGGTAATGGCCTAAGACATGGCCCAAATCAAGAGATGCAAGTTTCACTTGCCTAACACCGGGGACGACGGTTACGAAGGTTCGTTTCCGCGGAAGCTAGCCTACGGGGATCGCTGTTATGGGGAACAATCATCAAAACACAAGTATTTTATTAGGGTTTCATAAAAATTACAATAGGATATGAAAACAACGGTAGATCGATTTCTTACCGAGAGGAGGCGGAAGAAACACTCCGGGGAACCCTAGGATCAGATCTGGGAAGGATTGGGGAAGTTTGGAGAAACTAGGGTTTTGGGGGATTTTGGGGATTTGATGGGTTTTGATGGACATTTTGGGGAAGATGAGTGGTAGATAGAGTGAATGGATGGATTGGATGATGGATTTAGGGTTTGGAATGGAGGATTGAAGCTTGGAGGAAGATGGGGGCTCTATGGGGGCGATTTTAGGGTTTTAGGTCGTGTTGGAGGAAGAAGAAACGTTTAGGAGGGGTATAAATAGGTTGGGCTGGCGGCTGCCCAGAAATTAGGGTTTTAACACTGGTTAGTCGGTCAAAGAACAACCACTGACCGACTAGTTTGACAACTAGTCGGTCGGTCGACCAACGCAGACCGACTAAGTGCAAACAGTAACTCCTGAACGAAAATAGGATTTAGAGTTAGTCGGTCCATGAACAATTACTGACCGACTAGTTTAGCAACTAGTCGGTCGATGAACGTTCTTAGACCGACTAAGAGTAAACAGTAACTCCTGAGAAATTTAGAAAGCTAACTAGTCGGTCCGAGAAGGATTGCTGACCGACTGGATCGACATCTAGTCGGTCGGTGCCCCTTCTTATACCGGCTGATGAGCACCAAAAGTTCCGATACGGAGCGCGGGGCCCCGGGATCGATTCCTAAGACTCCTAGGCTTGATCTAATAGTAAGATACGACCGTTATGAAGCCCGTCACGAATGATATACTTCGAAATCGACGATCCTAAGGAAGAAACGAGAAAATACGACGAATCGATCGAAAATGAAAGCTATGGCGACGAAACCACACATCCAAGGAGAAAATCCACCAAGCATATATTATAATATAAATAATCCAATTACACGAAAACCAGTCGTTACAATCAGTATGTTCGAGTTTCCCCTTATAGAGGCGAGTGACAGGTAGCGTGCATTTATTTGTTGGACACAGAACTTTAAGGGAATTATTGTCCTTAAGCCTGTGCTTTAAGAAGATTATTTAATGTCAATGAGAACATAGTTTAGTCTATCAATTAGAATTTGAGTTGTATTCCATTAACCAACTATTTGGACAAGTTAACTTATTCTCTTAGAATATTATGCTTTTGATTCCATTGGTAAATATAGAACTACCCTAGTTTAGAATATGTTCAATATTAAATATATATAGATTGGCTTTAATCTAACTATATCCTCCCACTATTTTTGCGATCATTTTAATCCATAATAATGAACGATTTAATTAAATTAAATTAATGGGTAAGAGATCCAACCACCCTGAGTCTCACAACGCTAAGTGTGCTCAACAAATTGCTTGACTCTACGATTGGTAGATGACTCTTCATCAATCATATCATATATGATTCTCTTATTGGTTTTTACTCATAGCCACTTATGATCATGAGTGTTCTCATCCAAATCATAATGACTAGCCTAATCAGACCCTTGTTTTCGTGTCTAGCTTAACTTATGCCGGCGCTCAGTGTATTCACGACACGACGGTTTGAGTCAAGGCTCAACTACATCATATGTATTAAGAGTTGGTTTCTATAAGGTTGCCATGTCACAGCTTGAGTGTGCTCAACAACTGTAACATGGATCCTATAGTTGCCAAAATCTTGAAACAAGAAGGGCTACGTTTTATCTTGAAAAGGATTATTAACGTATTAGACTTAGGTATAGTCGAGGGTATCATATAATTATAATTCGCGCCATTGCGGTCCAGCGGACGCGGCCAGGGAATTGACTAAGACAGGATCACTTATCCCCAGTCTAGCTAGGGTGATCCAACACACTTAGCCAAGCACATTGACCGGATCATGGTCCATTGAATAAAACTTATCATTTTTATATGTGTGCCATAGACTAAAAGGCTTTTATTAGAACTAGTGAATCCTATCAACTAGTGAATCCTTAAAATTCAAAATTTTATGGATGTGTTAATAACTTTTATTAAGTCCTTGTCAACTATAAGGAATGATTTATAGAGGTGCTATCCTAATCGTGCATTAGGCATTTAAAAAAATTTTAAATCATAGCAAAACCAATCTAAAATTATCTTATAATTATTAGATGGCTTTTATTGGCTAACCTAACAAGGTTTTCTTATGTTATCAAATAAGCAAGAATAAAACATAGCCATTTAAAATTACACTAAATAGCATCATATGAATTAAGTTCATAATTATCACATAATTAATTTTATGTTTCTAACAAACATAACATGCAACTTCAAAATTTATCATATAAATTTAAAGCATAATTTTAAAACATAAAAATTTTATCCAATAAAATTAATTGTTTCATGTTCAAAATTTTCGCATAATTTTAATTCAAGAACATTTATTTTAAAATCAGCACAATAAAATTAGCATGCTACTAAAAGAATTTTATCACATAAAAATAATTTTTAAAGCATCTAATAACAAGTGGTTCCATTTTAACAATTTATCTCATAAAGTTAAAATAGATTTTATCTGTATTTAAAAGCATACTTTCATTTATAAATATTGCAGTCTTTAGATCAGATGTAGACCTAAAGCTCTGATACCAATGTTGGGCTTTGAGGGACCCTTAGGGCACATTTCTATGCCCGTCCTACGTCAGACGGACGATAGAGGCAAAAAGAAAAGCATGCAGCGGAAAAACCGTTAAACTATTTAACGAAAAACCCTAAGGATTTCAAGAACCTGGTCAGGATCTCTATTACCTTGAGGTAGGTCCGACCACCCTAAGATAGATCTAAGCTATTGCAATGTAATAAATGAAATGCTTAATTAAACTACATACCCGAAACCTTGATTGCACTGACAAGGTGTACCGAACTGCGTCCCGAGCTGCTCCTCGTCCCGAGCCGCTCCTCGTCCCGAGCTGAACCGCTTCCCGAACCGCATCGTGCCCCGAGGCGAGCAATCCCCTTGTCGCTGAGCCAACCACGCACCGAAGAAAGTTTCACTTGATTGGATCCTTCGCTAAGACTCTGGATCGAATCCAAGCCCCTTCGTAGCTTTGCTAGAGCCTTCAGGAGCAAGGGAGAAATAAAGGGAGAAGAAAATATTTATTTTAAGCTTAGATCTGAGCGTGCTCCAAACTTTTGAGAGCCGCTCAGATCTAGAGCATGGGACAAGTTATGAGGAGGGGGCAGGCCCCTATTTATTTAGGCGGCTGACCCCTCCCCTTCACTCCACTTCCGATGTGGGGACTAAATATTTTGGAGTAAATAATTCAAGTTAGTTTGCCTTAAAGAGAATGCTTCATTGAATTTTAACTCCCTCACCGTTGAGCGTCACAATTGATTCAACCTATCAAATCGAAGAGTGCTAAACGATGAACGCGTATGAAAAAACGACGAGTCAATCCGAGTCCATTTGACCGCTCAAACGTATGTCCAAAGATCAGCCAAAAACTAGTTTTTCTGAAAAACTTAGCCGTCAACGAAAAAACACACAAGTCTAGGGTTTGCTGCCAGCCGTAGGGCCCACAGCGTGGGCCGCACCCCATCCATCACATGCCAACCCAAACTGGGCGCGTGCCATGCACGCGCCCATATGGACGCGCGCAACTTGTGACTGGCGCCCCATTTGGGGCGCCAGTTTGTCTTTGCCCGGCCAATTGGCCGGCCCCCCAAAAGTGCCCCCCCCTTTTTATTAAAAAAATACAGCTTTAACATTTAAAACTTTTGGGCTGATTTCTTTCGGGCCTTTTGTGCTCTATTTAAAACTCTTTTAAATAGACTTAATGGGCTCGTTTGGACTCCGTTTTGAACATGATTTGAACCCGTGTTTAGACCGGGACGATCCCTTCATCCAGGTAACCTTTTCTACACATTTATATAATTAAATACGCACGTAAACAATTTACGACGCATTAAATTTTCCTTTGCATCAAATGCAAAAATCTCCACATCTATTATATAAAATCATTTGCATCAAATACAAATGATATGAGGGCTAACATCCCCCAAGATCTCCCACTGGCACGCAGGATCATTTATCCTGAATGTAGTAGCTAACTGCAAACTCTTTGCAGTTTCTATCCCTTGCATATCTCCCTAATTTCTACCTATTACTTGACGAAGATCTCACCATGTGTGAGACCCTATAGCCTGACCCTACTACAGGTGGGGCTCGAAGTCCCAGACGGCAGTAACCGCGAGCAGCAGGTGCCGTCCCTGTTTCAGTATCATACTTATGTGGTTAACTCATTGACATGAGTATTGTCGGGACCACCTTGACTGTGTCCGTGATGAATACCGTAGTTTTAGTCTATTCGTCAAAACTATGCAGTTTAATTTAAGCCTATGGTACGGTTAAACTGTCAACCCCAATAGCTCGAAGACGATTAGTCTCCATCGATCTTTAGTCAAATAATGTTGGACATCTTTCAACATACTCTGGCCAGAGTTTTCACTAAAGATCGAACTAACCCTACGACATTAACTCCCATTGACCGAGAGAGACGAATCCTATCTTGGTCATTACTCTCCTCAAGCGTTTCAAATGTCACCCAACCAAAGACCTTTCAACGAGGCTTACCCGAGGCTAGATCAGTGATCTAAGTGACACCGTTCACGCACAGGTTCGTACAATGACATCAAGTCATAAGACCAACTTCCCTATCATCACTAAGAGTTACCGTATGATAACTCTTGTTGGGACGTTTAGTGAACTCATTCTCCAATGAGCACATGTGTCTCGTCTTCGACTTCACTAAGTCAAACGATCATGTGATCATCGTCACCGCTACACAGTGAAGACTAAGACACAATGGTCATCCGATGTTTCGATATCTTTTTCTCGAAACATCTACAACCACGAACCTTTTTAGACTTATGATACTAACGGTTAAGCACTTCTCCATGATCGAGATCCTCATCTCGATACATGTTTGATCTTGCATTAAGTCTCAGGACTTTACCTAAGTTTCTAATGATTACAACATTTTTATTAACTTGGATAAATACTTACCAAATATCTTACTGTTATTTTAAACAAGATGTCTGTATAGATACACATGGATGAATTTGCCTCGAGGGCATACCCATCTCTCAACACTTTGTCCTCTGTGGTGGTGCAATGGGGATGTAAACTGCGCAACCGAAGATTCTCAAATGAGAAATGTTCGGTGTCACTCCATATGCAAGTTGCATTGGAGAGACTCTGACCTCCAGAGGGTCTAATTTTTATTAACGATGCAGCTTGCATAATTGCATGTCCCCATGTATCCACCGGCAACTGGGATTTCATTACCAATGGACGTGCAACCCATTGGAGCCTTTTTATCAGTGACTCTGCCAACCCGTTCTGGGTATGAACATGCGACACTGGATGTTCAATTTCTATTCCCGTTGCATGGAAGTACTCTTGAAATGACCGAGAGATAAATTACACAGCATTATCCAGACGTATTTTCTTTATTTGGTTGTCTGGTAAATGCGCCCACAACTTTATAATTTATGCCAGTAGCTTTGCAAAAGCTAAGTTGCAGGTCGATAGTAGACACACATACGAATATTTTGAAGATGCATCAATCAGTACTATAAAGTACCGAAAGGGCCCACTAGGGGTGGTAGGTACACATATTTCTCCATGTATTCTTTTAAGGAAGCTTGGAGACTCAATATCCACTTTTATTGAGTATTGGTGTTTCATACCAACGTTATTTTGATGATGATCACAACATTATGTTGTTGCTAATGACTCTCTTGTTTTAGTCTCTTAGTTACATTTTTAGAATATCTTTTTTGGAGACTAAACACTTGGTGTAAGGATGGACATCAAGTGGAGAAGGGCCAAAGCTTGGACTCAAGGGGTGCCAAAGCTTTGAGATGATGAGGAGCATCAAGGCATAAAGATTGAAGCATAGACTATAAGGAAAGCAATGTAATCCCGTAATATTTTATTTATTGCTTTCTCTCTCGTTTGAGTCTAGGTTTGATGTAATGCCTTGATAGATGGTCTACTCAATCATGCATATGTATTTAACCATCTTAGTGAGCCTTTGGATTATCATAGAATCCAACTCAATAGGCTTATCTTGCCCAAAGACTCATTTGGAGTCTCTGGCTCTCCAACAATCGCCTGATGAAGGTTTTACAGTCGACTGGATGATTTTCAGTCGCCTGTCGAGCCTTCTACAGTCGACTGTGATGCACTGCTCAAGTCAACTTTTTATGACTCTACTTGAGCTTTTAGCATCAGTCGACTGATGTTCAATTTACAGTCGCCTGTATATTTACAGTCGCCTGTGAAATGGTCAACAGTCGTCTGAAAGGCGTAAGTGCGAAAATTGCATCTATCTGTTTTCTCCATCTCATGCAGCAGTCGACTGATGAAGGATTAACAGTCGCCTGTCTATTGTACAGTCGACTGTCATTTGTTCATCAGTCATCTATATGCATATTGGGAGTAAGGGTGCAACTCTCTGTTTTATTACATCCCCTACAGCAGTCGCCTGCTGAAGGTTTAACATGCGCCTGTCCTGTTTTCAGTCGACTGTATTGTCTTCATCAGTCGACTGTCGAGGCTCAGATTATAGCCGTTGAGATTTATTTAGCCGTTGGACAGTCGACTGTCATTTGTTCATCAGTCGACTGTCTGTGACGTTTCAGACCAAAATTTAGCCATTGCAGCTTTTTGTTTTTGGCTGTTTTCTTAGCTTTTGAGAGTTCATACATGGTTCCTATATATATGAGAGGGCTGAGTTCATTGAAACTTCTTGATGCTATTGAAAATCTTTAGAGTTTAAATAAGCCGCTCTCAAACTCTCTCATTTCCCTTTTAGAGCTCATTCTCTTCTTCATGCATTGAAGTCAAGCTCAAGGGAAATCATCCAAGTGCTTTCAAGCTAATCTCATCACTTGGAGATCCTCTTCCATGCCCTGCATTCATCTATGAGTAAGCATATCAAGGCATATGTAAGAGTATTTGTTTTACTTTTTGTTTCTTTGAAACCATACTTCTCTTTGTGGAAATTAGACACTCTCTTTGTGTGAGTTACTCTCTTTGTGGGAGTTTGGTGTCCTAGTGTAGGGCTAACCCTAATTCTCTGTGTGGGAATTAGTAATTTTCTGTGTGGGAGTTAGACCCTTGTGTATGGTTGGGTTGGTTCTTGTGTAGGACAAAAACCTTTGTGTGTGGTATCTCTTTGTGGGATTTGTATTCACTTCTCTTTTGTGGGAAATATAGTGAATATTGGTATGGCTGGACACACCCAAGTTTTGGGGAACCAAGGTAAAATTGTGTGTATGATAGAGGCCTAATGAAAGGCTCTCAAAACGTTCAACTATGGATTTTACTCCTTTTTCTTGAGACGTTACTTATAATTATTATTTTTCATTTATATTTTTTGTTTCCAAATGGAATCCGTTTAAACGAATATCCTTGAAACTTAGTTTCGGTTGGAGTTCGGAGAGAATATTGCATCTTTTATTTTAATTTCCCCATTAAGGAGCAACAATGTTGCATTTCCAGACCCTTCAATTATATTCGATGGCCCTGAAATTGTATTTACAGGGCTTTTGTATGGTATAATGCTATGAAAATAGCACTTATACGTACTGAAGGAACGTATGTGTTGAAGCACTGTCTACCAAGCAGTCATGAGAACAATCCATCTATAAAGATGAATAAAATATTTGCATTTCAAGAACATAAACTTTGTTCATTCAAACTAAAATTACATAATTCAAAAGCTCTCATAACATGAAATGTTCTTAAACAATTTGCTAAGATAAAAATAGAAGGCTAATCCAGCAGGTCATCAGTTTCGAAGTCGTCAGTTGTAAACTTGACTGGAGCATCAGATGTCACCAAGTTTGTTTCAGCTTTCTTTTTCTTGTTTTCTTTATATAGCTCTTGGAGACGCTGCAGAGTTCGGCACACTTTGGACCAACGACCTTTCATGCCACAGCTATGGCATTGGTCTTCCTAATCCCTTTTGGGTGGGGGTGCATCATTCTTCTTGTTGTCATTTCTACGCCAGGTGAACTTGCGATTCCCTTCATTTCTTCGCTGCTGGACTTGGACCCTAGCCCTTTTGTTCTGTCCCCCATTCTGTGATCTTTCTTTTCTTTTGTTGTCTCTCTTATTTCTAAAAGAAGATGCATTGTGAGCTTCTAGGAGGGGGCAGTGCCAGGGGGCGCATGTTGTGAGTAGCGAGGAGAAGCTCTCTGTCCTGTTCAGCCATGAGTAAACATGACAGCAGCTCAGAATACTTGGTGAACTTTCGTTCACGGTATTGGTAGTGCTGCATTAATATCACATCTTTCTCATGGAAAGACATGTATGTCTTTTCCAGCATGCGATCTTTTGAGATTTTTCACCATGCAACTTCAGGCGTGAGGTGATGCTAAAAAGAGCTGAGTTGTACTCAGCTATGGACTTAAAGTCCTATAGTCTCTGGTTCTCCACTCATATCGTGCCATTGGTTGTATAACATCTTTCTGATGTTTATACCTATCCTTAAGGGCAGTCCACAGCTCAAATGGATATTCGACCGTAAGGTATTCAGCCTTTAGGGTCTTGCCCACATAGCGGCGAATATAGATAATGGCTTGTACCTTTTCTATATCGCTTACATTTTCATTCTTAGTCATAGCAGAAATAAGGCACTTAGCCCGCCGATTGAACTTCACATCGAGCTGCCAGCTCAGATAGTTTCTCCCTGATGCTTCCAGCACTTCGAAATCGACACTTGCGATTTTAGCCATTTTATCTAGCAGAGCACAACTTTGCATGAATTAATAATTTAAATAATAAACATTTTCATGCGGATGCAATTTTTAAATGAAGAGCTAATTGCGTGGATCGGCCAGTCTGACATACATAAAAAGTCTAAAGTCCCATTACAATCAATATTCCACAAATGAAAGCTTTAAAAAGAAATTACAACTTTGGAAATCCCGTGGGTCCCATATAAGATCTTCAGCTTTAAGTGTGGCCTCCGTCTCCATGGAAAGTAGTCTTCGGTATTGGACATTACATAAATTCCTCACTACAATTTCTCTCAAAAAGTAAAAGAAAAGTGCAGGAAATAAAATGTGGGACTTAAACAGCCGATCCAAAAACCACAATTAGCCATCCATGCAAAAATTTGTGCTCATCAAATA
The DNA here is from genome assembly GCA_030789695.1 of Scilla litardierei. Classification (NCBI taxonomy): domain Eukaryota; kingdom Viridiplantae; phylum Streptophyta; class Magnoliopsida; order Asparagales; family Asparagaceae; genus Scilla; species Scilla litardierei. The sequence goes on from CM061131.1 coordinate 42,227,231, forward strand.
TTTTCAGCAGACATTTTCATCATAAGCATCACATGAATTTATATTCACAAGAGGATAAACAATTTAATTACTTAATAATTATTGGACCACTGGGCAATGTCATACTCCGTTAGGTTAGGTGACTAACTACAGAGCAATCGCATGATCTTCCTAATTATTAAGTTTAATATTGCACAACCAAATAACAGTTTATCCACAGAAAATCTATTTAAAAATGATGCATATCATATAATTATGATCCAAAAAGAGATCATATAATGTAAAAGTTGTGCTAGTTGGGATTATTCAAAAACGTTTGAAAAGAGCACAAAAATGACATGTTCTTCATGAAAAAGGAAGAAGTTTTCCTTTTAAATTAATCCCCAAAAGATCCCCAAAAGTCCTCAAGTGTCCCCTTAAAGTCCCGTTAATGTCCCATATTTTATCATGATTTTTCATGAATTTTTAGGTCCCCTAAACCCATTTTAATTTTATTTTAACCCCCTTCCTCATGTTAAAAGCTGTTCTGTTTTTTTCCAGAAAATCGGTCTGCGGGCCTGAGGTCCGTAATGTTTCTGCGGGCTTCAGGCCCGCGACAAGAAATTTTTTTTGTAAGTGGGCTTCAAGCCCATGGGTTATCCAAAGGAGAGGGGGGGGGGGGCAGCGGCGGCTAGGGTTTGTCGCCGATGTCTATGTCGTCGGTGCAGCAATCCCCCCCCCGCATGCTCGCCGTGAGGGGGGGATAGCGGCCCCTCCGCCGCCGTAGCGGGGAGGGGAGGGGTTTATGGCAGCCCCTCTACCGCCTAGCAAGGAGGGGAGGGGGATAGCGGCACCCCCTTGGCCGCCATGGGGGGGATTGGCAGTGCGGCCCCTCCGTCGTAGCGGGGACCCCGAGGACATCGGCCCCCTCTGCGCGGGGGGGGGGGGGGGGGGGGGGGGGGGGGGGATGGAGGGCAAGAGGGCGGCGGCTAGGGGTGGCAAAATAGACCCGACCTAACTCGACTCGAACCCGGCCTCTTGGGTCGGGTATGGGTAGGGGCCAATCCAGGTCGGGTCGAATTTGGGTTAACCCGACCGACCCGGATAAAAATCCGGGTCGGGTACGGGTTTGACCACTCGACCCGGTTGACCCGAGTTCGACCCGTATTTCACCCTTTTCACCTCGAACCCGACCCGAACCCTACCCGTGATAGTGTTTTTTTGCAAAATAATCACTTTTTTCACCCCAAACCCGACCCGTACCTGACCCGTAAGACAAACCAGGTCAAGTATGGGTTACCCGTGTTGCACCCGGGTCGGGTATGGGGTCCCGAACCTTGACCCGGATTTTATCCGGTTCGGGTTCGGGTTAATCCAGTTCGGGTTCGGGTTTACCCCTATTCGGGTCGGGTCAAATCCGAACTCGACCCGACACGATTGCCACCCCTAGCGACGGCCCCCTCTGTGGGTGGGGGCGCGAGGGCGGTGGCCCCCTCTGCGGGATGGGGCACGAGTATAGTGGAGAAGTCGTGAACGGGGGGTCCAAGGCGCCTTCGGGGCGGTGGTGGGTCAACGGCGGCCGACAGCGAGGCCGTGGGAGGATAAAAATCCTATTTTTATTATTTACAAATTATAAACATGTTAAAAACATGACGATAAAAATTGTCGATTTGGGCGGTTAGCCCTATTTCCACTCCGATCTTGCGAGTTCTATGGATAAAACTATCATACGTATGATAAAAATGACGTTTTTAGTGAGAAATACATCTATATCAGTCTTCTGGATATAGCGACGGTTGAACAAAGCCTACGCGGATGACGACGTTCGTTTGATGTAGATGACGTCGCACGTGTGGAGCTCACGCCTTTCTTCGCTTTCGGTACGATCGATTTTGTGTTGAAATTTTAATTAAAGTCTCATGCTGATAACATGTTATAAATCGTCATCTGAGGAAGGAACCCCCAGCTCTTTATTTATAGCATTAGAGGAGCGTATAGATACAATAGATACGGTTATATCTATAAGATAAGACGTGATCCCAACCAACTAACCAACTCGGTATTATCCCTTGACAATAGTTTATAAAATAAACTTCTATTGAGAATTAAGTTTTTTTATAAAATAAACTTCTATACTGTTGTTACAAAGAAGGCCAGAAATTTGCATCATCCCATTGCTCGTTGTCACAGCAAGCAATAGAAGGTCCTCTTTAAAACGTTCTTAAACATGGACTTGTAAAGAGATAACACCATCTCCTCTTCCCAAGGGACGCATTGGTTCCCCAACAGACACAACGGTTGGCATCCCAAGGAATGCAACCGTTCATTACCCAAGAGACACCCATTGATATCCCAAGAGTCATACCTGTTGGCATTCCAACAGTCACTATGTAATCTATATAAACCCATTGAGGCTAATGAAAATATTGTCGGGTTCTCTTATCTCTCTCTCCGATCGTATATCTCCTTCTTCTATATTTCTTCATGGTATCAGAGCATCCTCCCTAACCGGTCGTCCCCTTCGTCGGTATCCAATGGAACCGATCTCTCCCAACCTTAAGTTTCTCATCTCCAAATTTCCAAATCTCATTACCACCCGCCTTGATTCCACTAACTACATTCTCTGGAAGTCTCAAGTCACCGGCGTTCTCAACGCTCATGGCTTCCTTGGGTATGTCGACGGAACTCTATCCTCCCCTTCTCCCACTATACCAGATCCTCGCTCCACCACCACTGAACCTCTTCCTCCTATCCCAAATCCAAAGTTTCAAGAGTGGTTGATCACTGATCAGCACCTCTGTATTTGTCTTCAAGCAACCCTTACCACCTCCGCCCTTGGTATTATTCTCGGTGTAACGTCCTCTCGTATTCTCTGGACGAAATTGGAGCAACGTTACGCCATTCTTTCCGAAGGTCACGTTGAACTTCTCCAAGACAAACTCAACAACCTCACCATGGAAAACGAATCCATGACAGCCTATTTGGACTGTGCAAAGAACATTTACGATCAACTACAAACGGCTGGTCCCGATACTGTCACCACCCGACAAGTTCTCCGACAGACGCTTCACGGTCTTCCCTCTACTTATAATTCCTTCCGTGTTATGGCTCGCAATCGCGGGATACCATACACGGTGGAAGAAATTTGGAGTAGCCTTATTGCTGAAGAAGCTAATATGCTGTTGCAACGTCACGCACCATCTTCCGAGACGTTACCAACCTCCGGGACAACTCTCGTTCCGGATAACACTTCTGCTCTCTTCACCAACTACAGCCATCGGGACAACCGCTCAAGACAGTATCGCTCCTACTCGGGACATGTCCCGAGTAATCGTGGCGGTCGTGGACGTGGGGCATCTCATTTGAGTCAATCTCGCCCTCCATTACTCCCTACTCCAGGCAGATCCCCAGCACAAACCGGGAGATCTAGGCGTCGTATCCCTACCGATCCGACTGGTTGCCCTATTCCATGCCAAGTATGTGGGAAACCAAATCATCACACACTTGATTGCTTCTGGATTCATGAGCATGTCCACAAACCAGAAGCGCATGTCTCTCAAAGCACTCCCTCTGCGGAGACAAACTGGTTTCTTGACACTGGGGCCACTGACCACATCACTTCTACTGCAGGACATCTTGAGTCCTCGACTCCTTACACTGGTAATAAAAGGATCACTGTTGGTACTGGGGTTTCTGCTCCTATTGCCAACATTGGCTCCTCTTCTATCCCCTCTCTTCGGTCTCCTTTACTTCTTCCTGACATTCTCCATGCTCCTGAGTTTTCTAAAAACCTACTCTCAGTTTACAAATTCACCAAAGATAACAACTGTTTCATTAAATTCTTCTCTACTGGTTTTATTGTTCAGGACATAGACACCGGTCAAATTCTTCTCCACGGACCGAGTAGAAATGGGCTCTATCCACTTCATTCGGAACCAGTCTCCTTCTTTGCATCTTCTTCCTCGGGTGATCTTTGGCACACCAGACTTGGTCATCCAGCTTCTCCTGTTGTCTCAAAGATCGCCTCCAGTCTATCTGTCAAGCTGTCTCCCCTGAAGTCTTGTTCTCATTGCTCTATGAGCAAGAGTCATAAACTCCCATTCACTCTGTCTGAATCAAGATCCAAAACTCCCCTTGCTTTAATTCATTCTGATGTATGGGGCCCTGCTCCTATTCAATCGATAAAGGGATATAGATTCTATGTTATTTTCATTGATGATTTCTCTCGATATACTTGGCTCTATCCTCTTTATCACAAATCCGATGTGTTTGCTGCTTTTCAGTCTTTTCAAATCACGGCTGAACGACAGTTCAACACCAAAATCAAAATTTTTCGTTCTGACGGCGGGGGCGAGTTTGTCAACAACCAGTTTTCTTCCCTATTTCATCGCCTTGGTATCATACACCAAACATCTGCACCATACACTCCGGAACAAAATGGTGTCGCAGAACGAAAACACCGACATATAATCGAAACAACACTTGCTTTACTTCTAACTGCTTCCATGCCCAAACAACATCGGCCAGATGCAGCAAAGACGGCCGTATATCTGATCAACCGTCTACCATCCTCTACTCAGCAGAACAAGTATCCTCTTGAGATTCTACATCATCGGCTCCCAGATTATAAGTGGATGCGCACATTTGGTTGTCTTTGTTTTCCCTGCCTTCGACCTTATGCGGGTGACAAACTTGAGCCACGATCTCAACCATGCGTCTTCCTTGGTTATCCAGACAATATGAAGGCCTACAAATGCATGGAGCTAAAAACCAGATGCATCTACCTCACCCGGCATGTTCAATTTGAAGAACAAACTTTTCCCTACTTCCAACCAGGCACGAGTCCTCTCGGGACCTCTTCTCCCGAGACGAGTCCTCCCGGAACCTCCTCTCCCGAGACGAGTCCTCCCTGAACCTCCTCTCCCCAGACGAGTCCTCCTGAGCCCTCTCCTCCCGGACCATCATGTCCCGAGACTTCTCCGAGACATCCCTGTCCCGATGCCTTCCCCGACACTCCTTTCTCTCCCGCATCCGCTTCCCAAATAGCTACCCCTACTCCCAATACACCCCATCTCACTCCTCTTGTTCCCAGGCAACCTCTCCCACATCTCATAGCCCATCAAACACCGACAACCCATCCTACAGCCTACCTCCCCGATACACCTCCTCCCACTCCACCTCCAACGAGTTCTCATCCGCCTGCCCCTCTTCCCACTCATCCCATGACTACCTGCTCTATGGTTGGCACTTTCCGCCCTCGCCAACCTCTTAATCTCCATGCTGCTATCATATCTGAGGAACCTCTCTCCTTCAAAGAAGCTTCCAAACATCCCCACTGGATCGCTGCCATGCAATCTGAATTTGATGCCCTCACCCGTCAACAGACTTGGGATCTGGTTGTCCCCCCTCTAAATCTAACATCATCGGCTGCAAGTGGGTATACAAAATCAAGCGGGACGCCATGGGGTCTATTGCTCGCTACAAGGCCCGGTTGGTTGCCAAGGGCTTCCACCAAAAGGAAGGCCTTGACTATGCTCAAACATTCAGTCATGTGGCCAAACATGGCTCCATACGCCTTCTGATTGCACTCGCTCTTCACTTCGATTGGCCCGTCAAACAGCTCGATGTCTCCAATGCCTTTCTACATGGCAATATTGAAGAGGACCTCTACATGGAGCAGCCGGCGGGCTTTATTGATCCTTCCTTCCCTCACCACGTCTGCAAACTCCGGAAGGCCTTGTATGGCCTCAAACAGGCACCGAGACAGTGGTACGCCTGTTTTTCAACCTTCATTCGTCTCCATGGCTTCATTCCCAGCATCGCCGACTCCTCCCTCTTCATTCGGCACTACAGTGGTCAGACTACAGTGATCTTGCTCTATGTGGATGATATTCTCATCACTGGATCCTATTCCTCGTATATCCCTCAATTCCTCACCTTATTATCTCAAGAATTCTCCCTTAAAGACCTTGGCGACCTCTCCTACTTCTTGGGTCTGGAAATACAACGACACCGTCATGGTAGCTTCGTCCACCAAACTAAGTATACTAAAGACCTCCTTCAATGAGCGGGACTTACCAATTGCAAACCTGCCCGAACTCCTGTCTCGGCTAAGTTGTCCCATGTTCACCCGGATCCTCCTCTCTCAGATGGTTCTTACTACTGCAGCATTGTTGGCGCCCTTCAGTATCTCACACTGACCCGTCCAGATATTGCGTTTGCCGTCAATCGGGTCTGTCAGTTTCTTCACAGTCCATGCGAATCTCATCTCACTGCTGCCAAACGTATTCTGCGGTATCTCCACTCTACTCCGACTCATGGCATCCTCCTTCGCCCCAGTCCGCTGTCACTTGTTGCTTTTTCTGATGCTGACTGGGCTGGTGATCCCACTGATCGATGTTCTATCAGTGGTTTCTGCGTTTTCCTTGGCCGAAACCCACTCACTTGGAGCGCTAAGAAGCAGTCCTCCATCTCTCATAGCTCCACAGAGTCTGAATATCGCTCGTTGTCCTTGACTGCTAAGGACATCATTTGGCTCCAACTTCTCCTGACAGATCTGAAGATTCCTCTCCAGGATACCCCTCTTCTCTGGTGTGACAACAAGTCGGCTCTTTCGTTATCATCCAATCCGGTCTTTCACTCTCGAACGAAGCACTTCGCTATCGACTACCACTTCATTCGTGAGCAAGTCACCTCCAACAATATTCGTGTTCGACACATATCCACCGAGGATAATCCTATTGACATCTTCACAAAGAGCCTCCCGACTTCGCGGTTCGAACTTCTCCGGGACAAACTGTTCGTCATCTCTGCCGCTCAGTTTGCGGGGGCGTGTAAAGAGATAACACCATCTCCTCTTCCCAAGGGACGCATTGGTTCCCCAACAGACACAACGGTTGGCATCCCAAGGAATGCAACCGTTCATTACCCAAGAGACACCCATTGATATCCCAAGAGTCATACCTGTTGGCATTCCAACAGTCACTATGTAATCTATATAAACCCATTGAGGCTAATGAAAATATTGTCGGTTTCTCTTATCTCTCTCTCCGATCGTATATCTCCTTCTTCTATATTTCTTCAGGACTGAGGCACCAACATCATCATGGAGAAACGAAATTAACTTTTTTATGGTGATAAGAGTAATCCAAAAATTTGGTGCACACACAGTATTAGAAATACATGCTTAACATAAAGGAGCCTGCCATGATTTTCTTCTCCTTAAGAAATACACAACTTTCCTGTTGATTTCTTACTTTTTGGATTAAGAAAACATCACTTTCTTAATGTTCCCATTTCTATTTATAGAACCGTTGTTACAAACTAACCAAAGCAATACTCCCAACTCGAACAGTATTATCCAAAAGTTTAAAACGAACAAAAGAAACCCCATTACAAAACTCATCAAAAGAACTTAAAGAACATGGATCGAAGACAACCAAGGAGATCATTCTAGAGAAACAAAATCCACTTCATCAGCATACTTGATACTTAGAGGCTGAAAACAGTATGGACTTTGGAAACACCAACCTGAGAACTCCCTACTGCAATATGCATCAATCTTGGATCACCAGTAGTAGAAGCATGTGCAGACTCACCAACCTGAGCAGCAACATGAATACACAACCTGCTAGCCCCATCCCAAGCAGCATTAACTCGCTTGTCATTCCGAGCTGTGTACTTGTCTATCATAGTTTAGCTCGGAAACTTTAATTGTATGGAAATCTTGTCGGAGATGAGGTGGTTTGAAAACGGATAACCTCCATGACACATGCTGCATTGTTGGGCGATCTTGTGGATTGATGTCCAAACAACGCAGTGCCAATGCAACTACTTCAACTACAGCAGCTGCTGCAACTTGAGCGGTAGGAGGTGATATGCGATTGTCTAGAACATCTTTCAGTAAAATTGCTCGGCCCGTGGGTGATGATAAAGACAAGAGAAGATCCCCTGGTTGCACTCCGAACAACACCTCGAGTGTGACTACACCAAAGCTGTATACATCACATTTCTCTGTCACTCTCATTGTGTATGCAAGCTCTGCAAGAAAAGAGGAAAACATAAAAGAATGAAGAACAAAATCATTGGTTGATAGGGATAAGAGAAAATTGTCATAATCACATTTTTAAGCCAATCATATTGATCAAAACTAAGTTTTAAGAAAGGAAAAAAAATATGTATTTTTTATATCATAGTATTCGACAAAACAAAGCATATGTCAAGTTTTATCCAAAAAAAGGCATATGCCAAGTTTATTTTGTCTAAATAGTAATTCCTCGGCATGGTTTGGGGGGACTAGACTCCTTAAGCACACATGTTTGATATGAAAATCCATATTGATATAAAAAAATACCTACTATTTAAATTATATTAGAAATGAAAATACACAATGTACTTACAGATCATGGAAATTAAAATAATGGGTTGAATAGAGTAAAGTCTACGTCAAAGAAATTCATCTTGATATATGCATTATAGTGTCTGGAGTTCATGGCTTGGTATATATGCAAGTTAAGTGCACAAGTGGAAACGATTAGAAATAAAAGATCACAGCTGTGGTATTTAAGTTTTTTAAAAAAGAAAATCTTCTTGCAAAAAAAATTGTAAGGTGGTACAGAAGAGATTTTTTTTAAATTAAAAGCTGGGAAAACTTAAACTGAGATTAGTTATGCAAGTCTTCTCAGCAAAAAACAAGATTAGTTCTGTAAGTATATATACATATGCTGATTGGTTCAAAGAGAATAAATGTAAGATCACGACCATCATACTCCCAAAAATAAACAGTTTGCTAACCATATCACCTAAGAAATGAAACAGAATAGCCTTGAGACATATATTATCATTTACAAACTTTCACAAGGGTTTAAAAATGAAACTTTTTAGCAGAAACGTAAAAGCAGTATTGACCAGTTAAAAGGAAAAAAAGATGGAGGAGTAAGAACAAGCCTGGCGCCATGTATCCATGGCTTCCTGCAACACTGGTCCAATTAGATGAATCGGGCTTCAATAATCTTGCTATGCCAAAGTCTGAAACACAAGCTCTGAAGTCGGAATCGAGTAGAATATTGTTGCTTGTTATGTCTCGATGAACAATAGCCTGTGAGCACTCATGATGCAGGTAAGAAATAGCATTTGCGATGTCTCTTATAATAGTTAGCCTTTTAAGCCAATCCAGTTCTTTTGAAGCTTCCTCATCTTTTAGAATGCTTGTTAAACTTCCCCTTTCTATGTACTCATATATGAGAAATCTGCATACAGAGGAGGAACAATATCCATAGAGTTTAACAATATTTCGATGCCGGATTTGCATTAGTATATGGATTTCATTTAAGAATTCCTTGTTGTCAAAGGGTGTTTCATCTTCAACTGGATGGATCTTCTTTATTGCAAACACCTCAAGTGTAGGCAACATGACTTTGTACACGCTCCCAGATGCTCCATTGCCGATGCAATATTGGTCATCAAAATTCTCTGTTGCGGCGATGATGTCCTCATATAATACTTTTCCGTCAAAATTCCATATTGACAATACACTCTTATTAATCTCTACCGTGGCACCCAACTTAACATGTCTCTTTCGCTTGTGAAGCAGTATGCAAACAACATAAAGGATGAATATGAGCATCAAAGTTCCTATGATAATCGGAACAACAACAAAGGTTATGAACTTGTGACTTCCTCCGTTCTCACCTTTCTGCATCGAAGATGCATTACAAGGGAATAGTCCACGTATGTGGCCGCAGAGAGCTTTATTATGAGAAAACCGTTGGCCTAAGGCTTTTTCAAAGGTTCTACCATCGGGTACCGGTCCATCTAACTCATTGTATGATAAATCTATTGATGACAAACTGAGCAAGCCCAAAAATGAAGATGGAATAGAACCCGAAAACTTATTATGAGAAAGATTCAGGTTTTCTAAGTTCATCAACTTTCCTAACTCTTTCGGTATGTTTCCGGTAAACAAGTTAATGCTGAAGTCGAGTAAAATTTGCAATTGGGCTAGATTCCCAATTTGAAGTGGAATACTTCCATTCAAGAAATTCTTTCTCAAATTCAAAGCAATAAGCTGAAAACAGTCTCCCAACTCTTCTGGCACATTTCCTACCAAGTTGTTGTCAGACAGATCAAGAAACTGAAGGTTATGCAATTTTCCAACATGGCGCGGTATTCTTCCTGAAAGTTGGTTACCGCTTAAATTCAAGTCGAATAACGAAGACATGTTTCCTAGTTCCTTAGGGATCTCGCCTTCAAGCCGATTTGAGGATAGATCGAGCTTTCCAAGCATGGATAGGTTTCCAAATCCAGAAGGAATCCACCCACTGATAAGGTTATTAGAAAAGTGGAAGTCCGTGAGGTTTCGTGATTTTGCCCAATTTGGCTAGAGCTTTCCGTATAACCTATTGTCACTTAGACTAATACGAACAAGATTTGGGTACACCCCAAATGCTCGGAACACGTCGCCGCTGAGTCGGTTTGAACGCAAGGAAACAATCTGCAAGCTGCTACAATTTTTCAGACCGGTCGGAATTGGACCAACGAAACCATTTTGAAGTAGTGCAAGATATAGAAGTTTCCCCGATTTGCATATGCCATCTGGTAAGTGACCAGAAAAATTGTTGGTAGAGAGTTCAAGGTTAATCACATTGGTAAGATTTGAGATTTGCTGAGGCAAGAAGCCATGAAGTAGGTTATCAAAGGCTCTTAGGCCCCTGAGGGCCCTCAAATTACCAATAGATGGAGGAAGTTGGCCGGTGATGTGGTTCTCACTGAGGATCAACTGGGTAAGCTTGGTTAAGTTTCCCAAGTGGGATGGAATGACTCCGGACAGCTGGTTGGATTCCAGAGCTAAAACTTGCAGATTCACAAGGGTCCCCAGCGATGCAGGGATTGCCCCAGTGAGATTATTTCCAGTGAGCTGCAGGTCTGCAAGATGCTCAAGCTTTCCTAGCCCCTCGGGGATGGGGCCTGACAGTTGGTTCTCGTACAGATACAGATACTGTAGACTGGTCAGGTTGCCAAAGGACTCGGGGATGGAGTCTGTGAGGAGGTTGAAGCTCAGGTCTAACTGGGACAATTTTTCGAGCTTGCCAATTTCACGTGGGATAGGGCCAGAGAATCGATTGCGACCGAGGGACAAGGTCGATAGCATGGTCAGATTTCCCAACTCGGGAGGAATGATGCCTGACATGCCATTGTTGAACACGTACATGGCGGAAAGATTTGTTAGGGAACTGACCTCGGGGGGGATGGCTCCCGTGAGCTGATTGTTATCAAGAGCAAGGCTCTTCAGTTTGGCGAGGAAGCGGACGGTGGGAGGGATGGTTCCGGTGAGTCGATTGTGCCCGAGGCCAAGCGATGTGAGGGAAGGAAAGGACGAGAAGTTGAAGGCATCGAGGCCTCCTGCAAGTCCCATGCCGTTCAGGTCGATCTCGGTGATGGCCCTACGACGGCGGTTGCATGTGATGCCGGTCCAGTTGCATGGGTTGGTCTGTGTGGTCCATGAAGGGAGGAGGGGGTGGGGGGCTTGGAGGGTGGATTTCCATTGAAGGAGAGCATTCTGCTGGTTTCCTAGCAAACGGGAAGCTCTAGCTGAGGAAACGAGGAGGATGGCTACGGATGAGGCCAACAGGAGAACTAGGAGAGGGGGGATTGGTTCCATAATTGTAAAATTCCCACGGGTCTTAGTGTTTATTGATGCTCGAATCATGCCCTTTTATAGATGCTTTATCATGAACACGTGGTTCCTTTTCCTGCAGGAATAAGGAGACAAACAGAGATGACAAACAGGGAGGACTGGTTCTGAGTTTTGTTCATTCTAGTCCTCTGGTTGTGATTTTTGAGACGGCACTCACGATTATTATAACCACGTGTCTTTATTTGTTTGGGACTACTCGAACCATTGTTATCAGCCGGCACTCATAATTATTACTGCCTTCAGACGGCACTCACAATGTTTTTTTTTGAACAGGAATCCAATGTTCTATTCAAAATGGCAGGTTGATATCTTCCCATCTTAATTATCTTTCTAATTATCATTTGAAGCTGCACAGATACTTAGATATGTAGATAACCTTATACGCTTGTCATGTTTGTTCGCCATTTGGGCACCAACCTTATGAATGGATGTTCGAAAACTAGAGGATCCATATAGGCTCAATCAAACCAAAAATAAAACAGAGATGACCGACTTTTGTAGGTCATCTGTGGAGCCATAGATGGATGGGTTTATTGTCATGAGCAACAGACTGTTCTATAGATAAGTCATTTGTACTACTCATGATGTCAACAGTTTCATTAGCTTCAATAAGGTTGTCTACTATATATGTTCATAGTGCTTTGTCCTTGATCAACAACACTTTGAAACTTTGATCACCACCATTTTCATATGGCGAGTGCTTCTACATTACCCTCAGAATATTCACGTAGCACAAGATAGTGAGAAATAGCATATTCTCACACCTTTAGTCCTCCCTTTAGCACCAGTAATGAAAATCAAAGCATTAAGTTTTTACATTTTTTTTTCACCCACTCCTCATGCTCCTCAGCATCTCTTTCAACATAGCCATGGCCCATAGGTCACGGGCGCGCCAACATATCATTGAAGAGAATAAAATAATAAATACAGCTTCAAACTATGAGTTTGGGCAGTAATAATTTCGTAAAGTGTCAACACCGTGTTGTTTTTTTTTTTACCCAGACTATTCATTGAGACAAGAAACCTTTTTTCTTTGTAAAGCTCTATCATTTTCTCCATCTAATTGTTTCCTCTGTCAGGTCTTGGATGAGAAGAAACCACAAATTTGTCGCGCACTAGTTCGTTTTCTAATTGAGAAGAGCTTATAAAATTAGTATAGACTTAAAAGTAAATATGCAAGTTCTGCAACTTTGATCCCACCCTACATTTTGAATACAGCACATAAAATAATTTATTAACTATTGATATGAATAACAAAGGCTATTTCACATTTTGGACCAATTCGTTTGTAGGAGTGCTCTTTTGCCATAATGATTTCCAAGTACACCCGCGATGTATTTCGGTATAAATTGTGCTAGTTTTGCAATGGATTGTCGGAGGGAAGAGAGGCTCTCATCCTGCCAACCAACGTTCGTTGTTAACAAACATGCTTAAAAAGACAAGAAATAATGCATCCACGCACGCTTTTATTGTGGGTATACCGCGTTTGAAAATGAACATAAAACAAAAGCATACCCTTCTGATGCGTTCCAGTGATTATTCTTTTCCCGAAGCCTCCCATTCCCAGCAAATCTAAGGCCTTTCTTGCACGACATGTCCGCTGCAATCAACTTAACTAGGAAAAATAAGAACCTGCTGTCGAAAGGCATATTATTTAAGCCGAGGTTCATTACATACCAGAGATTCTCATAGCTGGTGGTGTTTGATTCGCGTTTCTCAGTCCATCTACTGAGAACATGTAAAAATTCTTCAGATTCATCAATTGAATGGGGTCCTTCTAGGTGTGGATTCGAGGAGGAGGAGGAGAAATTTGGAAGTGATGTGAAGGTGAAACACACACAACAATGTTACAAATTCACCCCGGCATGAAGCACACAATCGACGCTGGGTTTATAGCAAAAAGAGAAGGCAGGTTGCAAATCTTTTTTGCAGAGATTGTTGAGATTCGTTTGCAGCAGTAGTGGGATCAATAATTGAAGGCTAAAATTATTTGAAACCCCCTTGAACTACTAAGGTTTGTTATGAAATCCATTCAACTTTTTTTCGGCTTGTTATACACCCCCTATAGATTTTTTCCTTTACTCCGCGTTAATAGTGCATCCAAAAAGATGCACATAACCCTCCTTTCTTTAACAGAGAAAATTAATCCATATTCACTTTCCTATTCACATCTTCTTTCCATGTCTACGTTGAACCATGTTTTCTCACAATGTATTTTATTACAATAGAAGTCGCTGGATGACGTCGACAGTTGACTGGATCCCGGACGAGCTAGACTCGGGCTGAGTAGGCTTCAGTCCGAGCCACTGGCGGTTGATTGGGCCATCGCCGCCTGGGATGAGCTAGCATCGGTCCCTCAAGGAATGGTGGTTGCCCCGGGCAGGGCTGATGTTGCAGTGCCCTGGCATAGGATGATGTAGATTTCAGACTGAGTGCTGGGCGTGCTGGCTCAAGGGCTGAATGGGCATTGGTCGAGACTAATGGAGTCACGCCCGAGCTATGTTCGTCAGGTCCGAGCTATACTCGGCAGATCCGAGCTATTCCTGACCACCTTCAGCGTCCTGTTACTGGGGGAGTCAGGCTGAGTAGTCCTTGGCCCGTGATATCTCTGCCACGTCCAAACTGTTGGTGCTCTGGTCCGAGCTCTGGCGGTCGACTCCGAGCTGTTTATGCTTTAGTCCGAGCTATCTCATGGGCTTCCTTTCGCTTCCTGAGCCACAGAGCTCATTAGGGAGGGTCAGATTTGTGGTCCGACCTAATCCATTGTTGCGGGGTAAAACTCGCGTACAATAAATTTGTATTAAGGGGAACCAAGGGCACGGTGGTTAGGATTTGGATGTGATTAGGGTATGCTGTTTGACAGGTAATGAATGTAGTGACGAGGCTGGACGCACTACGAAGGCCGACCACATGATCGATTTCACGAGGACTCTGCCTCATGGCCGCACAGCCGGAGGTGGGAGTTGAGCACGACCTATGAAGACGAGCTCAACTGCACAAGGAGTGGTTTGTCAGAAAGGCCGGGTTGGGGTCCAACCCTTAGCCTCTCCGATGCTTAAGTTAGTATTAGGGCTTAAAAGCGGGCGCTAGGCACGCAGGTCGGTCTAAGAGTGAGTCGACCTTACATGACGAGCTATCAGTTGTGGAAGAACAAAGATATGTAAGACCTTTGCTCTTGTGTGTGAGTAATGAGATTTCAAAGTTAATTTGCCAGCCCACTTCCCCGATGGCGGCGAAGGGATATTTATACCTGATGAAGGCGGTTAGGTGATGCTGATGTGGCGTGCTGACTCGACGTGCTGAGCTGGCCCTGCTGTCAGCGGAAGCTTCAGACGAGGATGTCAGGATCTGGCGTGTCAGCCATGCTTTTGTCAGATGGCGCAACGGCCAGGGGTGCTTTTGTCAGGGTGTCAGAGCCGAAAGCACCAAGAATCAGGGGGCGCAGCGGCCAGGGTGTACTTTATCAGGTTGTTGAGCGGCGGAAGTGTCAGTAGCGTCCTTGTATTAGGTTGTTTGTCGTGTCCGATATGCCAAAGAGTCGTCGGAGTGCGTTTGAGGAGCGAGGCCGTAGATGAGTCGCTAGGTCGCTCCTGATTAGTGACGAGTGATCCGGTCGTACGCCTTGCGAGCTACGTCCGGCGAGCTCGGAGGGGAACGGGCGCACAACCGGCAGGGATCGTGGTGGAGTGCGCCCTTCCCACTAGTTGAGGCAGAGTGCGCCCTTCCCATCTATCGAGGTGGAGTGTGCCCTTCCAACTAGTCCGAGGCGGAGTGTGCCCTTCCCCTAGTCGTGTTGGACTTTAGGGTCGACGGGCGCCTAGCGGACCCGGGGGAACAAGTGAGCGGCCTACAAAGTTGGGACGAAGAGCGCACTGCCGCTGGTCTAGGAGGCCTTCGTGAAGGAGGGGCGAGCTAGCCGGGTATCCGGCGGGCTTGGATGGTAGGTCGGACTATCATGATCTTTAGGTCGTAACAATTGCCCTCGTCATTTGGGTTCGAGGTGGAAGCCTGGCTCGGCTCGGATGACGCACCATCTCTCCCTTTCTCGACAAAGGCGGCTTGGGTTTCGTGCCGCGCTCGGAGGCGACGGTGGTCTTGGAGGACCGCCCGGCTAGCCATTATTACTATTTGGACGGGCGGGAGTAAATCGAAGCGTCTCTGCCACTGAGCATATGATGCGTGGCAGAAGTGACTGTCGCGCCAGTCGAGGCATCAGTGAGGCTCGGATGGGCGTCGCTGGGCGACACATCAACGGTCGGGATGGCCTGTTGCTTGCTATAAGTACGGGAAGGAGGGTATCGATCGAAAGTTTCTCCCGATTTCAACTTCCCTTTGCGTCTTCCAGTTTCCGTTCGTCATTCACCGACGTTGCCGCCATTGCCCTTGCCGGAGATCCGTTTTCGATCGTATCTTTAGCTCGGCTACTCTGCTAGGTAATTTCTTGATCTTCTTGATCGATGGCTTCTCTTTTTGAGTTCGGAGGCAGTAGTGGGACAGTAGAGGAAGAGTCGGTGGAAGAAGAAAGGCTGCAGTAGATGCGAAGGCCACAGAGGCAGAGGATGTGGCGAACAGACGTGCCGAGGACGATTGCGGCCGTCCGGTGTAGGTCGGACAAGGTTAACGTTGGGGAGATTCGGGTGCGGTTCGCCCGTCCGCCCTATGAAGTGCGGCTCCCCGGGCCCGAGGAGAGGGTATGCTGGATCGGTGATAACGAAGTAGGGGTTTACACTCGGTCCTTTGAGTTAGGGCTTCGCTTCTCGGTCCATCTCCACCTTCTCCATCTTTTGAACTTTCTAGAGCTGTCGATCTTCGCGCTGGCGCCATGCTCCTTCGGTTTGCTGGTCGGATTCGTTGTCATGTGCCTTGCCAGCTCCTTGAGCCCCCTGGCAATGTTCAAGCATTTCTTTTTAGTGAGGAAGAGGGGGATGTACTACCGTGTCTATGTGAGGAAGGGACAAGAACTAATTGTCGGGGTGTCGACCGATATGGGGGAGTGGATGGAGAGTTTCGTCTTTGTCACGATAACGGTCGACGTGGTGTTGATGTCGAACTGGGGGGTTTAAACCCTCTAGTGAATGAGAAGGTGGCATTGACATGTGAGAACTTGGCGACTACTCAAATTTTGGCGGAGCTACCAGCGGCGGACCGCTAACTGGCGAGATTGACACAGGACGATCGGCTCGACCAGGATTTTTGGCCCAATGTACTTTGACTCTGGCGAGCTCTCAGGTAGGCTTACCCTGATCTCTCTTTCCTTTGCATGTGAAGATACGATGCTCTCGCGGGAGGAAGTACTGAGGGCTGCCGGTGTGCAGGTTACAGAGAAGTCTGATCCTCGGGACAAGGGCAAGAGGGTCATGGACAAGGAAGGGCCCGCGAAGGTGGTGGCCCGAAAATGGAACGTAGAGACCCCGGCTGTGGAGGGGGCGAACAGGAGGCGACAGACGTCCGAATCGTATCCTCCCCCCCAACGAGCTAGCGGAGATGCGCCGGAGGGATCATCCAACCCAGGAGTGGTCGCCTCGACCTCTACGCAGATCCCGACCGTGGATAAGCCTCGCAAGGGACCCTCCGTCCAGAAGTGACCTTACGGGATTCCTATGTGGGAGATGGGAAGAAAGGCGCACCCGAGTTGTGAGAGGGCGCTTGCCCACTTCAAGTTGACAAAGTCTGAGGTCGCGGCTCTGCCAAGCGAGGATCTTCATCGGACGACCTACCGGGTAGGCAGGGAAGAGTTAGTATTTGAGGATGCTGGGGTGGCGGCCAGCCTGGCGGACTACTACATGCTGCCGCGGGATCGTGCGTCCTTGACCAATGTGGGCTCGGAGTGGTTGTGCGACTTCGTGATATGGCACTCTATGCAAGTAGGTCGAACTCCTCACTTTGCCCTCGAAGTTTTCTCGCTTACGTCTGACTGTGTCGGCTCCTTTTGTAGGTGATGGCCGCTACGATGTCCTTGCAGCGCCACACCCCGGCGGCCGTAACAAAGGCTGCTCTCGAGTAGGCGAGGGCCGATCTTAATGAGGCAAGGAAGAAGCTGTGAGAAAAGGATGCAGAGCTGGGGCGGGTCACGACGTTCCGTGACGTTCAGAAGGTGCGGGCTGAATACTTCGCGGTGAGGCAGGCTACACTCGAGGCAGAGCAGGCCGCGCTTGCGCGTCAGCTTCGGGAGGAAGAGGGTAAGAGGGATGACCTCCGGAAGAGGCACGCCGAGCAGGTGGCCAGCAAGAAACGTGTGATCGATTTTCAGTAGAACAAGATAGTCGAGCTGAGGCAGGCAATCGAGGCGGAGAAGAAGGAGAAGGCTGTCCTGAAGAAACAGATGGAGGAGAAGGGGAAGGCCGACCGGGGAATGATCGAAGCCGCCGTCCGTTGCTACCAGGACGAGGAGCTCATCCCGTTGCTTCAAGAGGCGAGGGAGGCGGTGTCCTCCAAAGGATGGATAAGATGAAGGCTCGGCTGGCGGAGACATCGGCTCCCGGGGCGGCGGCCGAGGGTGAGGCAGCACAGTCGAGGAACTCTTAGTCGTAGGGGAATTTTGTAATTTTGTATGGCTGACTATTGGCCGAGCCTGATGTCGTATTGTATTCTTGACGGGCTCTGTGTTAGTGGAAGGTTGAATAAATGAAATATATATGTTTTGTTTCCCTTACTCCTTGTTCTCCTTGTCGGTTGTGCGGATGGTGTTCTTGCAAGGGTATAAATGCCCCTAACATTCTTCTGCCGACGAGCGTTGAGCTGGGGGGAGTAGGGTGTTGAGACATGGTATGTCTGATTTGAGCATGAGGGCGAGCTTCAGGCGACCAGGAAGGTAGATAGGGTGGTGCGAGTCGAGGTATTGCGCCCAGATGTGCTCGCCCATGGTCGGTGTGGCAGTTTGGCCTCATCCGTTGGTCGCCTTGTTTCTCGGGCCGCATTAATGGTGGTGGGGCCAGTCTTTGGCCTGAGTGAGGAAAGAGGCGGGAGGATTTTTTTTAAAATCCCGCTCCGTGATTTGACGCAATCGTTTCGAATCGGAGGCAGGTGGAAATCGAAGCGCCTTGATGCCCGCTTCGCGATTCGACGCAATCTTTTCGAATCGAAGGCGGGAGAAAATCGAAGCGCCTCAACTGTCCCAAGGGTGACACATGGCAGACGTGACTGCAGCCATCAGTCGAAGCGTCAGAAGGCGCGGATTGAAGCATCATAAGGCACGGATTATCGACGCGTGGCGGGACGTCTGCGGTCGAGATCGTTCGGAGTGCCTTATAAATAGGTCTGGGTGGAGACTAGTGAGGGTTTTCCACTTTTGAAATTCTCTAAGCATTTGCGATCGATGGAGATTGTGCCGTTATCGTAGAAGTCACCGTCAGAGATTAGGCCGCCGTCGAAGATCATGCCACCGTCGAAGTCGTCGTTGAAGATCAGGCCACCGTCGCAGCACCGTCACCCTAGCAACCACGATCGTATAGGTATTGAATCTTTTCTTTCTCGATGTCTTTGTCGACGTCTTCTTCCAGTTCGTCAGCATCGGGGAGGTGGGGAAGTGGATGCGGAGCCAGGTGGAGGTGGAAAGTTCAGGCGTGGATCTGGTGCCGAGCACAGAGGAGAGGTCATCATGGAGTCAGAGTCGGATTGGGGGTATTGAACGATTAGTGAGCTCGGCCCCAGAAGATCAAAGGGATCCGCAGAAGGGGAAGGGGCTTGTAGTGATGACGTCGAAGCCCGCCACCCCAGCCATTGTTACGATCGCCGAGGCTGGAGATGTTCCCGACGAGATCTTGAGCGCGGTTTCGGTGACGAAGATGTCCGTCATATCTGACATCCGCTCGTGGTACATTAGGCCGCCTTATGCAATCCGCCTACCCACCACGACTGAGAGGGTGTGCTTCACTCGGGACTATGAGGTCGGGGTGTACTTGGCTTGCTTTCAGCAGGGGCTGTGCTTTCCCCTTCATCCTTTAGTGCTCGAGATTCTGAATTTCTTGGAGCTGCTGTTGTTCCAGCTGATGTCGAACTCCATTAGCGCTATCGTCAGCTTTCTGGTTCTCTGTGTGAGCAACCACGTCTGCCCGTCCCTGTCCCTCTTCCGTCATTTCTTCGCGCTAAAGAAGCTGAGGTAGTACTATTACTTGTCCGCAAAGAAGAGACATCCCCTCATCAGAGGCTTGCCTGGCAAGATTAAAGGGTGGAGGGAGCAGTTTGTGTTCGTCTCGATGCCCGCTGACGTGGTGCTGAGATCGAACTGGGGCGCTCTGAACCCCGAGGCGAAGAGGGAGGTCCACTTGAGTGATGAAGAGGAGGAGCGGGCTAGAACCCTGATGGCGATCCCTGAGGAGGGCCGGGAATACGGCATGCTCGCCGATAAGGATATGATAATTTGGCATATATGGCCCGAAGGTAACGTGAGCTTAGTGGTTGTTGCCCCTAATGCGCTCACTCTAAGCTTTCCTCCTTCTGCAGGTCGGATACTGAGAATACCGTTCGAGGAGTTGAAGAGGCGGGCCGCAGAGCAGGTGGTCCAACAGGCGAGGAAGGCCGACAAGAAGAGGCCGCGCGAGGAGATAAGGGGGGAGGAGACCGCAAGGAAGGAGCAGGTGCCTGGGAGGTTGAAGAGGGCAAAGCTGGCAGCGAAGCCGCCAGCTCTTGATCCTCGGAAGGAGAGGGATACCCGTCGGTCCAAAGGGAGGGCTGTACGGGACGCCGCGACCCCCATTATCAATCTTGAGGGCGGGGCGAAGGGCGGGCTGAATCCGGGGCAGGGGATCGAAGCCCGTCCACCGAACCCGAAGGTTGCTGCTGCTTCCGACTAGGCCCGAACCCCGGGTTAACCCGAGGGCTCCAGTAGGTCAGGCCCAGGTTCCCGATCATTGGGAGGAATCCGCTGGCCATATGGCTACCCGCGGCTCGCCCCGGAGAATCCTGGCCACCCAAGTTGCGAAGCCTCGTTCGTCACCTTCAAGGACATGAGGGCCGATATTGAGGGTCTCCCTCAAGAGGTCCTCCACGTGATGCACTATCGAGTTGGGGCCGCCGAGTGGATATTTGACAACGCCAGGACAGCAGCGAGGTTGGCCGAGATCTGCCAACTGCCCCGCGATAGGGAGAGCCTGGCCGCCCGTCGGTCAGGAGCGGCTGTGTGCTTCCGCGATGGGGCACAGCATGCAGGTTGGTGGTCCGGACCGGATCGGGTATATTAGATGTATTTTTGCCAAGGAATAGTCTGACCCATTCCGTTTTGTCGTGCAGGCCATATCTATGATGGTCCTCGCTAGGTGCCATATGCCCACTTTGAACAAGGCTGAGGCCGCCGTCGCCAAGATGACGACCGAGCTTGTCGGGCTCCGTAAGAATGCCGGCGAGGAGCTGGCGCAGGAGAGGGACAAGTGCAGCCAACTGATATCGGAGGACTAATGCTTGGAGGCGCTCCTGGCGGATCGTGAGACGAAGGCCGCTTCCGCGGCTTCTCGCATAGCGGAGCTGGAGGGCACGCTGGAGGGGGAGAAAGCGCTGGCGGTATACCTGGCAGCACAGGTAAAGGCCTAGAAGGATGAGCTGGCCTTGAAGACCGAGGAATTTCGGGGATATCAAGAGTCAACCGTCCTCCCCGCCCTCACAGGGATGATGCACGACGGCCTGGAGAAAGGCCGAGCCAAAGTCCTTGAGGATGGTCGGGCTGAGGGATGGGAGGCTTGCCTTCGCCGGGTTAAGGAAAGGGCGAGGAGGATCTGCCCTTCAATCGAGGTAAATTTTGACCCGCTAGCAGCCGCCTCCAACGAGGAGGGGGAAGCAGACGTCGGTGAGGGAGAGTTCGTCGATATCGAGGGCGACTCCCTGGAGACCGACACAAGGGATGGTGCCCCGAGTGGCGGCGACCAACCGGAGTAGTCTTGTCCCCCCTTTGTTTCTTTCGGACGAGCGATGGGGTGGACCAGAGGGGGGCCTCTGTTTGTGAGGTCGACCCCCGATGTGACTAAAATTTTTGTCAATGTTGAATAGACTGATTTTTTTGCTCTGGTGCCTGTGTTTTCTCTGCATAATTTAAGTAAAACTATAATTAAGAGTAAGAGGTATCAAGTCGCACTTGTGAGGGTAGGATTAGCACGTAGCTCGGCCCATACCCCTTCTCCGGTTTGGGTGGCGGAGCTCTGTAAGCTCGCCCTGGAGTTCGACGGTGATCGTAAACAAGTTAATTTTCTCATAGGCAGAATTTAACAACTTGCTTGGAGGGACATTTTCTTATTCTTTACAATACGTTGGTAAAGACGACAGTGGTGAAGTAAGTGTGACGTGATCCGCGGACGGGCTGGCGTGTCGTTCCACTTTACTGTAAACTGCATCAGGATGAGTGAACTCCAGATTTTAGGCGTGGCCTTCCTTATCTAGCAGTGATCGTTGCGTCCTCTTTCACCTCCTCGATGGTGGTGGGTTGCTTGAGCTCTTCTGGGAGTTCCTCGACTCGACGGAAAATCCTGGGAGAGGAGGAACGGGAGGAGTCATGGTGGTGTAGCCTCCACGGGAGGTCGAGGAGTGGAAGGCGAGCCGTTGGAGGGCGGGCCGATGGAGGATGGTATGCCCAGTGGGGAGATTTGGGAGGGCGGCCCCCTAACCAGCGATTTGGAGCGTCGCCGCATGGGCGGCGACGCCTTCCCCGATGGTGGAGGTCGTCACGGAGTGGGTGCTGGAAGGGAGGAGCGGTCCGCCGTAGGTCCCCTAAGTTCCCTGTCGCAAGTTGTCCAAGAGAAGTCAAGGAGTGCAAGGCGGTCCGTCCCTTGTGTAAGAGGAATAGCCCAGTGATCCGTATATAAGAGGAATAGCTCGTCGAAAAGGCATGGTCCATTGTCGACCGAGGGCGTATCCAACAATCGGGCCCCGGGTGGACTCCTTTTGAGAGGGGGGAGTGTCAAAAGGCAAACCGACCCTAACGCCCTGGGTTTGTGAGGAGAGATCGACTGTGGGGGTACCTCGCCCACTTTCAACCTTCGTGGGAGGTGGACTAAGGCTTACTCGCTCTTCCATTCTTTTTTCTCTCATTCAAGGGAATGAGGGGAGTATTTATAGATGGCGAGAGCTAATAGCCTGTAACAGGCTGATGCGATGAGCTGTCACCATGAGATGGCTTGTCAGGGTCAAGTCATTCGAATTCACTTTTGTCAGGCGGTGTCAGACGTGAAGTGTCAAGCCTGCGCCTCTCGGGGGGCGTGTTGTCATTAATGGTGGGCTTCCCGAGTGTCCTTCCGTTATGACAGGTCACATCAGGGGCTTACTTTATTGGGACTGTGTATTGACCGGGGGTTTTAGCCCTGCGCGAGGCCTGCCCCGGTATGGATACACGTGCCCTTCTTCGTTTCAGGTGGCGAAGCTTCGTAAGCTTACCCCAGAGTTATCGTTTGAGGGGAAAAGCGAGTGCGGAGCTCGGCCCGTGTCCTTCTCCGATTTGGATGGCGAAGCTGCGTGAGCTCGCCCCGGAGTCTTCGATGGATGGGGGGCATGAGCGCGTAGCTCGGCCTGTGCCCTTCTCCGGTTGGGTGGCGAAACCCGTGAGCTTTCCTTGGAGACTGTTCTTGAGCGGGGAGCGAGTGCATAGCTCGGCCCGTGTCTTACTCTGGTTTAGGTGGCGAGGAAGGATCCTGTCCCGGGGTCTTTGAGAGGGCGAGTATTAGGCTGTCGCCTACCCTGCATCAGTCATTCCGGTTTGGGTGGCGAGGAAGGATCCTGCCCCGGAGTCTTCATTTGGGGGGAGGGAGCTGTAGCTCGGCCCGCGCCCCCCCCCCCTCTTTTTTTTTCAGTTTGGGAGGCGCAGCTCCGTAAGCTTGCCCCGGAGTCTTTGAGAGGGTGGGTATTGGCCCGTCGCCTCTCTGCATTGATCATTCCGGTTTGGGTGGCGAGGACGGACCCTGCCCCGGAGTCTTCATTTGGGGGGAGGTAGCCGTAGCTCGGCCCATCCCCTTTTTCTTCGATTTGGGTGGCGAAGCTCCGTAAGCTTGTCCTGGGGTATTTGAGAGGGCGGGTATTGGGCCGTCGCCTCCCCGCAGCCTCTATAGTTGGACGGGTATTGGGACGTCACCTACTCTGCATTTGGCTCTTCGGTTTGAGTGGCGAGGGCAGATCCTGCCCCGGAGTCTTCATTTGAGGGGGAGAGAGCCTTAGCTCGGCCCATGCCCTTTTTCTTCAGTTTGGGTGGCGAAGCTCCGTAAGCTTGCCTCGGAGTCTTTGAGATGGCGGGTATTGGGCCGTCGCCTCCATGTAACCTCTTGATCACTCCTTATTTTACACCTTTTTCCCGCATGTTTGCATGCCATTTAGATCGCCCAAATCATGTTTTTCACGATATATCGACGATATTGCGATGCTTTTCATGATTTGTTGTTTTTGTCGAATTTCAGGTGATTTGGCGCGATTTGGAGTGATCCCGAGATGCGCTTACTCCAGAGGGTCACCAACGACCTCCCCGAGGGGTATTTTGCTGTTGGAGAGGAGCGGAAGAAGAACGGACGTCGCAGGAGCGACGAGGAGGCCAAAATAAGCAGTTTGGGCATGTTTTGTGTCCCACTCGGCCGAGTGGAGGAGCCACTCGGCCGACCAGTGAGACACCGCTCGGCCGACCAGATCAGACACGATTTCTATGTGCACTCGGCCGAGCGACGGAGACCACATCGGCCGAGTGAAGAGACCACGTCCGCCCGAGTGGCGCCCAGACGAAGCCCTTCAAAAATCTCCAAGTTACTGTTTTTCGGCTGCCTGAGCTTCAGAAGACCCACTCGGCCGAGTGGATTATCCCGTCCGCCCGAGTACCATGAAGCCATCGGCCGAGTGACGACAACTCACTCGGCCGAGCCGCCCCCGAAGTAGAGACCCATGAAGGCCCCGACTTACTGGAAAATTACAGGGTTTTCACTCGGCCGAGCGACTTTTGTCACTCGGTCGAGTGCGACGCGCTGCCTGTAGCGAAAATTGCGGAAAACAGGCTACGCAGGGGTATTTTGGTCACAGTTTTTGGACGATTTTGGAGGCTATTTAAACCCTGTTTTTACCCTAGTTTTGGAGAGCTTCTTCTTAGATTTTTTGCAGCTTTTTAGATTAGCTTTTTAGTTTTATTCTTGAGATTGGAGAAGAGACAAAGGTTGATTTTTGTTGGAATAATTGAAGAACTCCATTGGTTTGCTTTTCTATTCTCTAAAAATTCTATTTTTATTGCATATCTCAATATTGTGATGAATTCTATTGCTTATTTCATTGATTATTTTTGTGATCTTGCTATGAATTGTGAGTAGTCACCACGTTTTGGGGCGTGGGGATGAACCCTACAAGCCCTATTTCATATTTGTGATGAATTAGTAGAAATTTTGCTAGAATTGATATCTAGGGATTAGATTGGGATCAATTTACTACGGATGGGTAGGAATTCATACCGATTGGGATTTGCAAGAGATTGGATCCCAATTCGATAGGAAACCCTAGAAATCCGAATTGGGTTGGAATCGAATTTCCATAGTATCGGTTTGCAAGAGATTGGACCGATACTAGGGTTTCCGGTTGCAATTCCGCGCCAATACCCGTTTGCAAGAGATTGGACGGGTAGGAACTATCCCAACCTAGATCGCGAGCCGAGTTTGCAAGAGATTGGGCTCGGTGCGCAATTGAACGATGATGTTGATCCTAATGCTAGCTTCCCTAGGCTAGGGTTTGCAAGAGATTGGACCCAAACCTAGGATAGCTATAGACCGGCAACAGCGCGAGAGCGTGAGCTTGGTTCTACATTCAGTTGCAACTAGTTCATCCAAAATCCTAATCTAACAATTTTGATACCGATGACCCGCATTTATGAAATACGGTGAGTAGCGGGGATTCCCCATTCCCTAGACGTTCTTTATTTGATTTGATATTTCTACACTTTGTCTGACGATTGTGACAGGATCGCCAAAGGCAAATCTCTCTTCTTAAATAGCCAGGTTGATTGGAGCAAGCACGGTCATTCGTCCTCCCTGTGTTCGATATCCCGCTCGCTGCTACACCGTGCACTTGCGGTAAAACTACAACCGTTCTTTAGGGTTACATCCCGGAGCGATCACCTCTAGACGTTTTATTAATTTGATATTTTCTCTTGATATTTGTACGATTGTGACTGTTTACCCCAAACTATTCTCGACACTCTTGATAGCTAGGTGATTGGAAGGAGACACTGTCATTAGTCCTCCCTGAGTTCGATACCCGCTCGCCGCTACACCGTGCGCTTGCGGTAAGACTACAGCATCGTCTGTCCTGGGTGTGTGTACTCCCGGGGCGCGAGCAAGTTTTTGGTGCCGTTGCCGGGGAGGCGACAGTGTTTTATTCTCCTTACTTAGTTATTTCTTTTTGTTCTATTATTCCTATCTTTTTACTTCTCTATCGTGCTAACAATTCCTTTGAAACTCTGTTTCTTTTTGCATGAACACGAGATCGACAACGGATCCAGAGGATATTATATTTGATCCGGAGATCGAACGTACTGAGAGGAGGATCAGAGCCGAGAGAAGACACGCTACTGAGGATACTTGTATGAACCGCCTGGAGACACCGGAAGAACTAGCGGCACGTATGGCGAGGATTATATCCATCAGAGATAGGCTACGGCCTAAGACCTCTTCCACCACTTCTTCCATCGCTATACCGGAGTTGGCGGCGGATAAGAATTTTGAGCTCAAGACGGGATTAGTGGTCTTAATGCAAAAAGACCCATTCCATGGGAACTCCCATGAGAATCCACATTATCATATCCAGCTATTCTTGTCCAAGTGCGCCACCTTTCAAATGCCGGGTGTTTCAGTTGATGCTATCCGCTTGAGACTCTTCCCCTTCACCCTCAGAGACAAAGCTTTATATTGGTCGAGGATGCAGGCGGAAGGGGTATTCACCACTTGGGATGAGTTGGCTAGTGCTTTTGTTGACAAATTCTATCCGCCATCTAAAACAGTGAAGATTAGAAGTGCACTCATGTCCTTTAAGCAAGGATCGCAAGAGACCCTATACGAGGCATGGGAGCACTTCAAGGATTTACAGCACCAATGCCCCCATCACAGCATAGAAGAATGGGAGCTAGTTCACATTTTTTATAATGGACTCCAACCGGGCACGAAGCAGATCATAGATGCAACCGCCAACAGAGCCATTCTTTCCAAAACAGCGGATGAAGCTATGGTCCTATTAGAGGAAATGGCTACTAATAATCAACAATGGGGCGATGAGTGAGGACATTCTTCAAACTCTTTGAAGCCCACTAGCATATATGAAGCCAAGGCTGTATCGGAGCTTTCGAACAAATTTGACTCTCTCCACAAGGAAGTGGAGAGATTGGAGAAGTATATCACCGAGCCACATGGAGCTCCATCTACATCTACGCCGGTAAGAAATATGAGTGATTGGCAAAATCCATCTCAAGTCATGTTTGTAGGAGGAGAGCAAGGAGAGGGAGCCTTGGAGTAAGTGCAATATGTTGCGGGGAACTCCGGTTATTGGGCCACCCCGGCCGCAAGGAACCATCTGGGATTTTCGTATGCAAACAATGAAGGGGCTCTAAACCCACCACCTCTGCAACAAACTTAAGCTAGGCCTCCACCTCCATAACCACAATACCAACCAAGGGCACCTCCGCAACAAAATTACCCGCCTAGGCAACAAGCGGGACCATATAGGCCGCCCGGTTATAATCAAGGTTGGAGAGCCCCTAACCTACCTCAAGCACACCAAAGATTGGATCATGAAGCTAGGGTGGAGGAGTTCATGGTGGAGCAAAAGAAGATAAACACTCGGTTGATTGCGCAACAAAACTCTCTGAATACCGTAGTGGCTCAACTAGCGGAGCAACTCACGTTGCTTAACAAAAACACCCAACAATTGCCGGCTCAATCAGAGCCCAATCCACGGAATAATACCGGCCACATAAATGCGGTAGTGGCGGTCACAACTAGGGGCGAGAAGGATACTACTCCCGTCATGGCCCAATCTAAGGAGCCCGTGGAAGAAATCTTGGATGACAAGAAGTCGTCGATTGAGGAGGAGAGCCCAAAGGAGTCACAAGGAGGCGAAAATTCTAAAGTGAAGAAGCCCAATGAGGAGCGCACCTATATGCCGCCGGTGCCATTTCCACAACGGTTGGCAAGAGCTAAAATTGAGAAGAGGCTCGCTAAGTTCCTTGAATATTTGAGGGGAGTGAGCCTCAACATACCCTTCCTAGATGCTATATTGGAGATCCCGTCGTATGCAAAGTTCTTAAAGGACTTAATATCGGGAAAGAAGAGGAAGGAGAAAATAATGCTGGCCGAACAAGGGACTTGGTTCAACCGGGAGGAAAAGGCGCCCGTGAAATTCAAGGATCCCAGAAGCTTCCGCATCCTGTGCACACTTGGAGGAGCCCCATTGCAAAAGGCTTTAGTTGACTTGGGAGCAAGTGTGAGCCTAATGCCCCTTAGCATGTTTCGAAAATTGAATACGGAGACCGACTTGAAGCCAACCGACAAGAGGATACAACTAGCAGATGGTCGGGTCACTAGGCCGGTAGGGATTGCGGAGGACATCCCGCTACAAGTTCCGGGAGGGATATGCTTACCTTGCGATTTCGTCGTCATGGACATCAAGGAAGAGGGCGACACTTCACTTATTCTTGGACGCCCGTTCTTAGCCACCGCCTGCGTTATAGTCGACGTGAGAAAAGGCCCATTATCCTTGAATGTCGGGAACGTCGAGGTTAAGTTTCATATTCCAAAAGCCATGAAGCACATGCCCTATCAAGAGGAATTGGATTATGTGGACCTCCTTGACGAGGTGATCGAAGAAGCCATTCCACACTCTATTGGCGCGCTCCATGAAGATGGCCTTGAAGAAGGCCAAATTTCTAGCATTGAAGAGAAGTTCGAGGACCCTCCGAATAGCTCCATGGCCGATGATGAAGGTGACGCTGATGTCACAAGGATAAGAGAGCTTTGTAAGCTCTCAACGGTAAAGAATCCAAAGAAAGCTCCTCCGAATAGAAGATCGGCATCACCGATGAGATGGAAGATTGGTGCTAGCTCAAGCTTGGGGGACTTATCCCCCAACTCTACCCATGATGAGGGGACGTCGAGGAAGGCCGACGACCACCAACAACCAAATCCAAGTGGCCTTCCCGGTAATTTCGACGGGCGTATCTCGTATGCGCCCAACATCAAGCGCTAAACGAAAATCTTAATGGGTCGAGCTCATGACCTTAAACGAGCACTTGTCGGGAGGCAAGCCGACGGGTTTTTATATCATTTTTAGTTGATTTTCATTTTTATTTTAGATTTTTCTTAGTGTTTAGAGTCTAGTGTCTATGAAAATCGTGACAACTGGTCCTAATTTTCATGACAGGAGATGGAGAAAGAGAGACCATTCATATGGAGGATGCCCAAGGCAAGGGAGATCGCTTCAGAAATGCGCTCATGCCCCAGGATGAAGAAGGAGCCGACTGGAAGAAGAAAAATAGAGAATGGAGCAAAAACAGACAGCCGTTGCAGAAAACAGGAAGCCACTCGACCGAGTAACATATGTCACCCGGCCGAGCAAAGACTCCATTCGGCCGAGTGGAGTGCCAATCAGGGAAGTTTCTGTTGACCAACTCTCTGTTAATTTTTCGCGTTACAGTATAATTTGCCACTCGGGAGAGTGACTTGTCACTCGGCCGAGTGAAACAGATACCCTGCACGCTCTAAAAATTGCTGAGTGGCTGAGCCACTCGGCCGAGTGGAACTTGTCCATTCGGTCGAATGAGAAAATTCATTCGGCCGAGTCGTAACTTGTGGGAGATATTTTTCGAAATTCTATTTCATATCCCACTCGGCCGAGTGAAATCTTCACTCGGCCGAGTCATATCATTCCTATATATTGGCCTGCTGCTACGTGAATTTTGAAATGCAAAAAAAATTCCCAAATCTCCCGAGCATTGCTGCCGTTTCAACTTCCTTCTCCCGATTCCACCCTCCGACGCCCAAGCTGCTCGCCGTGGCCGCCGGCCGATCTCTGCCGACGGTCGCCACCGCCGCCTAGCCACCGCAGCTCGCCGCCGTCGCCTAGCCGCCGCAGCTCGTCGGCGCTGCCTCCCCGTCGCTGGCCGACCACCGTTCACCCCTGATTTCGATTTCTCTCCCCATTTCTCCTATTTTGTACGCCCGTTGCTCCCCAAATTCAAATCAAATTTTATTTATATCTATTATCACATATCTCCCCCATGTATATTGAGTATTATTTGCTGATTTTACCGTTTGCTTTTCAGGTTAGCTTGGGGGAGCTTTGGGGAGCTTTTTGACGCATACGGAGCTTTGTAGAGGAGGCATATCTTTGCACACATCGCTGATTGCTCTCGCGGCGTGCTCAGGTATACTCGTTTCATTATTTAGCGTGCCGCATTTTGTTTTGGGTGGGCACGTTACGCGGCACACATGCCGCCACGCCGTAGTTCACGCACGCGGGAGCCCTCTTCGAAGCGGAAGAAGTCAGGTGATCCTGGCTCCTCTTCCGCTAGGGCAGACTCCCCTCCACCTAGCCCACCACCACCTACACAGCCACTTCCTGCTGATCCCGTTCCACCACCCTCTCCTGCCGTCGGGCCGATGGGGATTACGTTTCGAAATGACGCACACCGTGCCAGATTCAAGCGTATCTGTCATCGCTCGATAGTACCCTCTAGGTTTGCACACCTAGCCGACCTAGACTGCCTAGGGGTACTTGAGGGGCTTCTCACATTGTACGACAACATGGGATGGCACGACTTTCTGTCGGTGTCGACGGATACTTACATCCGTCCGACACTAGAGGTCCTTAGTTCCATTGACTGGACCACTGGAGGATGCTCCTTCTGTTTGATGGATCGAGAGTGCGAGATCACTCTCGACATGCTTAGAGCATTTTCCCAGTGGCCCGCCGTCCCTGACCCAGACCACGCTTACGCTCCCACGCACATCCCACCCCCGTGGTTCGACACCCACGTCTTTTGGACACGGATCACGGGATCCCCACTCGCCTTTGAACCTAGTAGGGCCAAGGCATCAGCTATTATCCACCCCTGCCTCCGCATTGCACAACGCCTTATGGCGACTACTTTTCTTGCAAGGTACAAGCCCGGGATGCTATCTACGCCAGAGCTCTACATGCTCTATGCGATGACACGCCCTAGGGTCCTAGATAGGGATAGTGACGATTTGGTCCCCGCCGTCGAGATCGACATTGCCAGTTGGTTTTTGGACCGCATCATTATTTCTATGAGCGCTCGTACGCCTATCTTTTGCGACGGTCTGATCACCCTCTAGGCCCTTATGACCGGCGTGGACCTTCCAGACGACCTGCGTCGACCTCCCGGCCCCACTACACTTTTTATAGATGTTATGGCCCGGATGAAGATGCTTCATCTCCATGGTCGTCAGCACTGGGTGTGGCTACACGGTCCCTTCGACGCGGATTACATGGTTCTCCCGAGCCCTGTTCGGACACATATTGGACCAGACGACGGAGACTGGATTCCAGCGATGGATCTCCTTATCCCTACCACCTACGTGCTTGAGCCCGAGGATGCTCAGCAGGAGCCCCTCGTTCCACCCGTCGACCCCGTGATCCCTTAGCCCGCTCCTGCCCAGTCTGCACCTTCCAACACCTCTGTCCACATGTATGTTAGTGTCAGGAGCACTTTAGCTGAGCCGTCCACCACCACCACCACCCATGTGCCTCTTTCTGCCGAGCCCATTACCACCCTGAGTCTTGAGCGTCCCCCTACTATTATTGAGAGCGGCGAGTCCTCTTTCACCGCCGCAGTCGAGACCATATCCCGATTGTTGTTCTCGACTCCTGGGGATTCATCTTTTGTGCCCTTCATGGCCTTCCCAGCCGTCGACTTCTCGGTCTCCACTACCGCTGTTTTTTCTGAGAGTGTCGTGACATCTGTCCCCACGTCTGTGTCACTGACCTCTCCTGCTACCTCGTCGTCTGTTTTCACTTCCACTACCGCTGCTGCTTCCACTTCGAACTTTCCTGCATCCCAGCCTCCCACAGAGGCTGGGCATCACTTAGTGAGCACAGCAACACTACCCCACTTCCCTGCTGGACCCATCCACTACACTGGCCGCGTGAGACAGCCCCGCACTTCACCAGTTAGACCTGTGCGTCCCTCTGCTCCACCACCCCCCGACACTCTAGTTTAGAGCATTCGTGCTCTTGAGGGGGCTGTTTAGTGGGCTTAGAGGGGATTTCAGGGCTCTCTCCGCCATAGTTAGTTCTGTGCAGACCCACGTCACCATTCTTCCCAGTATTCAGGCTTGCCTGAACCAGATTCTGGCGCGTCTGCCCCCACCACCGACACCCACCCAGCAGCTACCACGCCCACCACCTCCACCACAGGACGGTGCTGATGCACCACCACCAGCCTAGGCACACACTGGATGCCTTCTATATTTCTGTTGTTTTGCTGGTCGTTTTTGAGCCTGATGATTTTTGATCCCCTCCTCCACACACTGTTTTGGTACCCTTTTGGTCATATCTGTTTATATCTCTTTGGGAGTGAGGGAGCTTATTTTTGGGGACACTGATATTCTGCACCATTTTGACCTCTGCATGCATCACCTGCATTACCATATCATTTCCCTTTTCTTTTATTTTCATCATGCATGCATCCTCACCCACCCCACCCATTTCACGTCTCTCGGTGTGCCACACTTCGCACATTGAGGACAATGTGCACTTTAGCTTGGGGGAATGAGTTCCCACGCTTTTGCTTTTTGTCACCCTTTTTATTTTTGTTTTTCTCACATTTTCCGCTTTTGCACTCATTTTCACCCACTTTTTCGTTTTTTATCATGCATCACGTTTTCTTACCTTTTTTGAGTGTACTGCATTTCATAGTAGTTCCTATTTTCTTTTATCCTTATTTCTTTCATCTTTTACCAGAGATGACTTTTCCATGATGATGATGACGTGGTGATTAGCTTATCTCTGTTTGCATGATATTTTGTCACGCCGTAGTTTTTTTATTTCAGATATCATCTGCTTTGTCATGCTATGCATTTGAGATAGTAACCCACCTTTTCGTATATGAATATGGATGAAATTTTGTTATTAGCTAAAGTCTGATAATTCATATGTATGCTTTTCGTAGAAAACACACCAAGCTTCACGCATTGATTGCTTATATCTGGAGTACTGCTTTCCTTTCTTATATCACTTCTTATTGCATGAAAAATGTACGCCTCACTTTCGGGTTGAATGAATGAATGTTAGGTTGATATAACTGGACTAGTTTACTTTCTGAGATTAAACTGAGTAGATTACATTACTCTGCTGAAGTTGTTGTGCACGTCTTATAGAGTGAACCGAGTGTTACATTTATTTCTTTCTCCACATATCTTGAGCATTTATTCTCTATTTTATATTCATTGGTGAATCTCCCTTTAGCGGACCATATATTGGCAATTCCCCCCTTTATAAGTTCATGCTCCACTACCTCCAAAATCAAAAAGAAAAAAAACATATGTATATCTTTCTATCTTTTGATTTGGGATTAAAAGTTGTGTATATATATATATATATATATCAAAAAAATGAGAAAAAGAAAAGAAAAGAAAAAAATGTTTATACATGATCCCATATCATACTCTTTCTTTCTTTCTTCCCTCTTTTGTTTTTGTTCTATCATGGAGCTTCAAAAATGGGGAATATGTTTATTGATTTATCTTATGCCGCCACGCTTATAGATAAGCTTGGAGGAGAGGAACCAATGATGTGTGAGAGAGTGACTACCCGACAGTGCATGACAACCTAAGCTAGGTAATTTTCTATACTTGGTGAGATCACTAAAAGTTTTACGAAATCGAGGAATTGACACTTGGCATACATTTCATGAAAACCACACTTTTCTATTCTTACTGCTCAATATTGTGTGATATCTCTTATACTCCAGATAGAAAGCATTCAATTAAAAAGTGTGTGGTCTATGATTATGTATACCGCTTTAGATGCTTCAGACGATGTTAATTCTAGAATGATTCCGTATCTCATATTATTTTGCTATTCTCAGGTTTTCTATTTTGAATGCATCCATATACTATGATATCGAGATAAAAATCTTTGGCGTGAGTTTTACATTTGCTGTGTGCTACATGAGTAAGCAAAACCCACGTCCTGAGAAAATGATCTAGCACCTCTCTCTTTGCTTTCTTCCTTATTTTCTATCTCTTCCGTCTTTTCTTTTTATTATAATTTTCCATCGGGCTCGCTTTTTACTTATCTTCCTCGAGGACGAGTAAGAGGTAAGCTTGGGGGATTTTGATCACTCCATATTTTACACCTTTTTCTGCATGTTTGCATGCCGTTTTGATCGCCCATATCGCGTTTTTCACAATTATTCGACAATATTGCGATGCTTTTCACTATTTCTTGTTTTTGTCGTATTTCAGGAAATATGGAGCGATTCGGAGCGATTTTGAGATCAAGTGGTTCACAAGCGCTGAGGAGTGTCACCCACGGCTCTTTTGAGGTCCATTCAGCGATGGAAGATGAGTGGAGGAAGAAGGAACTTTGTAGGAGCGACGAGGAGGAGAAACGGAGAAGATTGGGCATTTACAGCATGCCACTCGGCCGAGTGGAGCACTCACTCGGCCGAACAAGAAGCCCCACTCGGCCGACCGAAACGGATACGCACTCAGAGTCAAATCCATCGTATACTCGACCGAACGAAGAAATCCCACTCGACCGAATGAGAAATCTCACTAGCCCGAGTGGTATAGAGAAATTGTCCAGAAAAAGGCCGAAGTTACAGTATTTTTCGAAGATCCTGTCGAAAGTCACTCGGCCGAACGATAAAGCCACTCGGCCGAACGGATAAGTAGACTCGGCCGAGTCACCTCCGAAGGCAGACCGTGAGGCCCCCCAACTTACTGTTTTCTTACAGGGTCTGTCACTCGGCCGAGTGACATTGTCACTCGGCCGAGTGAGCCGCTCCGCCTGCTGCGAAAGTTGCGATTTCTGGGCTGCGCAGGGGCAGTTTGGTCACAATTTTCTGAGCGATTTTGGGGGGTATTTAAACCCAGTTTTTGCCCGAATTCCAGGAGCTTTTGGCAGCCTTTTTCAGAACTTTTTAGAACTTTTTAGATTAATTAGATTTCGGCTTTCTTTTTGGAGATTTGAAGGCTACTCTTATTGGAATCTCATTGGATATCATTGGATCTTCATTGGTTTGTCTATTTCCTATCAAAAACTCAATTTTTATTAGCTATTTCTCTATTGCAATGAATTCTCTTGATATTATTATTGATTTTTCTGAGAATTTCATGATGAATAGTGAGTAGTGCCATTATCTTAGGGCGTAGGGATGAACCATATGGACCCTATTTCTGAATTGTGATGAAATTGTGGAATTGTTGCTAGAATTGATTGGGGTTAGGTTGTGATTGATTAATTACGGATAGCTAGGGATTCATATCGATTGGGGTTTGCAAGAGATTGGGTCCCAATCGATAGGAAGCCCTAGAAATTCGATTTAGATTGACGATTGGATTTCTCTAGACTTGGTTTGCAAGAAATTGGGCCAAAGCTAGGATTTTCAATCGTAAATCTATACCAATATCCGTTTGCAAGAGATTGGACGGATAGGAACTATCACAGCCTTGGTCTTAGCTTGAGTTTGCACGAGAGTGGGCTCGAGATATGATTGAACGATGATGTTGTTCTTCACGCTAGCGGCTTAGGCTAGGGTTTGCATGAGATTGGACCTTATCCTATGTTTGCTATAGACCGGCAATAGCGTGAGAGCATGAGCTTGGTTCTACATTTAGTTGCGACTAGTTCGCCCACATTCAAGTTTAGCAATGATGAAACCTATGAATCACAATGATGAGAGACGGTCCGTAGCAGGGATTCCCTATCCCTAGACGTTTTATTAATTTGATATTTTCTCTTGATATTTGCACGATTGTGACTGTTTACCCCCAAATTATTCTCGACACTCTTGATTGCTAGGTGATTGGAAGGAGACACTGTCATTAGTCCTCCCTGAGTTCGATACCCGCTCGCCACTACACCGTGTACTTGCGGTAAGACTACAGCATCGTCTGTCCCGGGTGTGTGTACTCCCGGGGCGTGAGCAGTGGACTGAAGGCGTTCCTGTATCGCC
Organism: Scilla litardierei; assembly: GCA_030789695.1. Taxonomy (NCBI): domain Eukaryota; kingdom Viridiplantae; phylum Streptophyta; class Magnoliopsida; order Asparagales; family Asparagaceae; genus Scilla; species Scilla litardierei. Next base: position 42,263,008 of record CM061131.1, read on the forward strand.
GGCCCGAAGTCGACACCTTCGGGATCTCCCAATTCTCCTGATTCTCCCTCGGAGCCTCTCGCGCTCTGCGATGATGAAGAGGAGCTGACGACGAGCGGCTTCCTCATCAAGGCGGGCATGTTGAGCAGCCTCTGTCACTTCGTCTTGGCGTTTTTTGTCCGCAGCCGCTTCTTCGTCGCGCCTTTGCCGCTGCCGGCCTTCACCTCTTCGTCCAGGAGTTTCTGTTGGGCTGATATCTCCTCGGCGAGCCCTCTGTGCCCCACTTCTGCTTTAAACTGAGGATGAAGGTTCTGCCTCAAGTTTGGGGGTTCAGAGGGGCCGAGGGGTGCTTCAGCCCTGGCGGCCGCAAAACCTTCCATCATTTTGGTGAAGGCCTCGAAGCTTTACTGCACATCACGAGCCGAGGCCTGGACGGTCTCAACCACCGCATCGGGGGGAAGATTGGTTGTAGGCGTTCTCGGGTGAGAATGCGATTCTTGATCCATGGGAGATTTGCTGTGGTTGGGGTTCCGGTTGATGGGTATGGAGTTTGATATGGGTGTGACCCTTCGTTCCCACAGACAGCGTCAATTGTTGCGGGGTAAAACTCGCGTACAATGAATTTGTATTAAGGGGAACCAATGACATGGTGGTTAGGATTTGGATGTGATTAGGGTAGGCTGTTTGACAGGTAATGAGTGTATTGATGAGGCTGGACGCACTACGAAGGCCGACCATAGGATCGATTCCACGAGGACTATGCCCCACGACCGCACAGCCGGAGGTGAGAGTTGAGCGCGACCTATGAAGACGAGCTCACATGCACAAGGAGCGGCTTGTCATAAAGGCCGACTTAGGGTCCAACGCTTAGCCTTTCCGATGCCTAAGTTAGTATTAGGGCTTAAAATCGGGGCTAGGCACGCAGGTCGGTCTAAGAGTGAGTCGACCTTACGTGACGAGCTATCAGTCGTGGAAGAACAAAGATATGGAAGACCTTTACTCTTGTGTATGAGTAATGAGATTTCAGAGTTAATTTGCAAACCCCCTTCCCCGATGGAGGCGAAGGGGTATTTATACCTGATGGAGGCATTTAGGTAAGGATGACGTGGCGTGCTGACTCGACGTGCTGAGCTGGCTCACCTGTCAGCGGAAGCTTCGGCCGAGGATGTCAGGATCTGGCGTGTCAGCCATGCTTTTGTCAGACAGCGCAACGACTAGGGGTGCTTTTGTCAGGGTGTCAGAGCCGAAAGCACCAAGAGTCAGGGGGTGTAGCGGCCAGGGTGTACTTTGTCAGGTTGTCGAGCGACGAAAGTGTCAGTAGCGTCCTTGTACTAGGTTATTTGTCGTGTCCGATGTGCTAAAGAGTCGTCGGAGTGCGTTTGAGGAGCGAGGCCGCAGATGAGTCGCTAGGTTGCTCCTGATTGGTGACGAGCGATCCGGTCGTACGCCTTGCGATCTACGTCCGGCGAGCTCGGAGGGGAACATGCGCGCAACCGGTAGGGATCGCGGCGAAGTGCGCACTTTCCACTAGTCGAGGTGGAGTGCGCCCTTCACACCTATCGAGGCGGAGTGCGCCCTTCCCACTAGCCCGAGGCGGAGTGCGCCCTTCCCCTAGTAGTGTTGGACTTTCGGGTCGACGGGCGCCAAGTGGACCCTGGGGAACAAGTGAGCGGCCTACGAAGTTGGGGCGAAGAGCGCCCTGCCGCTGGTCTAGGTGGCCTTCGTGAAGGAGGGGCGAGCTGGCCGGGTATCCGGTGGGCTTGGATGGTAGGTCGGACTATCGTGATCTTTAGGTCGTAACACCATCCTATGCTTAAGTCAGTCAAAGACTCGAGAAGGATTGAGATAACTATGGCCGATCTGTTGGAAGATTGACCGATAATTATCATGCCGAGCTATGGAGGAAATGTAGGAAACTAGTTCAGAGTAGATCCAGAGTTTAGGGATACCTGATCGGAGATTGTAGGAAGAAGCGATTGTGTTTGTAAGAAGTTGCATTATAAGAAGTTGTCTCAAGATGTTTGGTCTAGAGTCCACTGAAATTGGTTGAAGAAGTTTTATGAAAGATTGTCTCCCAGCCCCATCTCTCCCATTACCCGAGAGATTTCTTTTAGGCAGGACATTAGAGGGCAACGTCCGATTCTATAATTCGCTGAGCTATCGACATTGATGAAGGGCGTAACGGTCGGTCAATGAATGCCATTATTGATGACGAGCTTAACGGTCGGTATTGATAATGGAGCTCAATGGTCAGCTCAGCAGTCGCCAGATAAGGGTGCTTCCAGGTTGTTAGGCCAGAGTTGTGGCCCTTACTGGGCTTGTCCACTCAAATAATCAGCTGATTGAAGGTCGGCCAAGTCCAGCATCGGAACCCAACTTTGGCGGTGGATTAGGAGATGAGACTCCAGCGTCGCTCGTGCTCCCAAAGGACGGTCGTCCGATGAGTTTCCATATACACGGTAGCCGACAATTTCAATTCGTCTTAATGCAATTAGACCATTGCCGGTCCATCATAGCCAAAGATCACGGTAACATCTCGATCAACCTTTGGTTCAGTTGTCAATTTATTGTGCAAGTCCGTCGTCTGAATGAGAAATGCTCAATAAATTAGTATATGCTAGAAAGTAAATAGAAGTTCCTTAACGATTGATCACACATTACATTTTGAATTCTAAACTAATTTATTTGCTATGAACTATGGTGTCTAAAGTGGTAGAAAAAGAAGTCAATGAATGACATAAATTACAAAGGCTATCACACAATTTGAAAGACTCTGAATTTGCTTGTAGGAGCACACTTTTGCCATCAAGGATTTACATCGAGCACACGGTGATGAACTTTGTGCTCAACCATCTAGCGGCAAAACTTGGGCGGCCAGCTTCCCAGCAAAGCTAGGGCCTTTCTTGCATGTCATGTCCGCTGCGATCAATGCTGTCAAGGAAAGTAAGAACCAGCTGGCAAAATGCATATTATTTAGGGGTATTCACAAAAAATACCCTAACATTTGAGGTATCTTTCAACTTAATATCCTGAACGTTTAAGTCGTACGCAATAGTAACTTTTTGTGTATTTTGGCTAACGGACTACGACGACGTTAAATTATACCCGTTTTGCCCTTGATCCAAGCTCACAAAAAAATACCCTAACATTTGGGGTATCTTTCAAATTAATACCCTAACGCTTGTGGTATCTTCTAAGTTAATACCCGCTCGGGCTTTCATCGTCGGTAACTACCTCTGTAAACCAATATCAGGCTTTTTTGGTTCAAATCTGATGCCCGTGCAGTTCCAGTACATGACTCCACCGTCGAAAACAGGCTTGGTGTCCCTTCATTCGTTGTTCTCTACGGCCACAACCTGATCCTTGCGCTCGACCTATTTTCCGCAATTCGACGAGAACACCTCGAACAGGTACTCCACCCCATTGATACTGCTCACATTGCTAAACATTGATGGACCAATGTGAAACCGGTACTCCCCTAGCGATCGCTATTTCATGCCTTCCTCGCTTCCGCCGTTTCATCCTCTTCCTCCAACACTGTCACCATCGATCATTCCGTTCTACAACAAACATTTGTACATCAGGAGGGCTTACTACAGTTTGATTACCATGATAATCCATTATGGTTGGCTTCTGGCTTCTGTAACTACGTGGCCTATGGCCAAGGTTAACATTTGCCACCTTTGCCTTTTGGGAGCAACATTCATTCCGAATTAGGTAAGATGACCGTGTAGGAGATCATGGATGCCAATGCCCTTGCCGTGTCTAAGAGCCACATCGAGGTCGAACGTAGGCACAGGGAGCGCATCAATGCTCATTTTGCTAAGCTACACAGCTTATTTCCTAGCACCACCAAAGTAAGTACCATGCATATCCAAATTCATACATAATTACCAGCAATAATGATAAAATTTAAACCAACAAGTTTATGTCCATGATCTTGACAAATTTTATGGAGCCTTGAAAGAGAATAGCCTAGAGAGGACATACCATAAGTGAGGGAGAAGCACAACAACAAAAAGCTTGCAGCTAACAAAAGAGTGTTTTTGTGCTGTCGAAGTGAAGAGAGACAAAAGCAAGCTCTATCTCTAACTGTCAGAAAAACAAACTCCAATAACCATGAATTTGTTCATGCATGCATAGTTTCAATTCTCATTGTTTTCTATGTCGGTAGATAGACAAGGCCTCATTGCTAAAAGAAGTCATCCAGCACGTCAAGGAGCTGAAGAGGCAGACGTCTAAAATCACCGAAGAGAGCCCGTTGCCAACAGAATCTGACGAGCTCACCATCAATGCCATAACCGATGATGTGGGCAAGTTCATCATGAAAGCATCTCTGTGCTGTGACGATCGCGCTAGTCTTCTCTCTGAACTCATCAAGGCACTTAAAGCTCTGCAGCTTCGGACACTCAATGCTGACATCACAACCTTAGTGGCCGCTTCAAGAATGTGTTGGTTATCACTGTAGACGAGAATTTAGATCAGAGTCAGCTGTAGCAGTCCATGGCATCAGTTCAAGAAGCGTTGAAGGCAGTCATGGAGAGAGCTGCATCCAGCGACGACCTATCAGCAGCGGGCGGCATTAAGAGGCAGTTGGGAAAATGTAGATTCATCGCTACCTTGATGGCCATAGGAGGCAATACATGCATCTATTTTGCCAAATGCAAGCTCATGTGTATTCTATTAGGCGTATTTTATTTTGCCAATATGAAAGCTCCAGGTGTATTCAATTAGGCATATTCTATCATGAAACATATCCCAGTAGGCAATACATGCATCTATTAGGTGTATTCTAAAACGTTCTGGATATTAACTTGAAATATATCCCCAACGTTAGTGTATTTTTTTGTGATTTTTCCTATGAAGAATGATGAAAGTGGTATAATCGTCCAAATTTCATCATCTGCTGCCACGTGTTCATTCATTTGGACAGAAAATTAAAAAAAGGTATCAAGTTAAAACCGACATATAACGTTAGGGTTTACATCTGTACAACTTAAAAGGTCATAGTATTAACTTGAAAAATACTCCAAACATTAGGGCATTTTTTTGTTAATACCCCTATTATTTTAGGAGTCACATTACATACCAGAGATTCTCATGGCTGGTGTAGGGATGGCAGTACTGACCTAACCCTACCGGCCCGACCCGGTTTTGACCCGGCCTAGCCCAGCCCACAGACGGGTCGGTGCAAGCTTGAGCTTTTGTATGCAATCCGGCCCGACCCGACCCGCCCCGATAAACTGTAGAGGTTCTTAAAAAAACCTTACTATTTTTATGCGGACCATGTGGTCAGCCCATAAACCATAACTCATTCTCTGTCCATTGTTCTCACAGATGGGCCAATTCCCAATTCTAAATTACCAAATAAATCACAATTCTCTCAAATCTCAAATAAAACTTTCATTTGAGACTCATAGGGATGGCAATAATGACCTGACCCGACCGGGCCGACCCGGTCCGACATGGTTTTGGTAAGAAATTACATGTCCCGTCATGGGCCGAGACCCGCTCCGTCCCGGCCTATAGACGGGTCGGGACAAGCTTGAATAGTTAAATACCCGTCCCGATCTACAATATTGTCTTCCCTAGGCTGGTGGTGTTTGATTCGCATTTCCCAATCCATGCCCTGTACAAATGACTCAGCAATTAAATGCGCCCTTGAAAATTGAAAGTGATGTGAAACAGGTTACATGAGGGTTATGGCAAAAGAGAAGCAGGTTCAAAGACGATCTTCATTGCAGGGGCTGTTGAGATTCGTTTGCTGCAGTGGGATCAATAATTGAAGGCTAAATTTTTTGAAACGCCCTTGAACTACTTGAGTTTTTTATGAAAGCCACTCAACTCCGTTTTTTTTTGGCTTGTTAAACACCCCTACAAATTTTATTTTCTTTGCTCAGCTGCCCACAAACTACGTTAACCACGCATCCAAAAAGATGTAAATAGCCATGGTTTCGTTAATAAAGAAATTAACCCCAAAATCACTTTGGCAACGGATTTTGAGGGCAATGATACTCTAGGGATGGTAGTAATGGCCTGACCTGTCCGAACCGACCCAGTTTTGACCCGACTTGACCTGGCCCGCAGACGGATCGGAGCAAGCTTGAGCTTTGTATGCGCCCCGGCCCGCCCCGGTAAACTATAGAGGTTCTAAAAAACCTTACTATTTTGATGCAGACCCTGCAGTCAGCGAATAACCCATAGCTCATACTCTATTCTACTGTTCTCCCAAATGGATCAATTCTCAATTCTAAATTACCAAATAAATCAAAATTCTCCCAATTCCCAAATAAATTTTTATTTGGGATTCATATAGATGACAGTCATGACCTGACCCGACCGGCTTGACCCGGCCCGACCCGGTTTTGGTAAGAAAGTACCCGCCCCGCCCCGCCTCGGCATGGGTAGTTAAATACCCGTCCTGACCAACAATATTTCCATTCCTGAGTCCAGCAACGCCAACCCTCCCATAGGAATCGATGGGGGTCCGATGAGTTTCCATGTCTTAGTAATTTTAATTATTTTGTGTAATTGTTTTGTGTATCAAATTTTGAGCAACTATTGAAATCAAATTGAAAGTTTAGCGGGTTTTCTAGAAAGAGAATTTACAGCACAATAGGGTTTTGACACCTTTTTCCAAGTCTATTAGGGCTGGTAACGACATGCCCAAAATCCGATGGGGCTTCTAATTGAGCATGACACATTGTCATCACTACTAATTCTTCATTAGTTCTGTCACATTGTCATCCCTACTAATCCTTCATTAGTTCTTAAAAGTGTTGGAATTAATGGCTCCATTGGCCATTTGTTCACTCCCACCCTCTTTTTTAGTCCCACATTGGATAGGCAAACACCCTTGTATGGGTATATAATAGGCTTCTCTCATATGGGCTATTGGACTTGTTAATGGGCTAGAAATTGGGGATAGCTCGCGTGCACATGAGCCCAAGCAAGGGGCCGAGCCCAATCCGGGTTGAGCCGAATGGAAAATCTGGGCGTCGGATCCGGAAACCCTTAGCGTGTGTGCGCAGGGGGGGTTTACGGGTGCGCGCGCGGAGTGCCCGAGTTTTGACTCGTGTTTTTTAGCCCAACCTTTTAGAATTCAAAAAGCCCAATACGTTTTAAATTTCCCAACAGCCATTTTTCCAACAGCTATTTTCGTTTTAATTGCTGTTAATGGCTGCGTATTCATGGCAGATTCTTCAACAGCTATTTTTGATTTAATGGCTGTTAATGGCTGTGTATTCATGGCAGAATACCAACAGCCATATTTTCCTCTTTATAAACTCCTTTGTCCAGAGTTTTTCAAATCACTTCGCCATATCATTCCTCGCTCAAATATCCTCTTCTATCTCATTCCTCCTCTTGGGTATCGGCTCTCTGTGCAAACTCCACGCTTCTGGCCGCGAGTGGACGCGTTCAGACGCGACTGCATTAACCTTGGGGAGCAACCGGCATCATCCGATTACCACCACGGTCGGGCCGTAGTTGTTTTCAAGTCAGTGGCACAGCCACGGCGCAGTTCATCTTTGCTGGCTAAGTTTTTCCTTCTTCCTCTGTCTTTCCTCGTTGCTCTCGCATTTTATTTCTCGTTTAGCTCTCTGCTCTTTTAACCCTCTGTTTTGCTCCTGCAGTCATAGCTACCCTCTTTCAGGCGTAACAATTTGAAAACAACTACGCTCTCTGCTATGGCTGTCACTCCTTCCAAGTTGTTCCTCGATTTGTCCAAGTTGGCACCCCTCGATGGTACCAACTACAAACGGTGGTCCCAAAAACTCTTGATGTTTTTTGAACAGCTTGACATTGACTACGTCCTTTTCAAAGACTGTCCCACTCTTCCTCCTCTTTCCGGCACTCCACCAACTTCTGTTGATGGTGATGCTATTGCTGCTATTCCTCCTGCCAACTCTTCTGCTTCTGCAGATATTACGAAATATGATAAAGACAACAAGACTGTTCGTTGTCACATCCTTCATCATATGAAGGATTTTTTATTTGATTTATACATGATTCATAAATCTGCTAAACTAATCTGGGATTCCCTAGAAAAGAAGTATGGATCTGATGATGCAGGAAAGAAGAAGTATGTTGTTGGCAAGTGGCTCCACTTCCAAATGCTCGACGACAAGCCCATCATGGAACAAGTCCACATCTACGAGAACCTTTGTGCAGATGTTCTCAACGAAGGCATGAAGATGTGCGAGATCTTTCAAGCGAACGTGCTGTTGGAGCGGTTCCCACCTTACTGGGCTGAGTACAGGAACCATCTCAAACATAAGAAGAAAGATCTGTCCCTGCAGGAGCTCATCAGTCATATGCGAACTGAAGAGGCTAATCGTCTCAAAGATAAGCCTGACTCTTCTCATGTCATTTCTGTCAAAGCTAACATCGTTGAATCTACTGGCCCCTTCAACAAAACCAGGTTCAACAACAAAGGGAAGAAGCCCTTTAAACAAGGACAGAATAAGAAGTCAAGTCACTTCACCAAACCAAACAGCAAGGTCCAGAAGCCGAACATTGTCTGCTATGTGTGCGACAAACCTGGCCATAAAGCCTACCAATGCTTTCAACGCCAGGTAACCCAAAAGCCGCCCCAGAAACAAGGTGGCCCTGCTGCTCAAGCCAACCTTGCTGAACCAGATGAAGTCATTGCTGCTGTCATTGTTGAAGCTAACATGGTGGCCAATAACGTTGATTGGATCCTAGACACTGGCGCAACAAGACATCTCTGCGCAAACAAGGATCTGTTCCACGACTTCAAGGATGCTGCGGACACAGACTGCGTCTTCATGGGAAATTCTGCTGCTTCCCGAGTTGCTGGTAAAGGTACTATCATGCTGAAACTAACATCAGGAAAGACTCTCTCCCTCAGCAACGTCCTTTACGTCCCATCTCTGCGTCGCAACCTCGTGTCTGGTGCCTTACTAAACAAAGCAGGTCTAAAACTTGTCTTTGAGGCTGACAAGGTTGTTATTTCTCGCAGTGGGGACTTTGTTGGGAAGGGCTATCTGAGTGATGGACTCTTCATTCTGAATGTAGTTTCTGATTCAATGAATAAATCTGCTGTTGCTTATATTGCTGAGTCTTTAGACTTATGGCATTGCCGACTAGGGCATGTCAATTTTGCTTCTATTAAGAGATTAAATAACTTAGATCTAATAACTGCTACAAGTACTTCTGAATTCTCTAAATGTCAAATTTGTGTAGAAGCCAAATACACTAAAAACCGTGTAAACCTGTTGCTGTTAGGCAGTCAGAACTTCTCGGTTTAATTCATTCAGACCTAGCAGACTTTAAATCTACTAGAAGCAAAAGGAGGAAAACATTACTACATCACTTTTGTAGATGATTACTCTAGATTCACTAGGGTATATCTTCTAAAAACTAAGGATGAGGCTGAAGAAACGTTCATTAAATATAAGGCAGAAGTAGAAAACCAACTTGATAGAAAAATCAAAAGGTTTAGGTCTGACAGAGGTGGAGAATATAGCTCCCATACCTTAAAAGACTTCTGTGAGAAGAATGGAATCATACATGAGTTCAGTGCTCCTTATGTTCCTCAACAAAATGGTATAGCTGAACGAAAGAACAGGACTCTGAAAGAAATGATGAATGCCATGCTCTTAAGTTCAGGATTATCTGATGACATGTGGGGGGGAAGCCATTCTCTCTGCTTGCCATATCCTTAATAGAGTACCCCATAAGAAACTAGACAAAACACCTTATGAATTGTGGAAAGGTTATCCCCCTAACCTTAAATTTCTTAGAGTGTGGGGGTGTCTGGCAAAGGTAGGACTACCTGACTTTAAGAAGTCAAACATTGGGTCTAAAACTTATGATACTGTTTTTATAGGGTATGCTCATAATAGTGCTGCATATAGATTCATGTCCTTAACAGATAACACTATTTCTGAGTCTAGAGATGCAGAGTTTTTTGAGCATGTTTTTCCTTTGAAAAAGGAATTAACAGAATCTTTGTCCCTTGTACCTCCTATTGAGTCTCTTCCTTCTTCTTCACCTATATCTTCTGATATGCATACATGTAGTTCTACTTTTAGTGAAGAACCTAGAAGGAGTAAGAGGCAAAGGACTGAAACCAATTTTGGACCTGACTTTATAACTGCCTTTCTGTCAGAAAATGGTTGTATAGATATGCTTAGTGATGAGATAGTGTCTACCTTTTTAATAGAAGAAGACCCAAAAACCTATGATGAGGCAATGAGATCCATTGATGCTAGTTTTTGGAAAGAAGCTATTAAAAGCGAACTTGATTCTATTGTATCCAATCAAACTTGGGAATTAGCCGAGTTACCTAAAGGTAATAAGCCCATTAGCAATAAATGGATTTTCAAGAAAAAGATGAGACCCGACGGATCGATAGAAAAATTCAAAGCTAGACTTGTGATCAGGGGTTTTACTCAAAAGAAAGGATTAGACTACTTTGACACCTATTCTCCTGTGACCAAGATTGCAACCATAAGGACTCTAATTGCCTTAGCTGCAATTCATGAGTTAGTCATACATCAAATGGATGTTAAGACAGCCTTCCTAAATGGCGATCTAGAAGAAGAAATCTACATGTCCCAACCCGAGGGTTTTGTAGTTGCTGGTGAAGAGAATAAGGTTTGCAGGCTTAGAAAGTCTTTATACGGCTTAAAGCAAGCTCCTAAGCAATGGTATGAGAAATTCAACAGCACCTTAATAAGGAATGGCTTTGTTGTAAACACATCTGATTCTTGTGTTTATTCTAAACTAATAGGATCAGATTGTGTAATTATTTGTCTCTATGTCGATGACATGTTAATTTTTGGGAACAATCTAGATATTGTAAATGATACCAAAAATTTCTTGTCATCTCAGTTTGAGATGAAAGACCTAGGAGAAGCTGATGTCATTTTAGGAGTTAAAATTGTTAGAAACTCTTATGGCATCTCCTTGAGTCAATCTCATTACGTAGAGAAGGTGTTGAAGAAATTCAACTGCTTTGATGTTGTTCCTGCTAGAACTCTCTATGACCCTAGCATACATTTGAAAAAGAATTTAGGAGAGAGTATTTCTCAATCTGAATATGCTAAGATCATAGGAAGTGTGATGTTCCTTATGAACTGTACTCGACCTGATATAGCCTATGCTGTTAGCAGGCTAAGTCGGTACACTCATAACCCTAGTAATGAACATTGGAATGCTCTTCATCGTTTATTAAAGTACCTGAAAGGGACTGTTGATTGGTGTTTGCATTTCAGCAAATTTCCTGCTGTGTTAGAAGGATTTTGTGATGCAAACTGGGTTTCAGATAACGATGAAGTTAGTTCAACTAGTGGTTTTTTATTCTTTTTGGGTGGAGGTGCTATATCTTGGAAGTCTTCCAAACAGACATGTATAGCACGCTCCACCATGGAATCTGAATTTATTGCTCTTGAGTTGGCAGGGCAAGAGGCTGAATGGCTGAGGAACCTGTTAGCAGACGTGCCTTTGTGGGGAGGGAAAAACTGCTCCAGTTTCCCTTCATTGTGATTCTCAGGCAGCCATTGGTGTTGCTAAAAATAGTGTCTACAACGGGAAGAAGAGACACATTCGGATCAGGCACGGTGTGGTTAAACAACTCCTGAAAAATGGAGTAATTTCTTTGGAATATGTAAGGTCTGAAAGAAATCTTGCAGATCCACTAACCAAAGGATTGCCAAGGAAAGTGGTTCTTGATTCGTCGAGGGGGATGGGGCTAAAGCCCATGAGTTAAGGTTATATGGTTGATACCCAGTGTGGTCTAACGAAGCCATATGATCCTTAACAAACACTACATTTCCATCCCTATGGCGTGTGGTAGTGTTCTTTGAATCCATAACCAAGTTTGGTGGTGCTATTGAGAAGCACTTGATGGATTCACTTTGAGACAAGTCCATAACCAGTTTTGGTGGTGCTATTGAGAAGCACTTGATGGACTTAAGCAGAGGTTGAGCTGTATGCTCTTAATGGTTTCATAACCAGTTTTGGTGGTGCTATGGAGAAGCACTTGATGAACCACCTATGTGGGTGTGAGGGTTTGGCCGCCCTCTATGAAAGACAAGAGCAGTCTTTCTAGAGCACTCACGAGACCCAAGGTGTGCGCATGGCCTATAGCGCTTGTTATGTATCGCAGAGTTTGCACAAACTCAAGGGAACAATATGTGTTGTGGGGGGGGGTCTCAACCGAACTCTAATGAGTTCAAGAGCAATTCACTCATTAGAAAGTAAGTTGTTGCCTCACTTCACTACGTATCAATTCAATCGAAAGACATTGATACTTAAGTATTCATCCCTCTTTACCCAGGATCTTTCTCTTCTCTTTCTTGAGCCATTAAGTGGGGGATTGTTGGAATTAATGGCTCCTTTGGCCATTTGTTCACTCCCACTCTCTTTTTTAGTCCCACATTGGATAGGCAAACACCCTTGTGTGGGTATATAATAGACTTCTCTCATATGAGCTATTGGACTTGTTAATGGGCTAGAAATTGGGGGTAGCTCGCGTGCACATGAGCCCAAGCAAGGGGCCGAGCCCAAACCGGGTTGAGCCGAATGGAAAATCTGGGCGACGGATCCGGAAACCCTTAGCGTGTGTGCGCTGGCGTCGTGCCTGCGCAGGGGGGGTTCACGGGTGCGCGCGCGGAGTGCCCGAGTTTTGACTCGTGTTTTTTAGCCCAACCTTTTAGAATTCAAAAAGCCCAATACGTTTTAAATTTCCCAACAGCCATTTTTCCAACAGCTATTTTCGTTTTAATTGCTGTTAATGGCTGCGTATTCATGGCAGATTCTTCAACAACTATTTTTGATTTAATGGCTATTAATGTCTGTGTATTCATGGCAGAATACCAACAGCCATATTTTCCTCTTTATAAACTCCTTTGTCCAGAGTTTTTCAAATCACTTCGCCATATCATTCCTCGCTCAAATATCCTCTTCTCTCTCATTCCTCCTCCTGGGTATCGGCTCTCTGTGCAAACTCCACGCTTCTGGCCGCGAGTGGACGCGTCCAGACGCGACTGCATTAACCTTGGGGAGCAACCAGCATCATCCGATTACCACCACGGTCGGGCCGTAGTTGTTTTCAAGTCAGTGGCACAGCCACGGCGCAGTTCATCTTTGCTGGCTAAGTTTTTCCTTCTTCCTCTGTCTTTCCTCGTTGCTCTCGCATTTTATTTCTCGTTTAGCTCTCTGCTCTTTTAACCCTCTGTTTTGCTCCTGCAGTCATAGCTACCCTCTTTCAGGCGTAACAAAAAGAACTAAGAAGGATTAACAGGGATAGCAATGTGGCATGCCCAATTGAAAGTCCAATTGAGCTTTGGGCATGCCCATTACCATCCCTAAAGTCCATACGGTTTGTGACATAAAAGTAAAATTTCATGGGGGTTTTCATGGATAAAACAATTCAAGGGGTTTTTTTTCTCCGCAACACATTACCTGTCTCAAATTTCAAACTAAACAGAGAGTGATGTTTTCATAAAATTTGAAGAAAAAATAAGTGTTCCTTCAATGGAAAACATTTTAATTTTTAGATTTATTTCATTACAGTTCACTACAATGGTCGTGCTAGGTCTTTAACATCATCAACTCATCTCACAAATATTGGATGAGAATTGCTATCGGCACCTTATTCTTTAATGTGTATGTTGGAGTCAGTCCAAATGTTGACATTTTTGACAAAGAATAAGTCTAATTGGACTCTAGGATGTGAAATGCTTATCTTATTTGGCAAAAAATGAAGGACATGCACCACATTCTTTGATGTGTATGTAGCATTACTCATGTTGGATCTTGGATCTTCCACGTTAATTTTAACATCACAAGTCACAACCATGTTTCAATGTTGTGGATCTTGTTACCTCGGCTCTCATGTCCAAAGATAATAATAATAATAAAGGACGAAAACAATGGATCATCTGTGAGGTTATAAAACGTAATTTTTATTACAAAAAAAGTGCAATTGAGCTTTAAAAATAAACTTTGAGCTAAGCTCCCTGTTGATTGTCAGGGATCGACGATCGGACAGAACAAAACAATGACCTTTGTTTTTCAACCGATGGCGGATTGCAAATTGGCACGGTTTAATATGTTTTTGATCAGATTGGAAACATATGGTGGTGGATATAATGGAAAATTAGGGAGGGGCATTAAAATGTCACATAAAAGTCACTTGATGATTTTTCCATTGATAGACAAACGGAAGGGGTTTGTTAAAAAAGTTGAATAACTAACACACACGACTCGTATACGGATACATATGATACGTCTCTAAAACTTAGGAAATGGTTTTCAAAACTTTTAATACATTTTTTGTTGTTCCTATGTGTGTGTGTGTAACATCTTCAAAGCATATACATGAATCTAATGACAGGAGTAAAAATACAACAAATATAAAATTAATTCTTTGTTGTGAACGGTTATTTACTGGGTTGTTTGAGTTACTGGGACATCCTAGTATTGGGCCCATATCTGTGTAAGCCCACCTTGTATTCTCCCCTTTGGCTATAAATAAAGACCTGAGGGCTCCCCCCTCAATAGTTGATTCATAACACGTTATCAGCACGAGCCTCTAAATTTTTCCTTTCCACAAATTTTTTCCGTTCGTTGCGAAGGCGAAGGCGAAGGCTAGACGGGAGATCTACGAGCGCGGTGCAAGGCTTCCTCCATCGAGCGTCGTCATCCGCATAGGGCTTCGAGCAACCGTCGCTATATCCGGAGGACGGATATAGAGGTAAAAACACTAAAAACGATGTTTTTTAATCATACGTATGATTGCCCCTCCCCTAGATCTCGCAAGATCGATACAGGGATTATTTGTCGCCTTGAAAACGACGGACCGTTCATCCCAAAAACTCAATTTTTAGGGTAAAAACCCTAATTTTGAACCCTCCGGCGGCTAGCCGTCGCCGGAAACCCCCCCCCCCAACCGTCGCCGGAAACGCCTCCCCCCCCACGGCCGCTCCCCCCCCCCTGCAGGGGGGCGGCGGCCCGCGCGGTCGTCCCCCCTGCAGGGGGGGCGGCCCCCTTGGCCGATCCCCCCTGCAGGGGGGCGGCCCCCGCCGCACCCCCTGCAGGGGGCGGTGGGCCCCGAGGCCGCGCCCCCCCTGCAGGGGGCGGCGGCCCCCAAGGCCGCCCCCCCCCCCTGCAGGGGGGCGGCCCCGGCCGCTCCCCCCTGACCCCCTGCAGGGGGCGGCGGCCCCGGCGGCGGCGCCCCCCTGCAGGGGGCGGCGGCGGCGCCCCCCCTGAAACCCTAATTTCAACAACAACAACAACAACAACAACAACAACAACAAAAAGTCTGTGGGCCTGAAGCCCACAGACCTGCTGCGGGCTTCAGGCCCACAGTCAGATTTCTTCAAAAAAAAATCTGTGGGCATGAACCCCACAAACCTGCTGCGGGCTTCAGGCCCACAGTCAGATTTCTTCAAAAAAAAAGAGTCTATGGGCCTGAAGCCCATAGGCCGACTGCGGGCTTCAGGCCCACAGGCTGTTTTATTTGGAAAAAAATGGGGGAGGCAAAGGCTATTAACCAGCCTCAAAAGGCAACTTGCTAGCCTAAAAATTATTTTAAAAAGGGGATTTAAGGGCAAAATATTCGTGAAAAATCACGGTAAATTACAGGACAAATATCGGGCAGGCAAGGACTTTTTGGGGATTTTTGGGGGGCTTTGGGATGATGAGGGAACCTCTTTTTCTCAGACAAAGAAAATGTTTATTTTGGGCACTTAATCAATTTAATTGATTAAACCCATTTACTTTACAACCTATGCATCGTAATTACTTTTACATGCTTTTCATCTCTGGCAAAATTATGTGGATATTATATGCGTGGTTGTGCATTTTATTTAAAACTTAATAATTAGGAAGATCCTACGACCGCTCTGCCGTTAATTACCTAACCTAACGGTGTATGACGTTGCCCAGTGGTCCAATAATTATTAAATGATTAAATATTGTTTTATCCTCATGTGAATAAACTGCATGTGATGTCTGTGAATGAAAATGTTGATGAGCACAATATTTCTGCATGAATTGCTAAATGTGGTTTTTGGATCGGCCGTTTAGTCCCACAGTTTATTTCCCGCACTTTTCTTTTATTTTTGAGAGAAATTGTAGTGAGGAATTTATGTAAATGTCAAAGAAAGGAGACCAACTTCCATGGAGACGGAGGCCACACTTGAAGACGGAGATATTATATGGGACCCACGGGGTTTCCAAAGTTGTATTTTCATTTTATTCAAGCTGCAAATTTGTATAATTTGGACTGTGGACTTTTGGACTCTTTCTTGTGGGACTGGCCGATCCACACGTTTAGCTTTTCATTAAATATTACATCCGCATGAAAATGTTTTTCTTTCTGATTGATTATTAATTCATGCATGTTTGTGCTCTGCTAGATAAATGGCTAAAATTGCAAGCTTTGACTTTGAAGTGCTGGATGCATTAGGTAGAAACTATCTAAGCTGGCAGCTAGATGTTAAGTTTCACCTGCGGGCCAAGTCCCTCATCACTGCTATGACTGAAAAAGAAAATGTTAGCGATATAGAGAAGGCGCAAGCCATCATCTATATTCGCCGCCATGTGGACAAGACCTTAAAGGCTAAGTACCTTACGGTCGAAGATCCACTTGAGCTATGGACCGCCCTTGAGGATAGGTATAAACATCAGAGAGATGTTATACTCCCAAGGGCGAGATATGAGTGGGAGAACCTGAGACTGCAGGACTTTAAGTCCATTGCTGAGTACAACTCAGCACTTTTTAGCACCACCTCACGCCTGAAGTTGTGTGGTGAAAAGTCTCAGAAGATTGCATGCTGGAAAAGATGTATACGTCTTTCCATGAAAAGGATGCGATACTCATGCAGCAATATCGTGAACGTAAGTTCACCAAGTATTCAGAGCTGCTGTCATATCTTCTCATGACCGAGCAAAACAGAGAGCTTCTTCTCGCCACTCACAATATGCGCCCTCCCGGCACTGCCCCCCTACCAGAAGCTCACCATACCTCTTCCTTCAAAAAGAAGAGGGATAATAAAAGAAAAGACAGACCACAGAAAGGGGGACAACAGAAAAGAGCCAAGGGCCCACCACAGCAGCGCAAGAATGAAGGGAAGCGCAAGTTCACCTGGCGCAGGAATGATAACAAGAAAAATAATGCACCCCCACCCAAGAGGGACTGGGAAGACTAGTGCCACAGCTGTGGCATGACAGGCCACTGGTCCAGAGTGTGCAGGATCCCAGTGTATCTCCAGAAGCTTTATAAACAAAGTAAGAAAAAGAATGCTGAATCAAACCTGGTGGCTGCGAATAATGCAGTCAAGTTCACAGCCAAAGACTTCGAGTCAGATGATATGCTTGATTAGCCTGTTTTCATTTATCTTAGCATTTTATTGTATGAACAATCTATTTTATGAGAGTTTTTATGTAATCTGAATTCTGTTGAATAAAATTTAGTTTTTCTGAAATGCAAATGTTTACTCATCTTTTTAGATGGGATGCTCTCATGACTGCTTAGTAGACAGCGCGTCGACACATACGATCCTTCAGTACAAATGCTCTTTTCATAGCATTACTCCGTATAAGAGCCCTGTAAACACAATTTCAGGGCCATCGGACATAATTGAAGGTTCTGGGAGTGCAACCTTGTTGCTTCCCAATGGAACAGAAATAAAAATAAAAGATGCACTTTACTCTCCGAATTCCAAGAGAAACTTATTAAGTTTCAAAGATATCCGTCTTAACGGATTCCACTTGGAAACAGCAAATGTTAAAGAAAATGAATTAATGTATATAACGTCTCAAGACAATGGAGTTAAATCCATACTTGAACGTTTTGAGAGCCTGTCATCAGGCCTCTACCATACAAAAATTCGGAGAGAGGAAGCAAACCTAACGGAGCACCTGAAGTGTCCGACATCTGCCAAATTCTTACTTTGGCACGATAGACTTGGTCATCCCGGATCTGTGATGATGCACCGCATTATATCACAATCCCACGGGCATAACCTGAAGAACCAGAAGATTCTTCAGAAGGGAGAATTCCCTTGTGTACCCTGTTTTAAGGGAAAATTAATAACAAGGCCATCACCACTTAAAGTGGACATCGAGTCTCCTAGCTTCCTTGAAAGAATACATGGAGACATATGTGGACCTATCCACCCCCTAGTGGGCCCTTTCGGTACTTTATGGTACTGATTGATGCATCTTCAAAATACTCGTATGTATGTCTACTTTCAACCCGCAACTTGGCTTTTCCAAAGCTCTTGGCACAAATAATAAAGTTGCGGGCGCATTTTCCAGACAACCAAATTAAGAAAATACGTCTGGATAATGCGGGGGAATTTACCTCTCTGTCATTTCAAGAATATTTCCAGGCAACGAGAATAGAAATCGAACATCCAGTGCCGCATGTTCACACCCAGAATGGGTTAGCCGAGTCGCTAATTAAAAGACTCCAATGGATCGCACGTCCATTGCTGATGAAATCCCAGTTGCCGGTGGATGCATGGGGACATGCAATTCTGCATGCTGCATCACTAATAAAAATAAGACCCTCGGGAGGTCAGAGTCTATCTCCAATGCAACTTGCATATGGAACGCCGCCGAACATCTCTCACTTGAGGATCTTCGGCTGCGCAGTTTATATCCCCATTGCACCACCACAGAGGACCAAGATGGGTCCTTAACGTCGCCTAGGTATTTATGTAGGGTTTGACTCACCCTCCATTATAAGATACCTAGAACCCCAAACGGGGGACGCTTTTAAGGCACGTCTTGAAGACTGCGATTTTGATGAGACGTATTTCCCCAAAATGGGCCTAGACATCGAAAAGTCTAGTGCAAAGCAAATGTTAACGTGGGATACAAAAAGCTTGACCCACTACGATCCGGTAACAAAACAATGCGATGATGAGATCCGAAAGATCTTACATATCCAGGACACAGTCCATAGATTACCGGACTCGTTTACTGACAACCAGAAGATTGTCAGATCACACATCCCTGCTGCGAATACTCCAGCTAGGATTGACATCCCAAAGGATGGATGCAATCCATCAGCAGCAGAAGTGGCTGCATCTCAATAGAAAAGAGGCAGACCACCAGGCTCCAAGGATAAAAATCCAAGAAAAAGAAAAATATCCGGAGACCTTGGGACGATACCCCCACAAAGAAACGAGCTCGTGTCCATACCCTCTCCCCTCCCGGAATCCACTGCAGAGGAACTGCCGGGAGAAACTGAAATATCATTGAATTATGTACGTACAGGGGAGGTATTGGACAGAAAGAGTATAGTCGTCGACGATGACTTCGCGTTTCACATTGCCATTCACGTCGCCGGAAGCGACGATGATTATGAACCACACTCCGTTGCTGAATGCAAACATAGAGACGATTGGCCAAAGTGGAATCAGGCAATAGAAGCCGAGCTGGACTCGCTTCAGAAACGAAAAGTCTTTGGGCAAATAGTCCAGACACCTACTGGTGTCAAACCTGTGGGATACAAATGGGTATTCGTAAGAAAAAGAAACGAAAATAATGAGATCGTACGCTACAAAGCTAGACTTGTAGCACAAGGATTTTCCCAAAGACCGGGTATAGACTATGACGAAACATATTCCCCGGTCATGGATGCGATCACCTTCAGATTCCTAATAAGCTTAACAGCAAAGAAAGACCTAGATATGCAGCTAATGGATGTTGTGACTGCATATCTATACGGCAATCTCGACAAAGAGATATACATGAAACTTCCTGATGGCTTTTCCATGCCTGCTGAACTAAATGATAGACCTCGGGACATCTATTCTGTTAAGCTACAAAGATCATTGTATGGTCTCAAACAATCAGGAAGAATGTGGTATAACAGACTCAGTGAGTTCCTTGTTCAACAAGGATTCACGAACAATGAAGTCTGCCCTTGTATCTCCATAAGAACAAAGGGAAAAGGATTCGTGATAATAGCTGTCTACGTAGACGATCTGAATCTCATAGGATCTCCTGAAGAGATCACTGAGATATCTGTAAGCCTAACAAAAGAATTTGAAATGAAAGACCTAGGCAAAACGAAATTCTGCCTTGGCTTACAGATTGAACATCAAAAGGATGGAATCCTATTACACCAAACCACATATACGAAGAAAATGTTACAAAGATTCCATATGGACCATTGTCATCCATTGAGTACACCTATGGTGGTACGATCGTTGGATGCACATAAAGACCCCTTCCGGCCGCTGGAAGAGGGGGAGGACATACTTGGTCCGGAAGTTCCTTATCTGAGTGCCATCGGAGCACTACTATATCTGGCAAACAGCACGCGTCCCGATATAGCGTTTGCAGTAAATTTGCTAGCCAGATACAGTGCAGCGCCTACACAGCGCCACTGGACCGGAGTAAAGCACCTTCTGCGCTACCTCCAAGGGTCTACAGATTTGGGACTCTTCTACAAAAATGGAACATCCACTACACTTGCAGGTTATGCTGATGCAGGTTACTTGTCTGATCCACACAAAGCAAAATCACAGACTGGGTACGTGTTTACCTACGGAGGGACAGCCATTTCCTGGAGATCCATCAAGCAAACCTTGACGGCGACCTCATCCAATCACTCAGAGATCATTGTCATCCATGAAGCAAGCATAGAATGCGTATGGCTACGCTCAGTTGTCCACCACATCCTATCTATGACCGGACTGAAAACTGGAGACCTTGAGCCGATTACCATGTTCGAGGACAACGCTGCTTGCATAGCTCAACTACGAGGTGGCTTCATCAAAGGCGACAGAACAAAACACATTTCACCAAAGTTCTTCTGGACGCACGAGCTACAGAGAGATGACAAGATCGACATCAGACAAGTGCAGTCATGTGACAATTTGGCAGATTTGTTCACTAAAGCCCTTCCTACTGCTACTTTTAGAAAACTTGTACATAGGATTGCAATGAGACGCCTAAGAGATCTGAAAGCTTGAGAGCTTGTATAGATCAGGGGGAGTTTGGCAGAGTTTGTACTCTTTTCCCTTAACTATGGTTTTTCCCACTGGGTTTTCCATAGCCAAAGGTTTTAACGAGGCAAATCTCACCAACTCAGGATCCTGAAGTATCCACCCCATGTGAGACCCATACAGGCTCAGAATCCTGAAGTATTCATAAGCAGGGTCCACACCTATGGCTGGATAAGGGGGAGTGTTGTGAATGGTTATTTACTGGGTTGTTTGAGTTATTGGGCCATCCTAGTATTGGGCCCATATCTGTGTAAGCCCACCTTGCATTCTCCCATTTGGCTATAAATAAAGACCTGAGGGCTCCCCCCTCAATAGTTGATTCATAACATTCTTCAATTTTTTGCATCAAGTTCTTCATCTTCTTGTAATCAAATCCGTCTTTTTCAATACATTGCCTTGGAGTCACACCCTCATTTATCAAGCTTGTTATGAGATCATCTGCTTCTATGCTTAAGCAATCTTGAGCAAATCACTTGGTGTAATTATCCTGTTTAACTAAATGAAATTGTTAGACAACAAACAATGATTGCTCACCATCAATACAAGAGTTAGGTAATCCATTTACCAACATTCTCTTCCTTTTTTTATGATGACAAACATATCATAAAAATCAAAAAATTTAAAACAATTTAAATTCTTACTCCTCTGACATTGTGCATACTCCTCCTGAATTGATGCATTCTTGATTTTGTTGATACCCTTTGCATTTCATCCTCTCCCTTTGTCATCACAAAAAGATGGGAGACCAAGTGATAATATCATCGCTCCCCCTTGTTAAGTTTGAGAGTTGCATCAAAACATGTATGCTCCCTTAAACTTAAAACACCTGAAAATAAGAAATCAAAGTTTTTGTATCATTTTAATTTTGGATCCTTGGGGTTAGTCATGAGGTTAAACTTGGATATCAACAAGATAGACAATAAAATCATAGATACCAGAACAATATGGGTTAAGAGAATATCATCCAATAGGAACCCAAATCCATTTTGAATTTGTTTTACTAGCATGCATATACAAATAATCATGAGATACATGCATATTTTTCACAAAATTATATATATATATATATGCATTTTTATCAATTAGGCTCAAATTCTTTGGAACCCAAACATATGTATCATGCAATTTAAATTTTACAGTATTTTTATCATGATGCATAATATATAGTTTCTCCAAATGCTTAGGATGAACATTATAACAAGCATTTGAAATACCGTTCTTTTTGTTGGGACCTGTGGCTACACACCATACAGTATACCAACCATAAATAGTGTAAAGACAAGCAATATGCATAAGTAAAAATTTACTAATAGTTCAATGCACAATGCAGCAGAAATAAATAATATAGTGCTCAACAGCACAACCACACAAAGAGATATGCCAATGCTGTAACGACATGTATTTTAGGTGTGTTTGATTGCGTGTGTGCTTGTATTTTACTTCAGTAGTCTGAGAGTTTTTCGCCTTTGATTCTACGCGTCGACACGAGCGCGCCGCTATTTTTTGTATTTTTCGCCATATCGTAAATATTTATCATTAACCCTAACTATTTACTCTAACCCAAATTTAATTAACCAACCCCACACACCTTTAATCGCCTCCCTTTGACAAATGAGATTCGAAGAATTCGGATCTCAACTTATTACATCTTACTCTATTTTAGAGACCCTCTCCATCTTGCTCTATTTTAGAGACCCTCTCCATCTTGCCCGCAGACAAAGCCCCTCCTCTTCCTTTTGGCATCTCAACCCTCTCCCATTCATCATCATCCCCCTTCGTCAATCAATCACCCAAATCAAAACACAAAAATCAAATTGAGAGAGGGAGAAATAGAAATCAGATCTGGAAACATCAACATCAACGTCAAATCTAACCTCACATCTCCCGTTCTCACCCTCCCCCTCCTCATGGCAGCGCGCACCCCCACCTGAGAAATGCCCGCGCTTCGCTGCCTATAGCCCCGCACCGTCACCTGCCCCCGCACACCTGCGCGCCCAGGGCACCGCAGATCTGCAGAACCCCACACCCACCAGGCCGCCCTCTGACCTCCGCATCATCCGCCTGAACCCGCCCAGCCCACAGATCTGCCCCCACCAACTCGCCCTGCCGTTGCCCAGAAGCCGCGTGTACCGCCCAACCCGCAACCGCAGCTCCACCGCGCGCGTCCGCCTGCAGAACCCCGCACCCCCTAGCAGCCGCGCCGCCAGCTCGACCGTCCTACCCCAAGCCCTCCCCAGGCCATTCCTCCATCCCCTTGGCCGTGACCCCATTGATCCCCCCTCTCCTCTGCAACACAAAAAAAGGAAAGAAAGAGGAAGCGAAGAAGAAGACAGAAGGGTGAGGGTGATTTAAAAACTAAGATATTATATTTATAGTTTTTAGTTAGTTTAAGTTATAATTTTTAATATTAGTTATAATATATATATATATTATTAAGTTTAAGTTTTAAGTTATGTGTTTCATATAAAAATTTATCCAGCGTTAGCTTCATAATTAGTTTAGACTAAGTTTTTATTAGTTTATAATGATATAAAGAGATAGTGTTATATTAAATTATTATAGATTATTTTCAGTATAAGTTTAGTTGTATGTTTTTATTATAAGTTTGTGTAGCTAACTTGACTTGTAAAATATGTGAGCCCAAGTATCGCTACCGCAGATCGAACCATGATTTTCATGACACAGCGTATCAGTAACTCATCATACCTTAACTATGAGTTTTAAAAACTATAAAGATGCATACCAAACTAGTTTCATTTCATTAGCAAAGTGTCTTATTTGAACAGTTAGATAAGCTTGATAAACTGCACATTATCGTAAAGGACTCGATCAGACTACGAGTCGTGCTTGTTCGTAAAATGTGTCAATCTAGATAATGATTCCTAATTTGCAAATATGTTAACATCACAGAAACTTGGGGTTTTGGGGTAACTTATAATCGCGAGAGTGCGGGAACGACCAATTAAGGCTTTTTTGTCACCGACCGGGTTCTAGCAACCCATTCAAAGTTGGTGGGTGACAAATTCATAGACTTGATCATAGATTCTTGAACAGTATTGCATGCTTGGCACAATTTTGGTTTAACCCGGGTATGCGCACCCGTGGTATGAGATGGACTTTTGGTTGCTCACTGTACTACGCGTTATAAGTCACAGTCTAGGTTCGGTACAGTTATACTCTCGTAACCTGGTCATCTTTAATAATGTTCATTTAATAGCTGATAAATTGTGAAAGTCGTAAATCTGCAAAGCTATGTTTTTGCTCTGTTTCCATACCATTATTGTATACACTTTTACCTCTAGTCTCTGCTAGTTTTCCATACTTGTATATTGTTTTCAATTCCATGCTAGAGATACTTTGAGTTACGTCTGATCCTGATGACCCTTCTCTTTGTGGTGAACCTGCCAGATACTTCACAAGTTGACGAGGTAACACCTAAGTAGGCAGACACTGAGCTTGCAGTTGAGTTTGACCAGGAGGACGCTGGTTACTGAGAGTGAGTGTGAGCGTGTTATGTTACTTTATGTTTTACAGAGTGTGGCTCGGTGTGTAATTGTATTCGGGTTGTATTTCCTTTTCTATATGCTGCTGGTTTGTAATAAGTTTGTATTTCAGTTTCATGTATGAGTATTTAGCATATTTCTGCAACAGAGCCTGTATTGACTTCATTGGTGCCTAGTAGGACTTGCGCATATACCAAATAGTAACGGGCCCCGAGAGTGGGTCGTTACAAGTTTGGTGGCCCATGAAGGTCCGAGCTAAATACCACATGAACAGTACAGGAAGTTCAGAATGTGTCATATAAAATACTCAATTGAACTGATCAAACCTTATGAAACGCAGGTTAGCAATGGAAAGGAACACTTCCGGAAGCAATGACAGTGCTTTTGGGTCCGGGACCAATCACCTGAATGGGGGTCCCAACCAGAATGATTTTGATAATGGAGCCAACAACGGTCCTGACACGACAGCACTCCCGACTACACCATTGACTGCAGAAGAGTTCATGCGTGGTATTGTTGCCCTTCAGTAGCAGCTGGGACAGGTTTTTCTTAGAGAGCCGAAAGCTGACCCGAGTGCTTATCACTTTCGAGCGATGAGCCCGAAGACCTTCGTTGGGACTGAGAACCATCTCCAAGCAGAGGAATGGTTCAGGAGCATCACTGAAGATCTGAGAGCATCTCAGATTCGAGAAGAAGCATGGGTGGCTACCGCCAAGAGGCAACTGACTGATGGTGCTCGAGACCGGTGGCAGGTGACTCGTCTCAAAATGTGTGAGCGCTACTCCCAAGTATAGGAGACCGATCAAGTAGTAAACCTGGAGTGTCAGGTATCGAATCCACGGAATAGTAGACCTGTAAACCAAAAGAATCAGTTTCTAAAGATTGATAAAACGATGAAAAACTACCACCTTTCGAAGGGGAGATAATCGTGATGATGGCTTTAAGTAAGCGAGAAAGTAACACTAAAACAAGTACGGAGAGTCGATATAAGAAACCAATGAGAGGAGCATGTGTCGGTTGTGATTTCGTTAAGGGTTTTGTAATCGATGATTTTGAATATCTTTTCTATAACTCAACGTCTCATCCGGCTAAGGTATGAGAACATCGGAAAGTATGGTGATAAAGAGAGTAAAATAGTACCAAAAAGTAATCACGTATAACGTTGATTTCATAAGGAAAATACTCACAAGTGCCCTCTCGGGTCACGATACGTCCTCTCGGATCGCATCACGAATAAGTCTTACTCAGATCATATTCAATTAAGCATGCACACGTCTCCGATTAACACACTCAATTAGATTATACGTAGAAATCGATGAAATATGTGATTAAAACATGCATATAGGGCGAAAAGCCATCAAAATGAACGATCACATAGTCCTAACTAAATCACAACCAACACATGAAGGCATTAGCCATGCATAGAGAGAAGAAAACTCAGTTTCATTAGCAAATACATGATCAAGAGTTCAAAATACATGCAAAACACGTGAAATACAAGGTATAAGTTAAGATTTCTATCACCAAAACTCCTCAAAAAGCCTTAGAATTCCTTCTGCAAGAGCCTCTGTTCTCTATCTCCAAATCCCCAGAAAATCTCACAAAAATAAGCACAAGAGAGCCTCCAATACGCAATGAATCGGCCAAAAACCCTAAAATACGCTTATATACTAACATTGTGGGTTTTAATAGCTTAGCGGGTTCAAAACCCGCTCCGTTAGCATCCAAACCCGCTTCCAATTACCGCCGCAAACCATCGTCGTTCGATCAAAGCGGGATTCTACGTAAAGCCTCCACGTGTCCATTAGATGCGGATCCGCGCTTGACTCCAGCCCGAATCCGAATCCAAGTCGGGAGCATCTCATCCGTTCGATCGACCGGAGTACGGTTAAGATCTTGCCACGTGTTCCGCGAGGCCCGCTTTCTACTTGAGTTCGATCTGCATTTGGGGTCAATTTCAACCATTGGAATCGTGAGATAGAGATCTTCGTACGAAAAATACCAAAAGAGCAGAAATACTCAATATATTATTATTTTTTGCATAAAATAGGAGTTTGCTGTAATAAATAAGGGTATTCAAAATACGATCGTATTATAGACCAAATAAGTACCATATATGCACAAAATAGGGGCTAAATGAGGGGCTAAATATATAATATTTACCATGAATCACACCCCCAACTAGCGTTTTGCTAGTCTCTAGCAAAAAGAGCCACTAAATCGGATGTTTAGAAAAATATTAAATCCTTCCAATTGTCTAAGGCTTGGTTCAATAACGCAATTTCCATCATAATATTTACCACGAATATACGCAATTATGAATGAGATCAAATCCATGCCATTTTCTCTAATCCAGTTTAAATACATAACATACAAGCATCGTTTTGCATGGACCAAAAGTATAACACAACATCAATTCATAATTTTCTAATTTTCAAGGAATCGACATTATTTAAAGATCGTCTAATTCATGGGTGTTGAGTTTGCCATATCTCTTTTTTTTTATTTTTTTCTTTGTTTTTGACTTAGAATGATCCATGTATCGAGCTTTCATTAATGACTCCTAGGCCAGACGACCTTTGGGCATTAGTCTTAGAAGAGCCCCTCGAACTTAATGACTCGAATCATCTAAGTTATTATTATTTTTTTGAGTGCACTCCCCGTACATCCATCTTTTGACGCGAATCTCCAATGCTTCCTGATGCACGAAAACCCGGTTACATGAAAAACTCACGGGAATGATGCACTTTATTCTTTTTCTCATTTTTTCTTTCCTTTTTTTCTTGGCAACTCACACCCATTCATTAGACACAATTCAGCACATTTATGGCCACATTCCTCTTCAAAAATAAAATTATTCCTATCTATCATGTCCAACATCACAACGACTTGCATGGAATTAATTCAAACCATTTCGAGATATAGTCATGAGATTTGAAACTTTTCATAAGGGGCATATTAATGATTAATTACATGAAGAGAAAAATAATGATTTAAGCCATAAACAATTTTTAGAATGCTATTAATGCACAACCATCCGATAAAGTGGCACTTTAAGAGGGCTTAGATGATGGTTAGAAGATGAGTGATGGTGATTTATTCTTTTCTCTCTCTGTTTTAAACAAACTAAAAAAATCTCCTAACAAAAAGCCTAATACACTCCCCCCAACTTAAAGACAAACATTGTCCTCAATGTTGAAAAGAGAATACCAGAGTCAAAACTCCTAAGAAAAATGAATAAATAAGTGTAAAATAAAAAGAAAGAAAAAACTACTACTACTGAGTAAGGAAAGAACACGCCGGTTTAAGTGCCACCCGAAGGTGGGTCCGTAAGCTCCATGGTCGTGTCCTCCTTGGTCCCAAGTTCTTGAAAGTGTTTCAGCCGTTGCCCATTGACTTTGAACTTGCTCCCATCTTTTTCATTCACCACAATTACCACTCCGTGTGGAAAAACTTGTTTGACATGAAATGGGCCGGACCACTTGGAACGTAGCTTTCCTGGAAATATATGTAATTGTGAGTTATAAAGAAGAACTTTGTCCCCAAGCTTGAATTCTTTCCGTATGGTTGTCTTGTCATGCACAGCTTTCATTCTCTCTTTTGCCAATTTCGCATTTTCATAGGCTTCCCTTCGTAGCTCTTCAAGCTCAAATACCTGCAATTTACGAGAATTATTCGATGAGTCTTCAAGCAAATTTAGTGATTTAATAGCCCAATAAGATTTATGTTCTAATTCAACATGAAGATGACAATTTTTTCCATAAACTAAACGGTAAGGAGACATCCCTAAACTAGTCTTGTATGCCGTCATGTAGGCCCATAAAGCTTCAGGAAAGTTTGGGGATTCACCGTTTTCTGAAGGATATTCTTGATCTCTCTATTTGCAAGTTCAGCTTGTCCATTCGTTTGGGGATGGTATGGAATGGAAACTTTATGCGTCACCCCAAACTTCTTCATTAAATTTGCGAAGAGCCTATTGCAAAAGTGGGAGCCTCTATCACTATAATGGCCTTTGGCACTCCAAAATGCGTGAAAATATTTTCTTTCAAGAACTTTATCACGATGGATATGTCATTAGACCTGCAAGGAATAGCCTCCACCCATTTAGAAACATAATCAATTGCAACGAGTATGAAAACATAATCAAACAAAGGTGGAAGAGGTCCCATAAAATCAATCCCCCAACAATCAAATATTTCTATTTCTAACATGTGATTTAATGGCATCATATTTATTTTTGTGATTCCCACCAACTGTTTACAACACACACATGATTTACAATAAGCATATGCATATTTAAACATGGTGGGCCAGAATAATCCACTTTGTAAAATTTTTGCAACAGTTTTATGAGCAAAAAAATGTCATCCACATATCCCATCATGGAAAAATTGTAAAATACTACTAATCTCATGATCGGGTATACATCTTCTCACAATTTGGTCTCCACAATATTTAAAGAGATGGATCGTCAAAGTAGAAAGATTTTACCTCATGTTTGAAACGTTTTAAATCAAGAGAGGACCAATGTGATGGAGTTCTACCTGTCACCAAATAACTGACTATATCCGCATACCATGGTAGAGTAGAGACGACGACTAGTCGCTTATCGGGGAAGGAATCTCTCAACGGTGTGTCTGATGACTCTGTGCCTACCGTCAATCTAGAGAAGTGGTCTGCAACATGATTCTACACTCCCTTCTTATCTCATATTGCGATGTTGAACTCCTACAAAAGAAGAATCCATCGTATAAGTCTCGGCTTTGCATCCTTTTTAGATAATAAATATTTGTGTACCGAGTGGTCCGTATAGACGACGATGGGCGGTCCCAAAATGTAGCTCATGAACTTGTCCAACGCAAATACCACTGCAAGTAATTCCTTCTCCATTGTCGTGTAATTTCTTTGAGCATCGTTCATGGTCTTACTTGCGTAGTAAATCACATAAGGAACTTTTTCTTTCTTTTGCCCAAGAACCTCCCCCACTGCGTAATCACTCGCATCACACATAATCTCGAAAGGAAGAGTTCAATCTGGAACCTGCAAAATAGGCGATGAGACAAGTCAGGATGTCAGGTTTTCAAATGAATTTTGACACTCTTGTGTCCAAATAAATTCAGTATTTGAAGTTAATAAATTGCAAAGAGGTCGAGAAATAGCGCTGAAATCCTTTATGAAGCGTCTACAAAATCTTGCATGACCCAAGAAGGAACGAATATCTCTGACGCTTTTTGGTGTTGGCAACTTCTCTATAACCTCAACTTTTGCCCTATCCACTTGAATACATGCTTTAGAAACTAAGTGACCAAGTACCAAACCTTCCGTAGTCATGAAGTGGCACTTTTTCCAATTGAGTAGCAAGTTCTTCTCTTTACACCTGCACAAAACAAGGGCAAAGTTAGATAAACAATTTTCGAAAGAAGTGCCGTATACAAAAAAATCATCCATAAATACTTCTATTATCTTTTCAACCATATCACTAAATATGCTTAACATGCAACGTTGAAAAGTAGCAGGTGCATTGCATAATCCAAATGGAATCATCCTAAATGCAAAAGTTCCAAAGGGACAAGTGAAAGTGGTTTTCTCTTGGTCCTCTAGAGCAATCTCTATCTGATAATAACTTGAGTAGCCATCTAGAAAACAATAATATTCGTTACCAGCCACTCTCTCTAAAATTTGATCTAGGAAAGGCAAAGGAAGGTGGTCTTTTCTTGTTTTTGAATTTAACTTTCTAAATCAATGCACATTCTCCATCCAATGGTGGTTCGCATAGGTATGAGTTCATTATTTTCATTTTTAACCACAGTTAAACCAGATTTCTTAGGGACAACTTGAGTTGGACTAATCCACTTGCTATCAGAGATTGAATAAATAATTCCAGTATCAAGTAATTTAAGAACCTCACCCTTTACCAATTCTTTTAATGTCAGGTTCAATCGACGTTGCATTTCACGCGTAGGTTTTGCATCATCCTCAATATAAATTTGATGTGTACAAGTTAAGGGATTTATACGTTTGATGTCTGCAATGGACCATCCAATGGTCCCTTTATGTTCCCTAAGTATATCAAGCAAGGAGTGTTCCTGTTCAAGTGTAAGTTTGGAAGATATTACCGGGAATGTCTCATCTTTTCCAAGGAAAGCATAATTTAAGTAATCTGGCAATGGCTTCAGCTCAAGCTTTGGATGCTCCACATCAGAAGGTAGGTGTGGTGGCAGTCCAATTGGTAGTGGTTCAAATCTGGGTGCCCATGCTTCCATTGGTTTCTCGTGATTATCCTGCACAAAGTAGGATTCATTAATATCATCAAAATTATAATCAATATAATTAGTTTCATGTTCATACTCAGCCTCAAAATAGTTTTCAATCAAATTTTCAATAAAACATACCTCTTCAAAACTTTCAACATCTACTGGCAACTTACATGATTTAAAGATATTTAATTTAAGCTTCATGTTACCAAACGTTATCTTCAACTGTCCATCCCTACAATTGATTACAGTATTGCATGTAGCTAAGAATGGATGTCCCAAAATGACAGGAGTGATGTTACCAGAAGGTGGTCCATATATGTCTAGATGATGAAATCCACAGGGTAGTAGAACTTGTCCACCTGAACTAAAACATCCACCACGAAACCTCTTGGAACTTTCATTGATCTGTCTGCTAACTGTAGCACCACTGACATCGGTTTCAGCTCTCCCAAACCTAGTTGCAAGAAAATAAAGTAAGGCAAAATATTCACACTAGAACCCAAATCAGTCAAAGCATTTCCAAAGCTCCTAGTTCCTATAGTGCATGGAATAGTAGGAGAACCTGGATCTTTATATTTGGGTGGAGTGTTATGTTGCACTATGGCACTTACCTGTTGCGTGAGAAAAGCTTTCTTTTTCACATTGAGCGTCCGTTTCACAGTGCATAAGTCCTTTAAAAATTTAGTGTAGGCAGGCACTTGGTTTATCGCATCAAGCAAGGGAATATTAATTTTTACCTATTTGAAGATGTCCCTAATTTCTGCCTGATACTTATCTTTCAAAGGTGGTGCTAGCCTCTGTGGAAATGTAGATGAAGGTGTATATGGTTCAGGCTCTTTTTCTTTGACCTCCTCTTTTTCTAAGATTTTCTCCTCCTATTGTAGCTTTTGTGGTACATGCTCATCCTCTTTCCCTCAACTATTTGTGCATGCTTAGGTGGTTCTGGCTTTTCTATTTCTCGTCCACTACGAAAAGTAGTCACCGTCTTGCATGGTTTCACGTTATCACCTGAAAAAGAAGAGGGATTTATGTTTGGATTCGCAACAGATTGAGCTTGTAAAGTACCTTTTTCTAAAGATGCAGCTGTTATGACCTAAAGATCGTGGCAGCCCGACTTTTTATCCCAGTCCACCAGAAATCCTACCTACCTCGCTTCTCCTCCCCAGAGGCCAACTGACCCAGCGACATGACGCCGAGCACCGCGACTTCAAGGACCGCTCGCTTACTCCCCCAGCGCCAGGGTGCCAGACTACCTGGGAGTCCGACGCGACCGAAGGAAGGGCACACCCCGCTGTGGCCTATGACGGGGCCGTACTCCACCGCGGTCCCAGCTTTCCACACGCTCATCCACTCGTCAGCTGACCGGGGACAACGCGCAAGGAGAGTGACCAGATAGCGCGCCTTCCATCCGGGACGACCTGGCGACCCAGTCACTAACGCCGTTCCTCGGACACACTCCTGCGACTCTTTAGCACATCGGACATGACAAACAACCTAGTACAAGGATGCTACAAACATTATCGCCGTCCGACCATCTGACAAAGCACCCCTGGCCGCTGCGCCCCCGACACTTAATGCTTTCGGCCCTGACACCCTGACAAAAGCACCCCTGGCTGTTGCGCCGTCTGACAAAAGCGTGGCTAACTCCCTTGATCCTGACATCCTCGTCCGAAGCTTCCGCTGACAACAGAGCCAACTCAGCACGTCAAGTCAGCATGCCAGGTCAGCCCCACCTAACCGCCTCCACCAGGTATAAATACCCCTTCGCCTCCAACGGGGAGGAGGTTTGCAAATTTACTCTGAATCTTATTACTCACATACAAGAGCAAAGGTCTTCCATATCTTTGTTCTTCTACCCTCCATAGCTCGTCACGTACGGTCGACTCACCCTCAGTCCGACCTGCGTGCCCAGCCCCCGCTTTAAGTCCTATTACTGACTTAGGCATCGGAGAGGCTAATGGTTGGACCCCAACCCAGACTTTCTGACGAGTTGCTCCTGGCGCAGGTTAGCTCGTCACCAGTGGTCTGCTCGTCCCCGCCACAGGCAGTTCGGCCCTTCTACCACATCCTTCTGGATTCAATACAGTGGTCAGCCTTCACAACGGGCTTAGCCTCATCACCCCACTAATCACCTGTCAAATAGCCTATCCTAACCCTCACCTTTATCAAAACCATCGTGCCCTTGGGTCCCCTTAATAAAAATTCATTGTACGCGAGTTCTACCCCGCAACAGCAGCAATTTTAGAAAAGTTTCCGTTAAGTTGCTGAAACTGCTGCTGAAATTGTTGTTGAAGCTATTGTTGTTGTTGATTCTGCATCTGCATCATTTGCTGAAGTACGGCTGTGATATCAGTGCGTTGCTCCTTCTTCCGTTGATTGCTCGCATGATTTGGATGGTGGTAAGGAGTGGTCGTCTGTTGTGGTCCCCATCTCAAATTTGGGTGATTCTTCCACGAAGAGTTGAAAGTGTTCGAATTTACTCCTTGATTTGACACCCAATTCACTTCAGTTTGTGGGTTCCTTATAGTCTCTTTCATAACAGAGATCACGGGGCAAACAGATGTGTAATGAGTGGGCTGCTCACAAATAGCGCAAAATGGTCCATCTTCGACTGCTTTTACCACTCGCAAGTCTAGGCCTTGTAGCTTCTGCGTCAGCAATGCATCCACCTGCACTCTTATTGCATCGTCTGGCTTCAATGAGTGCATGCCTCCTTTAGATGGTGGAAGTGGCTCTGATCTATCAAACTCTGAAGAAGACTCCCATCTCCTTGCATGCTCCGCTATGGTCTCCATGTAATCACATGCCTCCGTAGGATTTTTCTGAAAGAATTCGTCGTTGCACACCATCTCCATGTATTGCCTAGTTTGCGGCTGCAGGCCATCACCGTCCGATCAAAGTGGGATTCTACATAAAGCCTCCACGTGTCCATCAGATGTGGATCTACGCTCGACCCCAGCACGAATACGAATCCAAGTTGGGAGCTTTCTCATCCGGTCGATCGACCGGAGTACGGTTAAGATCTTGCCACGTGTTCCGCAAGGCCCGCTTTCTGCTTGAGTTCGATCCACCTTCGGGATCAATTTCAACCATTGGATCTCCATCCAATGGCACATCTACTGCCGCATCGCTCCTTCTGCTCGAACCCGCATCTGCTCCATTTGGTCGTATCCAGCTCCGATGCGGGGTAAATTTGATCCGTCCGATGGCCGATCAACGAACATGAAGACGCCGCATCGACCTCTGGCCTGGAGCGTAGGATTGAGCGGGGAAATGCTGGATTTCAGCCACGTGTCCCGTGTAAGGAGAGGCGCCGTATTTAGAACGTATTTTTGTCGTATTCGGTCGTATTTCTTCGTATTTCCTTCATTTAATTTGTAATCTGCTTTCAAAAATTCATAGAAATTAGCACAGATCTCAGAAAAATACATATAAATAGTCGTTGGAATCGTGACATCGAGATCTTCGTATGAAAAGTACTAAAAGAGCAGAAATACTCAATATATTGCTGTTTTGTGCATATAATAGGAGCTTGCTCTAATAAATAAGGGTATTCAAAATACGATCGCATTAGAGACCAAATAAGTGCTATATATGCAAAAAATGGGGCTAAATGAGGGGCTAAATATGTAATATTTACTATGACTCGTCTCAAATGTGTGAGCGTTACTCCCAAGTGTAGGAGATCAATTAAGTAGTAAACCTGGAGAGTCAGGTATCGAATCCATGGGACAGTTGACCTGTAAACCAAAAGAATTAGTTTCTAAAGATTGATAAAACGATGAAAAACTATCACCTTTCGAAGGTGAGATAATCGTGATGAGAAACCAATGAGAGGAGCATGTGTCGGTTGTGATTTCGTTAAGGGTTTTGTAATCGATGAATTTGAATATCTTTTCTATAACTCAACGTCTCATCCAGCTAAGGTATGAGAACGTCGGACAGTATGGCGATAAAGCGAGTAAAATAGAAAAAGTAATCACGTATAACGTCGATTTCATAAGGAAAATACGCACAAGTGCCCTCTCGGGTCACGATACGTCCTCTCGGATTGTATCACGAATAAGTCTTACTCAGATCATATTCAATTAAGCATGCACACGTCTCTGATTAACACACTCAATTAGATTATACGTAGAAATCGATGAAATACGTGATTAAAACAAGCATATAGGGCGAAAAGTCATCAAAATCAACGATCACATAGCCCTAACTACATCACAACCAACACATGAGGGCACTAGACACGCGTGGAGAGAAGAAAACTCAGTTTCATTAGCAAATACATGATCAAGAATTGAAAATACATGCTAAATACGTGAAATACAAGATATAAGTTGAGATTTCTATCACCAAAACTCCTCAAAAGCCTTAGAATTCCTTCTACAAGAGCCTCTGTTCTCTATCTCCAAAGCCCAGGAAAATCTCACGAAAATACGCACAAGAGGGTCTCCAATACGTAATCAATCGGCCAAAACCCCTAAAATACGCTTATATACTACCATTGCGGGTTTTAATAGCTTAGCGGATTCAAAACCCACTCCGTTAGCATCCAAACCCGCTTCCAATTACCGCTGCAAACCATCGCCGTCCGATCGAGTCGGGATTCTATGTAACGCCTCCACGTGTCCATCAAATGCGGATTCGCGCTCGACTCCAACCCGAATCCGAATCCAAGTCGGAAGCATTCTCATCCGTTCGATCGACCGGAGTACGGTTAAGATCTTGCCACGTGTTCCGCAAGGCCCACTTTCTGCTTGAGTTCGATCCGCCATCGGGGTCAATTTCAACCATAGTATCTTCATCCAAGGGCGCGTCTGCTGTCGCATCGCTCCTTCGGTTTGAGCCCGCATCCGCTCCATTTGGTCGTATCCAGCTCCGAGGCAGGGTAAATTTGATCCGTCTGATGGCCGATCAACGAACATGAAGACGCCACGTCGACCTCTCTCCTGCAGCATAGGATTGAGTGGGGAAACGTTGGATTTCCGCCACGTGTCCCGCGTATGGAGAGCCGCCGTATTCAGTATGTATTTTCATCGTATTCGGACATGTTTCTTCGTATTTCCTTCATTTTAATTGTATTTGTCGTTCAAAAATTCATAGAAATTAGCACAGATCTCAGAAAAATACAAATAAATAGTCATTGGAATCGTGAGATCGAGATCTTCATATGAAAAATACCAAAAGAGCAAAAATACTCAATATTTTGCTGTTTTGGGCATAGAATAGGAGTTTGCTCTAATAAATAAGGGTATTCAAAATACGATCGTATTAGAGACCAAGTACCATATATTCACAAAATGGGGCTAAATGAGGTGCTAAATATGTAATACTTACCATGAATCAGCAGGCGGTAGAAGACCGCTTGAGATTGTCGATTACATGGGATGTCTTCACCAGTACCTTCAACGCCCAGTACTTTCTGCCACAGGCAAAGATCATGATGAGGAAGAAGTTTATCAACCTGAAGCAGGGCTCGATGACTGTAGACCAGTATGACGCTGAGATTTCCAAGCTCAGCAGGTTTGCCCCCGGAGATGGTTGCACATGCATTGACATGAGCCCAGCATTTCCAGCAGGGGCTCAATATTGAGATTCAGAGGAAGTTGGTCACTGCTAGTCTGACCACACATGCTGCAGTTCTGACCATTGCCTGAAACCATGAGATGGTTGAAAAGGAAGCAGAGGAAGAGCTTAGAATGTCAGCTTTAGTGAGGCCACCCATTCTGGGCCGAGCAGACGGACACAGATGCAGCGCCCCATCCAGCAGACCCAGTATAAGAAACCATGTCAACAGCAGCAGACCCTCCCGATCTGCCACTTTTGTGGGAAGCCTGGACACATCAAGTCTGAGTGTCGAAGTCTTTTAGGCCTTTGTCTGGTTTGTGGGGTATCAAGACACATGGCTAGGGATTACCCACATTATAAGCTACATGCTCCAGTCCCAGCTCCTCGTGCTACCCCGACTGAGAATGCTCCACAGCGTCCACCTCTACCTCCATAACAAAGGGTGTTTTTAGCAAGCAAGGCAGCAGCCACCACCGAAACGCCAGGCTTACACCATGACCATCGAAGAGGCCAAGGCTACAGGTCAAGTGATCACATGTATATTTCTAGCATAATTAGTGAATCATTTCTTTCATTAGCATTGGTTGCTTAGATTAGTGTTTATAACCTAGGTGTCATACTAGTAGCTGGGGAACCCGCCCTCTCCTTGTTCGACTCGGGACCATCACACTACTTTCTGGCGAGTCGATTCGTTCGCACCCACACTATTCCTATCTAACCTTTAACTTCCGGTTGGAACGTCAACATGGGTGGCTGAGTGATAAAGGCGACGAATGGGTATCCTTAATGCCCCGTGGTGATTTGTCGACGAGCATTATTCGCTGACTTCATGATGATAGATATCCCAAACTTTGATGATGTATTCGCGATGGTTTGGTTGGGAACTTTCCATGCCACCATCGACTGTTGTCAAAGGAGGGTAGTCTTCAATAGTCCTGATCATCCAGAGTTCGAGTTCATTGGTGGAAGCAGATTTGTAGGTCCAGTGAAGTACATCGCCAGATCAGCTGAAGCTGAAGCAGCCGCAATGGAAGCTGAGCCTGATATACCAGAGGTGGTTCGAGAGTTCATGGATGTGTTTCCAGACAACCTTACAGGTTTGCCTCCAAATTGCACCCTCAAATTTTCCATCGAACTAATGCCAGGAGCCCAACCAATGTCCAAGGGACCATATCGTTTAGCACCATCTAAGCTAGAAGAATTACAGGCCCAAATAGATGAGCTATTGAAGAAGGAATGGATACGACTTAGTGTATCTCCATAGGATCTCCTATATTGCTGGTGAAGAAGAAGGACGGATCCCTACGTATGTGCGATGACTACCGCAAGCTAAACAAAGTCACCGTGAAGAACAAGTACCCACTACCGCACATTAACGATCTTTTCGACCAGCTTGGGGGGTTAAGCGTCTATTCAAAGCTGGATCTAAGGACATGGTACCATCTGAAGGGTTTTCTAGGACCCTTAGGGCACAAAAACTCTATTTCCGTCCTAAGTCGGACGGAACATAGACATAAAAATGCAGCGGAAAAATTATGTTAATCTAATTAACATGCAGCCCTAAGGAACCAGACCCTCTTAGCCAGGATCTCTGCCAACTTGGGGTGGATCTGACCACCCAAGAGGGATCTAAACTACTGCGAATAATTAAAACGAAAGCTAATAAAACACATACCCGGAATCTCAACCCTGGGGCGGGCAAGATGTTCTGCACCGTCTTCTGAGCCGCTCCCCGTCCCACGCTGAGCCGCTCCTTGAACCGCTCCTCGATCGCACTCCGCATCTCGAGGCGAGCAATCCTCGTGTTGCCGAGCCAACCACGCGCCGAAGAAAGTTTCACGCGAGTGAAAGCCTTCGCCAAGATTTCGGATCCGAATCCGAACTCCTTCGCGGCTTTGCTAGAGCCCTCAGGAGTAAGGCAGAAATATAGGGAGAAGAAGAATATTAATTTAAGCCTAGATCCGAGCGTGCTCCAACATTTACGGGAGCCGCTCAGATCTTGAGCTTGGGACGAGTTTGGAGGAAGGGGGAGGCCTCTATTTATATAGGCGGCTGACTCTCCCATTTTCTCCACAACCGATGTGGGACTATTAAATGGAGTTAATAAATTCAATTTAGTTTGCCTTTCACAAAGGCTAAACTTCCGTGAATTTTAACTCCCTCACCGTTGAGCTTCAATCTTGGTACAACCTACCAAATCGAAGGGCGTTCAACGGTGAACGCATAGGAAAAAACGGCGAGTCAATCGGAGTCCGTTTGACCCTCCAATTGATCGTCCAAAGTTAGCCAAAACCATTCAAAGATGGAAAATCCAGCCGTCAAAAATCCCGGGTTTTAAAAAACCCTAACCAGAAAATTCAGGCTTGGTGGGTCTCCATTTTCGCTGGGTTCAGCCCAACAATTTGGGCTGACTTGTTTTGGCTATAACTTGTGCATTTGGACTCCGTTTTTGACGCGGTTTGAACCTGCGTTTAGAGCAAGACGATCCCGTCATCTAGGTAACCTTTTCAACGCTTTTATTTTATTAAATATTGTGGTAAACAATTTACGACACATTTAACTCAGTTTGCATCATATGCAAAATAGTCCCTATCTAAGCTTAAATTTTCATTTGCATCAAATACAAATGATCTGAGGGCATATCCCCCAACATCTCCCACTTGCACTCAGGATCATTTATCCCGAATGCAGGAGTTAATTGCAAACATCTTTTGCAATATTGTATCCCTTGCATCAAATGCATATTCTCCCTAATCGTTTCTACCTATTACTAGACGAAGGTCGCACTCTGTGTGAGACCCTACAGCCTGACCCTTACAACAGGTTGGGCTCGAAGCCCTATACGGCAGTGACCACGAGCAATGGTTGCCGTCCCTGCTTCAGAATCATAATTATGTGGTTGACTCATCGACATGAGTATTGTCGGGACCACCCTGACTGTGTCTGTGATGAGTTTCCGCAGTTTTAGTCTCTTCGTCTAAACTATGTCGTGTAGATCAAGTCTAGGGTACGGTCAAACTGTCAACCCCAATAACTTGACTCCGATTAGTTTCTATCGATCTTTAGTCAACTAATGTTGGACTTCTTCCAACATACTCTGATCAGAGATTTTACTAAAGACCGAACTAACTCTATGACACTAACTCCCATTGACCGGGAGAGACGAATCCTCTCTTGGTCATTACTCTCCTCGTACGCTTCAAGTGACACCCGATCAAAGACCTTTCGACAGGCCTAGCCTCGAAGCTAGGTCAGTGATCTAAGTGGCACCGTTCACGCATAGGTTCGTAAAATGACCTCAAGTCAAAAGACCAACTTGCCTATCATCACTGAGAGTTATCATTGATAGATTGGTCAATATAACCATATGATAACTCTTGTGGATCGTTCAGTGAACTCATTCTCTAATGAGCACATGTATCTCGTCTTCGACTTTGCCAAGTCAAACGATCATGAGATCATCGCCACCGCTAAACGGTGAAGACTAAGACACAATGGTCTATCCGATGTTTCGATATCCTTGTCTCGAAACATCTACGACCACGAACCCTTTTAGACTTATGCTACAGACGGTCAAACATTTCTCCATGATCGAGATATGCATCTCGATACATGTTTGACCTTGCATAAAGTCTCAGGACTTTACCTAAGTTAATATCTAACTATAATATAACTTAGATAAATTATTACCAAACATCTTACTGTTATTTCGAACAAGACGTTTTCGCTATACACACAGAGATAAATTGCCTCGAGGGCATCATCTCTCTACATCTCCCACTTGCACTCAGGCCCATTTATCCCAGTATCTTATACCATTTTTTACACATAAGTTTTTCCGACTTCATGTGGTAGAGCCTTTGTGAGTGGATCTGCTAAAATCATCTACAGTATAGACTTAAGAGGTTTCTATGTTCATGTTAGACCAACCATTTGAATCTCATTCAAATAATTCACTTGGTCTTTCGGAATCTATAATATTTTATTTCCCTTGAATCTTATTCAGTTCATCGTATCTTACGATAATAATTTTAAATTAGTTACTGGCCATTTCAAATGGCTAATATCTATTTCTGATAAAGTGTCAAACCTTTTTGATTACTTTATCAAAATAAATGTTCCATCCCTTTGATGCCTCGCATGTAACTTATACGCTCCCACTGACTTTGAAAACTTTCTGGCTAATTCATATAAGTTGGTTCGTCTAAATCATATTTAGAAAACGAACTTATAAGTGAATGCTCCAATTTTCATGGTCATCATCAGCATTTACATCGAGTTTGGTCAGAGTAGATCTGTACACATCTGCTGGTGAAAATGGTTTCATCATAATCCGTTTTATAGGAATTAGGATGAAAACCGTTCTCGACCAACATGATTGTACTTCACTATTTTCTTTCTGCACCAATCTTTTAACTTAGAGATTTACTTGCAGAAAATGAGGAAACATTTTCCTTGGACACGTAAACTAAATACCAAAATTTATTTACGCACACGGACCTATTCTGATTGCATCAAGTTATAAATCGGAGTTACTACTCCGAATTTCATCCCGGAAGTTGACTAAGTCATCATCAGTTATGATGTCTAACTCGACAATTCGTCTCACGAGATTCGAGTATTTATACAACTTCCTAACGATTGATTTAATGAATATATTATTGATAATGTCCTCATAGAACATTATCAAAACCTAGGCATTAATATCTGGACTTAACCCAGAGGGAGGACTTAACTCAGACTCACTGGCTATGGATCACATCAAGTCTAACTAAGTGCGATTCATATATTTTAACACACCGATGTGTTAACATACTTGACCTGAGAGAAAATCACATTTTCTTTCAATTTCGCAAGATTTTATGTAGCTAAGTATTTGATCATTCGATCTAATTGAATCAGTTTAAATACTTTTGTCATTTCGTTCTTTACTTTATCAGACTTGTGTTTCATCAAGAACATGTGTCTTAATAAAATATAAGAATAACTTATTTTGGTTAATCTAGACTCGGGTATAT
This sequence comes from Scilla litardierei, assembly GCA_030789695.1. Classification (NCBI taxonomy): domain Eukaryota; kingdom Viridiplantae; phylum Streptophyta; class Magnoliopsida; order Asparagales; family Asparagaceae; genus Scilla; species Scilla litardierei. The sequence goes on from CM061131.1 coordinate 42,304,335, forward strand.
CAGTATGTACGAGACTGAGTTCAACAACTCATTCTCCCACTGTCTTACAGATGGGTTTCGGCCATTATATCTAAGAGGATAAGATTCACAAGTGTCCGCAGACTTCATAATACGAGAGGTCAAACCCCTCTTTATGTGACTTGTGGAGCTTAGTCTCTCGATACAGCCTAGTCTATTTTGCCATATAAGTTTGCTACTATCTTGTGTATTTATATATTAACATTTAATATATTATGGTTATTACAAATTACTAACACAAAACATTGCTTCAGAAGCAAGGTGACGACATTCGTCAAAATGTGTTAGACGTCTTTTGTATAACAATCATTCTGAAATCGTGACATCAAAATATGTCACATTTTCACTTCCTCCTACTTATGCCTTTACTAATGATAAATATAACTAACTTTCTCAATTGACTTTTCGGAGTGTCTTCTTCCTTTTCTAAATCATATTTAGATATTAAATAGCTCAACATAAATGAATAGCTATGCAAACATCTTATGTATCCAAATGCTTGAGCTTTGCAACCTTGAGTGTAGCTCAACATGTTGCTTGTCTCAACATCTGGTTGGAATGCATAGTCTTGCACCGCTTATGCACTCGTATTCGACTCAGACAGTTTGATCGAATTCTCGAACTTTGCGGATCAAAATTGTTTTTTCATACAACCTTGAGTGTAGCTCGACAAGTTGTAGGGAGAAACATATTTCGAATATGCTATATGTTCAAGCTGCCCCATATAGAGGTGAGTGACATGTAGCGTGAATTTATTTGTTGGACCCAGAACTTAATGAAATCATATTTCTTAAGTCTGTTCTTTAGAATGTCATTTTTGTTGAGTATTGATTCCCCTGATTTGGTTTTGATGATGAACAAACATAAATATTGGGTACTAATTATCTTTGAGCGCAGTTATGAAGACCGTCGCCAAATTACTGTGTAGATCTCAAGCGACGTCCCAAGACTTCTTTAGAGTGCGTGAACGATGTGCCTGAAGCTTCATTGAAGCTCAAGGAGTATTATCAATCTCCAAGGGCTTTCTCTCTCAAAAATCTCTCCCTCTCTCTTTGTGACCTAATTTCTCAAGGAGATTTTCAACGGTGTGTGTTCATATTTCTGAAGGATCAAATCACGATCAACACCATCGTCCTAGCCATTCTCACGCTGCTCATCGTTACTAGGGTTTCGTGCTTACTCTTTTCCATATTCCTTCCTTGCCCTAATTCGTAACCATGTCAAGGCATAGGAATTTGTGGTGAGTTATATTTATTTCATTAAATTTATTATATTTAAGTTTATCTCTTGGTTTGTGAGAGAAGTTCGTGATCCCGGTTTGTGGGAGTCACGATCAAACCGTTGTATTGTTTGATCTTGTAGTAGTTTCTACAAGAAGTTGTTTAGTGGAACCTTGAGTTAGTGGATTCTAACTCAAGTAGCCGGAAGGGATCCGGGTGTCTGGGACGTAGGATCACCGAGAACAAGTCGGGGAGACTTGGGTGGATCTGAACCCATTACATCGCTTGTTTGTGTTGCTATTGTTCTTGTTGTTCTTATTTATTCTGCACTGTTGCTTGTGGTTGCACGATAATTAGGAATTAGCCTCTTGATTATTTTTAAAGTACTATTTACCCCCCTTAGTACTTGTGCAGTAGCTACCAGGTCATGACATTTGGTATCGGAGCCAAGTTCATAGCTATGACAAACAACGACAACAAGGCCGTTCGACCACCTTTCGACTACAACACCTTCAAGAATCGTGAAGGAGCCTCTTCAGTGATGGAAGGACACTCCTCAACTAGGCCTCCTCACTTCAACGGTAACAACTATGGGTACTGGAAATGCTGGATGTAAACTTTCCTCCGGAGCGCATCACTCTGGAGAGCCACATTAACGGAGTATGTGGAGCCCACTGAAGAAGACTTCACGAAGTGGACTGCCGCGGAGGTCGCCGCGGAGGTGAACAATGCCAAGGCAATGAATGCCTTACAATGTGCACTGGAGCCTGAAGACTTCAACAAGATATGCACCTGTAAGAGTGCATATCAGATTTGGAACCAACTCCTAATCTTGCACGAAGGAACGAGCAGGGTAAAACACTCCAAACTCACTGTTGCTAACAAAGAATTCAAGTTGTTTCACATGGAACAGGGTGAAAGGATCAAGGAGTACTATGCTCGCTTCATGGACATAACCAACGAGTTGGAAGCCCTTGGGAAGACCTATACCCAAGAAGAGATAGTCACGAAGATCATTGACGGACTTCCTTCGAGTTGGAAAAAGCGAACCTACGCTATCGAGGAAGGTAACGATATGTCCAAATATACTGTTGTTCAACTAATGTGTACTTTAATGTCTTATGAGGTACGGAAGGACAGTAAGATCAAGATGCAGGATAAGATGAAGGCGTTCTTGAAGCAAGAAGAGCCAAAGAAAAAGGCAATTGCTTTCAAGGCCGCCCCTACTACACCTACCAATAGTGAAGAATCGGAAGACGGGTTGGACATGGAATATTTGGCCCTCATGGCAAAGAAGTTCAACCGGTTCTTCTGAAAAGGTAACTTTAAGAATAAATCTAATGTTAGTTCCACTAATGCATCTGCTCCTTTGGGTTTCAAATGCAACAAGCCAGGACACATCAAGATGGATTGTCCTCTCAACAAACAAAAGGAGAAGTGAAAGGCACCAAAGTTCAACAAGTCAAGAAAGTACAAGGAGTACAAGAAAGGGCTTGTCGGCACATTCACCGACTCAGAAGAGGACTCCTCAAGTGGAGAGTCAGATGATGAACAAGTGGAGCAAGCACACATGTGCTTTATGGCAAGAGAGCAACATGATCAAGAGAACGCTTCAGATGAAAGCGAGGATGAAGGTGAAGAGGTAACTATGGATGGTTTAAGATTAGCTAATGAACAAATTTGGTTTAAGTATTCTATGTTGGTAAATAGATATACTAAGATCAAAGATGAGTTAACTAGTCTGCAGACCACACCTAAGCCTATCATCACCAACAACGACACCGTTGTTGAAGCCTTGAGAACTGAGATTGTAAATCTCAAATCTCAACTTGAACATGTTAGCATTGAGGATTCGGATGAACACGAGATAGCGGATTTGATTTCTTGAAACTCAACTTTGAGTATTGACAATGAGAATCTCAAGTCTCGTGTTTGTGAACTCACAACACAAGTGTCCACTTTGGATACTACTATACTTTCTCTCACTGAGAAATATGAGTCCACAATAGGCCGAATTGAGAAATTCAACAAAGGCAAGGATCATCTGGATAATATTCTGAATGACTTACTTCCGGTCAATCATCATGTTGGCTTGAGATATAAGAAGGAAAATTCATCCAAATCTTCCACCACCTTTGTAAGGCCATCTTTCGATGCCTCAACTAGTGGTAGTAAACACCCCATGGGTAGTTCATCTACCAATGGTACTTCCACTAGGTACACACCCCCTCTTGGAAAGAAACACACTTTGGGTGGACCTCCAAAGAAGGGTCATGCTTTTATGTACACCAATACTATGCCACGTAGGAACATACCTCCTACTCCACCTGTTCACACTTATGATGATTTCTATGCTCCACGTCCTCGAGCACGTGCACACCAAGTGAGACACACTCACGCACGTGTTCCCCCACATGCATATGTTCATCCACATCATTATTATATGAATGATTATCATCATGCACCGTATCATATGTTACCACCACCATTTCATCATGTACCGCATGCTTATCCACATCATGCATACACTAGGCCACTTCCTCGTAGAACACATGCACCACGTAGAAATCAACCACATGTGGATGCTCCCAATAGGAAAAGGGCCCCCAAGACATTCACTATTTGGGGCCCGAAGGACACAAGCATACATGAGAAACAAGCATACATTAATTCTTATTTCATGAATGTTGTGCATAATGATGACTATGTTGGGAAGTCTAAGTCCAATTGGACTTGGCTTCCAAAGGTCTAATCTCTTAGGACCCAATGACCTTGGGTACCATAATACGATATTTCTATCTTCAGGTACTCGAGAAAAATAAAAGGAGCAACAAATCAAAATTTGGCTCCAAGAATGGGTGGATACTTGATAGCGGGTGCTCAAAACACATGACGGGTAAAGATCAGTTTTTATCCGAAGTGGTGCCCATTGAAAATGGAAACCGTGTGGTCTTTGGAGGCAACGAGAGCGGAACCATCGTCGGTGTTGGAAAAGTTGGTAACCCTTCTAAACCCCTTATAAGTAATGTTTACCTTGTTAAAGGCTTAAATCACAATCTAATCTCAATAAGTCAACTTTGTGACAATGGTTACAAAGTTAGCTTTGAGAAAGGAATGTGCCATATTTTAAGAAATGATAATAATAATGTGTTGTTCTCTGGCACACGCCATAAGGACATATATATCCTAGATATTCCAAATTCACATGAACAATGTCTCATTGCCAACACAAGTGAACAACACTTATGGCATCGACGTTTTGGTCATGCGAATTTTGGAACACTTTTCAAACTATCCAAGCTAAATTCTATAAAAGGATTCCCTAAGCTGGCCTTTCAAAAGAAAGGCTTTTGTGACTTGTGTCAACGAGGCAAACTTCCAAAATCGTCATTCAAACCTAAGAAAAGCATATCCTCTAAACGGCTTTTAGAGCTTTTACATCTAGATCTTTTTGGACCAACTAGAGTTGCTTCATTAGGGAATGCCCGATATGGACTTGTCATCGTTGATGACTTTTCTAGATTTACTTGGGTATTTACTTTAATTAATAAAAATGATGCTTTTGAAAACTTCACAGTATTTGTTAAGAAAGTACAAAATCTCATTGGAACCACCATTGTCACTATTCGTAGTGATCATGGAGGGGGATTTGAGAACGAGTCTTTCTCAAATTTCTGTGATGAAATTGGTATTACTCACACCTTTTCTTTCCTTCACGCACCCCCCTCAAAATGGTGTTGTTGAGAGAAAGAATAGGACGCTAGTGGAATGTGCTCGCACTATGCTTGATGATAGCCATCTTGGCCATCAATTTTGGGCAGAAGCGGTACATACAGCTTCCTATGTGTTTAATAGGATACTCTTGGGACCCGACACCAAACAAACTTGTTATGAATTGTTGTTTGGTAGGTTGCCTCAAGTTAAACATTTTAGAGTTTTTGGTGCAAAATGTTTTATCAAGAACACATACGGTAGTTTGGACAAATTTGATCCAAGATCCGATGAGGGGATATTTGTTGGATATTCCTCCAGTAGCAAAGCATACCGGATATACAACAAAAGAACCTCAACGATCGAGGAATCTCTTCATGTTTCATTTAATGAAAATTTTATCCCTCCTAGAATTATCGATGACGAAGATTCTATGGAAGTAGTTAGTGACTCTATTGGTAAATCTGATTCTATTGATTCTGTTGAAACTAACCCTACTAATGATTCTTTTGAGAATGTTCCTAGTGACCAGGGTGTTCCCAGACGGCTTCAAACAGTTCGTGACCATCCACATGAGCAAGTCATTGGCAACATACAAGATGGTGTCAAAACAAGATCTCAAGTCAACTTCTTCGCTCATTGTGCTTTTGTCTCTTCAGTGGAGCCAAAGAATATCAACGAGGCGTGCGAAGATAGTTCTTGGATTCTAGACATGGAAAAGGAACTCATTCAGTTTGAGAGGAATAAGGTCTGGGAGCTAGTTCCGTTGCCTTCAAAGAACCATAACGTTATAGGAACGAAGTGGATTTTCAAGAACAAGACAGAAGAGAACCAAAACGTCATCCGGAACAAAGCCCGGTTAGTTGCTCAAGGCTACAGGCAAGAGGAAGGTATAGATTTCGAGGAATCCTTTACACATGTAGCTAGATTAGAATCTATTAGGTTGTTATTGTCATTTGCATGCCATAAAGATTTCAAACTTTTTCAAAATGGACGTAAAAAGTGCGTTTTTAAACGGAGATGTCGTTGAAGAAGTTTATGTTTCTCAACCTCCGGGTTTTATAAATGAAAATTTTCCAAATCACGTTTTCAAACTTAAGAAAGCATTTTATGGTTTGAGACAAGCTCCTAGAGCTTGGTATGACCGCCTAAAGAACTTTCTTTTAGATTTGGGTTTCAAAATGGGTGAGGTTGATTCAACGCTTTTTGTTAAGTATGCAAATCATGACATTATTTTAGTTCAAATTTACGTAGATGATATCATTTTCGATGCTACTAACTTCACTCTTTGCGAAGAATTTTCTAATGTTATGAAAAACCAATTTGAGATGAGCCACATGGGTGAGCTCAAATATTTCTTAGGACTCCAAATCCGCCAAATGAACGATGGAATCTTCATCCACCAAACCAAGTACACGGTGGAACTGCTAAAGCGATTTGGAATGGAGAATGCTTCTAGCAAGAAGACTCCAATGAGCACTACTACACACCTTGATAAAGATACGGGCGACAAAGATGTAGACATTCGTCTATATCGAGGTATGATAGGTAGTTTATTATATCTTACTGCTAGTAGGTCAGATATAATGTTTGCAGTATATGTCTATGCTAGGTATCAATCACAACCTAAGGAATCACACTTAATAGCGGTTAAACGTAGTTTCCGTTATTTAAGTCACACACTCGACTACGGATTATTCTATCCAAAGTCTAGCACATATGAGTTAATATCACATAGTGATGCGGATTATGCTGGATGCAAATCCGACAGGAAAAGTACTAGTGGCACTTGCCATTTTATAGGAAATTCTCTTGTCTCTTGGTTTTCCAAGAAGCAGAATTTCGTATCACTTTCATCCACCGAGGCGGAATATATTGCCGCCGGTGCTGCATGTGCACAGGTTCTTTGGATGAGACACACACTTAAAGACTTCGGTATAAACTGTGATACTTACCCTATCATGGTGGACAACCTAAGTGCAATATGTCTCTCTAAGAATCCGGTACAGCACTCCCGTACCAAACACATAGATGTCCGTCGCCATTTTCTAGATGATCATGTAGCTAAAAGGACATCATTTTAGTGTACGTTGAAACCCATAAGAAAATCGTCGATATTTTCACGAAACCACTCAAGGAGGATACCTTTGTGCGGTTACGTCGAGAAGTGGGGATTATGGGTGAGTCCGAGATTTAGGACTCATCCTTTATATGTGATCTTGCATCATAATGATATTCATTACTCCTGATGTATCTGCTGTGATTTTCTCATTTTAATGCTGGAGTTATGCTTGGTTTTACGATTTGCGCGACAGATTTATGATTTTCTGGTTTTATGGGGTTAGGATAGATGGGATTATATATATATATATATACCTCTGTCTGCAGATCATATCTCTGGGCACATTGTTGGCAATGTAAATTAATTGGATAGCTTTGTGTTGGCTGGCAATATTGTTGTTATACATATACTTCCATTAAGATTTTTCACTACATTCTCTTTGGATGATCCATCTCGTTGAGAGAGAGACTATAAAGCTTTGTGTGTATGGAAACATGAGTTGTTTTCCATGCACTCAATTCACTAAAAATGTTGATATTGGAGAGTATGTTCCTTTCATCAATACTTGGATTTGATTTTGTTTTTGATGATTTCTCTTTTCGACTATGGTCTCGTTGGCACACTTTGTTTTTGTTTTCGATGTTTTCCTTGGTGTCATTTGGGACGTCGTCGTTTTCTTCAACTCTCTTGTTTATTTCTTTTGGCCATGGTTGCTGTCGTTGGCTTCCTCCCGCTCTTTTTGGATAATGCCAAAGGGGGAGAGAATTAATAATGACTATGTGCAAAATGATAATTTAAACGATTACCGTGAATCTAATTTCCTACTTTAGATTCAGGGGGAGTGAAGATATAAAAATGGATTCCGATCCCATATTTCAATAATTCGATCATGTTTTATACTTCTCTTTTCTGCTTGATGCTTATGTGTATTATTTAATATAGAACTAACGAGTCATCAATGCAGGGGGAGTAAGTAAATTTCAATTATATCATTATTATTGATTTATATTTATGTTGGTTTGTCATCACCAAAAAGGGGGAGAATGTTTAGTATTGATTCCCCTGATTTGGTTTTGATGATGAACAAACATAAATATTGGGTACTAATTATCTTTGAGCGCAGTTATGAAGATCGTCGCCAAATTACTGTGTAGATCTCAAGCGACGTCCCAAGACTTCTTTAGAGTGCGTAAACGATGTGCCTGAATCTTCATTGAAGCACAAGGAGTATTATTGAAGTCGAGTGATTCAGAATCTTCATATTGAAGATTTTGAAGACGGTGTGTATTGTTTATTTTCGTTGTCATCTAGAATGTTAAGCCTTGAGTTTTACTTGCCTTCGATATCCTCTTATATATCGTATCTTATCTCTAGGATTGTCTTAGAAGCCATTAGGAAGTTTTCCGTAGCTTATCGATTTGAGGGAGCGGAGCTTATTAGGCATTCATTGGTTTATGCGGGCTTCAAGGCTTCATTTGACTTTCTGTGTATCTTAGTTGGTTCAAGTAGAAGGACCAACCGACTAGATGTCAATCTAATCGATTGGAAATCCTTCTTGAACCGACTAGTCTTGTGTTTTTCAGCCGAGTTACTGTTGACCAATTAGTCGGTCCAAGAAGGTTCACCGACCGACTAGTTGTCAAACTAGTCGGTTGATGTTTCTTCTTAGACCGACTAGTTTATCCTCCTTACTTCACCGAATTCTCTGTCAACCATCTAGTCGGTCCAAGAAGGTTCACAAGGTTCACCGACCGACTAGTTCTCAAACTAATCGGTCAGTGATCCTTCTTAGACCGATTAAGTAGCTTTAATTTTCCAGCCGTTGGAGAATTTATTTCTACGATTTTTATTGATCTGTTTTGATTCTTTCCATATCTGTTTGACTCGTTTCTAACATGGAAATATTTCTAATATGAGATGGAATTCAGATCTAATTTTTAAATAATTCGTTTATCAATCTCCAAGGGCTTTCTCTCTCAAAAATCTCTCCCTCTCTCTTTGGGACCTAATTTCTTAAGGAGATTTTCAACGGTGTGTTCATATTTCTGAAGGATCAAATCACGATCAACACCATCGTCCTAGCCATTCTCACGCTGCTCATCGTTGCTAAGGTTTCGTGCTCACTCTTTTCCATATTCCTTCCTTGCCCTAATTCGTAAGTATATCAAGGCATAGGAATTTGTGGTGAGTCATATTTATTTCATTAAATTTATTATATTGAGTTTATCTCTCGGTTTGTGAGAGAAGTTCGTGATCCCGGTTTGTGGGAGTCACGATCAAACCGTTGTATTGTTTGATCTTGTAGTAGTTTCTACAAGAAGTTGTTTAGTGGAACCTTGAGTTAGTGGATTCTAACTCAAGTAGCCGGAAGGGATCCGGGTGTCTGGGACGTAGGATCACCGGGAACAAGTCGGGGAGACTTGGGTGGATCCGAACCCATTACATCGCTTGTTTGCATTGTTATTGTTCTTGTTGTTCTTATTTATTCCGCACTGTTGTTTGTGGTTGCACGATAATTAGGAATTAGCCTCTTGATTATTTTTAAAGTACTATTCACCCCACCTCTAGTACTTGTGCAGTAGTTACCAGGGCATTACAATTTTAATGTCATCGAGAATATAGTTTATTCTATCAATTAGAATTTAACTTGATATTCAATTAATCAACCTATTTGACCAGTTAACTTATTTCATTAAAATATTATATTTTGATTCCATCGGTAAACATAGTCTTGCCCTAGTTTAGCATATGTTCAATATTAAATATAGGTAGAATGGCTTTTATCTATCTATATCCTCCCACTATTTTTACGATCAATTTAAGCCTTAATAATGAACGATTTAATAGAATTAAATAAATGGGTAAGAGATCCAATCACACTGAGCCTAACAACCTCGAGTCTAGCTCAACAAGTTGCTTGACTCTGTAATCGGAAGATGACTCTTCATCGATCATATCAGATAGGGCCCTCTTATCGGTTTTTACCCCTAACCATTTGTGATCAAGAGTGTGCTCATCCAAATCACAATGTCTAGTCTAGTCGGACCCTTATTTTCGTGTCCAGCCTGACTTGCCCCGACGCTCGGTGTATTCACGACCCGTCGGTTTGGGTCAGGTCTTAGACTACATCTAGCCAGAATACATCATTGACTTAACTTACGCCGGCGCTCGGTGTATTCACGACACGACGGTTTGGGCCAAGTCAAGATTTCATCTTATGTATTTAAGGAGTTGGTTTCTACAGGGTTGCCATGTCACAACTTGAGTGTAACTAAACAACTGAAACACAGGTCCTATAGTTGCCAACCCCTAAAATAAGGAGGGCTACAGCTAATCTTGAAGAAGATTATTAATGTATTTGACTTAGATATAGTCCAGGCTGTCATATAGTCATGATTCGCGTCATTGCGGTCCAACAGAACACAGCCAGGGACTTGACTAAGCCATGATCACTATACCTTAGAAGGGTGATCCAACAAACTTAGCCAAGCACATTAACTGGATCATGATCCATTGAATGAAGCTTGCCATTTTTATATGCGTGCCATCGACTAAAAGGCTTTTATTAACAACTAATTAATCCTATCAACTAGTTGAATCCTTAAATTCAAAATTTTAGGATTTGTTTAGTAACTTTTATTAAATCCTTATCAACTATAAGGTTCACGTGCTATCCTAATCGTTATTAGGATTTTAATAAATTTTATTAACAACGCTAAAAGCGAAGCCCTTTAATGAGAATTAATTTCATAACAATTAGAATTAAAATTTCATTAAAGGGACTACCCTAATCAGGAATTAGGTCTTAAAGTGTTGTTAATGTTTTATTAAAACATACCATGTCATTAGAATTTATCTCATAAATTTTAACGAGTTCTTTAATGGCTAACCTAAGAGGGTTGTCATGTGTTATCTAATAAGGGACAAGATGACATAGCCGTTAACATACGTTACACTATTTTTATCGCATAAAAGAAAAGTGTACAACTATTTAACAATTAAATAGTATAACGTTTATCACATAAATAATTTTAGCATGCATACTTAAATTTAACTTTTAAATTTAAAATATGATTTTTAAAACATTTTATTTTATCTCAAAAAATAGAAACTTATTTTTAAAAAAATCACAAAATTTGCAAGCTACTTAAAATATTTATCGCATAAAAATTTTATTCTTTTTAAAATTTGTTTTAAAAATATCACATAAATTTAAAACATCATTTTAAAAATTTCATGCTTAAAAATTTATCATATAAAATTTTTAAACATCTAAAATCATTTTAAACTTATCGCATAAATTTTAAAGTTTTAAAATCGGTTTTAAAATTATCACAGAAATTTAAAACATCATTTTAAAATTTCATGTTTAAAATTTTATCATATAAAATATTTAAACATCAAAAATCTTTTTTAAACTTATCGCATAAATTTAAAGAAATATTTTAAAAGGCATCTAAAACATTTTAAAAAATTATCTCATAATTTTAAAACATTTTAAAAGTATTTTAAAAGCATTTCAATTAATTAATCGCAGTCCTAGATCGGCATACAGAGATGGCTCTGATACCACTGAAGGGTTTTCTAGGACCCGTAGGGCACAAAAACTCTATTCCCATCCTAAGTCGGACGGAACATAGACATAAAAATGCAGCAGAAAAATTATGTTAATCTAAATAACATGCAGCCCTAAGGAACCAGACCCTCTTAGCTAGGACCTCTGCCAACTTGGGGTGGATTTGACCGCCCCAAGAGGGATCTAAACTATTGCGAATAATTAAAACGAAAGCTAATAAAACACATACCCGGAATCTCAACCCTGGGGCGGGCAAGATGTTCTGCACCGTCTTCCATGCCGCTCCCTGTCCCACGCCGAGCCGCTCCTTGAACTGCTCCTCGAACCGCTCCGCATCCCGAGGCGAGCAATCCTCGTGTCGTCGAGCCAACCACGCGCCGAAGAAAGTTTCACGCGAGTGAAAGCATTCGCCAAGATTTCGGATCAATCCGAACTCATTCGCGGCTTTGCTAGAGGCCTCAGGAGTAAGGCAGAAATATAGGGAGAAGAAGAATATTAATTTAAGCCTCGATCCGAGCGTGCTCCAACATTTACGGGAGCTGCTCAGATCTTGAGCTTGGGACGAGTTTGGAGGAAGGGGGAGGCCCCTATTTCTATAGGCGGCTGACTCTCCCCTTTTCTCCACAACCGATGTGGGACTATTAAATGGAGTTAATAAATTCAATTTAGTTTGCCTTTCATAAAGGCTAAACTTCCGTAAATTTTAACTCACTCACCGTTGAGCTTCAATCTTGGTAAAACCAACCAAATCGTAGGGCGTTCAACGGTGAACGCATAGGAAAAAACGGCGAGTCAATCAGAGTCCGTTTGACCCTCTCATTGATCGTCCAAAGTTAGCCAAAACCATTTAAAGATGGAAAATCCTGCCGTCAAAAAAATCCTGGGTTTTAAAAAACCCTAACCAGAAAATTCAGGCTTGGTGGGCCTCCATTTTCGCTGGGTTCAGCCCAACAATTTGGGCTGACTTGTTTTGACTATAACTTGTGTATTTGGACTCCGTTTTTGACGCGGTTTGAACCTGCGTTTAGAGCGTGATGATATCGTCATTTAGGTAACCTTTTCAACGTGTTTATTTTATTAAATATTGCCGTAAACAATTTACGACACATTTAACTCAGTTTGCATCATATGCAAAATAGTCCCTATCTAAGCTTAAATTTTCATTTGCATCAAATACAAATGATCTGAGGGCATATCCCCCAACACCATCAAGTGAAGGTGAAGGACGAAGATGTTCCCAAGACAGCATTCAGAACCAGATACGGACATTATGAGGACTTAATAATGTCGTTTGGTGTGACTAATGCACTCGCAGTATTTATGAGTCTCATGAACTAAGTATTGTATGAATACTTGGATAAGTTTGTAGTAGTCTACATCGAAGACATTCTCATCTACTCGAAGAATACGGTGGAGCATGCAGAACATCGCAGGAAGGTTCTCGAGACCCTGAGAAGACACTAGCTTTACGCAAAACTTAGTAAGTGTGAGTTCTGGCAGAACGAGGTGGCATTCCTAGGCCATGTGCTGTCAGGAGAAGGGACTGATTTGATCCTGAAAAGGTAGCAGCTGTTCAAAACTGGCCAGTCACTCGAACGGTGACCGAGATTCGAAGTTTCTTGGGATTCGCTGGCTACTACTGGAGGTTCATCAAAGAATTCTCGAAGATCGCAGGAGCCATGACGTGATTGACGAGAAAGGATGTGGTGTGTGTTTGGTCGAAAGCATGTGAGGATGCTTTCCAGGAACTAAAGAAGAGGTTGACCACTGCACCCATTTTGATCATTCTAGACCGATCAAGAGGATTCAAAGTCTTCTGTGATGCATCTGGCAAAGGACTTAGATGCGTGCTACATCAGCACAGTCGAGTCGTAGCATATGCATTCAGGTAGTTGAAGATCCATGAGAAGAACTACCCCACTCATGATCTTGAATTGGCGGCACTTCCTATTAGAAGAGCATGTGAAGGTGTTCTCGAATCATAATAGTCTGAAATATCCCTTCACTCAGAAGAAGCTCAACATGCGTCAGAGATGATGGGTCGAGCTCATGGCAGATTATGATACTGAACTTCAGTACCATCCTGGGAAGGTCAATGGTGTACCTGATGCATTGAGTCATCTACTGTTCGGTGTAAACAGTGGTGAGTGTGTATCGTATCCACAGGGAGGTGGTGTCACACTACCTATCAATCCTAGGTTGGGTTAGGCTTCGATGTTTTATTGGTGGAGATGGATTATGGAGTGTAGTAATGGTGGTAGATGTGGAATGCAATGGTGTCACAATCAGCGGGGCACATCCAAACACAAAAGAAAACAAATAGAACAAAGAGCAAAACGAATGAGGGGAAATATCAGTAGGGTATCGGGAATCCCCACTAGGGCTTTCGGGTTTGAATAACGGGTGAAGGATCCCTTCGCCGAACAACGGATGTGGGTAGGAGTGTCATATCCAGATATGGGAACAAGCACTTGACTTTCGTCGTCACGCTCGTCTAACGCCTCCTCATGCACACACGTGCTTTCACAGTTGGCTTTGCACAGAGACGTGTGCATTACGCTCGACACTTGGTTTCAGTACCGCAAATCCGTGTTCACTCTCATGATCTACGGACTGGGGTACCAATCTATGGTTGGTTCAAGCAGTCGGGCTACTCTCGTAGTCGTCGACTAGCAGATTGTGGATTAGTGGTCACCCCCTGACTCTCGAGTCACTCTCGTGAACGCGAAGCCTGGAAACAGCCACTAAGCCCAAATCGGATTCGTAGAGACCCTCCCTAAGAAACGGAGTTGCTTTTGTGATCCTCCAATCCTAGGACTAATCCCCCAAAACCCCTTATCCGAACTATCATAGAGCAACCCTAGATTCATCCAACTAAGGTTAACCCATCATCCAACTCCTAGAATCCTAGGGTTCTTTCCTAATCCTAGCAATAGATCTACTCAATTATTACACAAGAGATAGAAACAACAGGAATCAACATCACAAGCAAGTAAAATGAAAGCAATAAAGGATTCAAGAATGAAAACATATAAGAGAGACAATAAAAGAGATTAACCGAGGAGAATATACTTAACTAATGAAGATCATGTACATAATCATCCAAGAGGGGGCCAATGGCATAGCCTAACCTCTGAAATTCATCCCCAAAGATAGAAAATAAGTGAAAGGAGCTAAAAACCGGTCTCCTCCAAATGGTGGCTACAACTACTATTTATAGCCTCCCCCAAAACCCTAGAAATGACCTAAAAGTGGTCTGCCAACATAGCGCTCGGCCGAGCTCTCCCTTGTGATACGGCTGCTTGGTGCACGAAAAGCGGTCACTCGGTTGAGCAGGGTAGCCGCTCGACCGAGCGACCTTCTCGTGGAATCCATGTCACTCGATCGGAATTGATGTCGCTCGGTCAAGCAGTTGGCCATCCGACCGAGTGAATTAGACGCGAATTTTCCAGAGAGTTGCAAGGCAAAAATTAGGATCTCACTGACAACTGGCTCGGTCGAGCGTTGGGTGCCGCTCGGTCGAGCGAGTTGGATCGCTCGGTCGAGCGGTCCCTCGCAACTTGGCTCCTTCACTTGGTGTCATAGCTCGGCCGAGCGCATGACCCCGCTCGGCCGAGCGATCTGGGAAATTCTTGCCTTCTTCTCTCTTTTCTTTCTCTCATTTGCTTCTTCTTTCTTGCTCCTCCTTTGCTCACCAGCGGCTTTGTGTCGTCGAATGCGGCGCCGTTGGTGCTCCGGTGTCGATGTTCGTGCTCTCTCCTCCAGTATACTTCGAATCGCTCGATATTTCCCTAAAATGTAAACAAACGCTCTTAAAGTAAAATAGTTTCAATTATGAGCGTAAAAGCGTATAGAATCGGGATTTAAGCAATCATTTTGACGTGTAAACATATAGATAAAATGTGAAATATTATGACACGTCAAAATCCCCCCAAGCTTACCTCTTACTCGTCCTCGAGGAAGACTAGTAAGAAGTGAACCCGGGAGAGGAATACAAATGAGAGGTGTGGCGATGGCATGTGATGGAGGTATACAAGATTACGTCCACAACTCATTCTCAGAAATGAATCCAACGTCCACAACTCATTCTCTAAGCAATATAAATGTGTCATTATCAAACATTTTCAAGCATGCATGATTTTTTGTTAAGCTTCATGGAATGAGTCAGTAAATTCAATTAAGGTAAGGTGTTACCACACTATGCCTGTTTCATGACTTTTAGAACCCATCAACATTTCCATGTCATTGTTCAATATAGAAATGGAGATAAGGATATGGGATTTTTCTTTTTACAATTGTTTTTGGCTATACAATTTTTTATATACATATTTTTCTTTATTTTTATAAATGAGATAACTCAATATATACAAGAGGTGGCATATGCATTCCAGACCAGACGATCTTAGGGCATCGGGATACGAAGAACCACTCAGGCCTTTTATTCAGGATATTTGTTTGATTTTTGTATTATTGGGATTTTTGCAAACTCACGTAAACGCGATGGAATGCAAAGCATGATCAAAGATTATTTATTTGGCAAAACATAAAAGAAAAGGAAAAAGTATATAATCTAGACATGGCTCGGTTTCAGGAATTCTAATTGTCACTACTTTGGTTGCTGTGAGGTTATCGTATCTCTTTTGAATTACTTAATATCCATGAAGAAATAGAATTATCAATCAAATCACGCAAGAGTCAAATAATTTTCAGATTTGATTCATTCATTTTAGCTTAATTGTTTCGAGAATATGGTTATGAAACTATGGATTCTACTATGAAAAAGCATATTAACAATGATACACTAATCAAGGAATTAAACTCTAATCCAACAAACATCAGAGTTCATAAAAAATAAATCCATGATATTTCATGATAAACTGAAGCATATGAGACATAAATATAGAAGTGAACATGGTTCATCAGAAAATTTCGAAGTGTGCTTCACGACAAAGCAAAGTGCGTGTAATATGCACTCCCCCAAGCTTAAACGTCACATTGTCCTCAATGTGTGTATGACATGGATAGAGGACAACGACAAAATAGGGAGTTACACAACAAAATAATCTCTCTCCACCAAGCTATTTCATATGGTGCCAGGTGTGGACAGATGAGCATAAAAATTGGGGAGAGATGCAAAGTAAGTAATATAATATGAGGGTAGGCAATAATATCATATAGAGGGTTGGGAGCAAAAGATAATTGAGCAACCATCATATGTGGTGAATTTATTAAACTAAGAAAGCACATAAAATATTATACGGTCATCTCGCTGTCGAGAGGATTTGTGTTTATTTAAAGCATAAAATTCTACACTACAGCTACACTACTGGATCGGCACAACCTGTAGCAAAAGTCAGATCCAATATCTTTGCCGGTGCAGGTAATTGCTCCAGCTGCTCCTTCCGTGGCTCTGCTAAATGCGTGTTTCCATGGACTCCATCAGATTCCAGCAATGCGGATCCCAGCATCTCTTCAAGGACTCCACCTGTACCCTGAAAGAGATAAGCCGCATCAATTTGATGTGTACAATCTTTTTCCATAATAAAGTTTTCCAAAGAAGGTCATCAAATGAAATATGTAAGATAAACGGTTGACAACACTTCTCTCGTGTACCACGACAGGAAACTCCTCGTCGTTCGTTCTGGGTTCTTCGGGCAATTCTTGTGTATGGTGTGGGTCTCGTTAGGTGACTCCTTGTTGTGCTTCTCGATAGGTTCCTCAAGCAGTGACACGTCTAAGCATACCTCTGGTCCATAATCGTATGTGTTCTGCAAAAGGTACGACGTGTCAAAAAGATCTGAATCAAAACAAATATTAAATGTAATACATGATTTAGAAATGGAATGAGTAAAAATATCTCCCTGAGTGGGAGCAGTGAGCTTTGGTGGGTGGTCCTCTGCCGGATGCTCAGCATTGGTGATGGAAGGTAAAGAGGGTAGAATCTTCTCTGTGGCCTCCTCCTGCACAGCAACCTATGTCTTTGCAGTGATACTCCCTGAGTGTCTTATCTCAGTTTTCTCATCAGGAGCCTTCTCAATAGTAGGTGCAGGTGGCGCCGTGGGCTCGGGTATCTCCTCCACGATATAGAAATGGGTCTTGTTACCCTCAACTAAAGCAAATAGTTCATCACGGATTCTACCTGCAGGAGAGAGGCGATGGGTAATAAAATCTTGAAATTCAAGCTCAAAAGGATCACATGTCGTTATTGTCAATGGGCCGGTGGATTGAACTACGTCCACGATGCTTCCCAATAGGCCCAGAAATGTGTCCCCATTTTGCTCAACCTGAGGGGATGCTTCAGGAACGGAAGATGGCTCGGGTACGACACCAGAAACAATGTCATTGTTGCCTTTGTAGCTCTCATCCTCGATGTAATGATTCGAATATTCTCCCCCAAGCTGAATGCCATCATCACTCTCCATAGCTAATACGAGTTCTTTGTGTGCTTGTGATGTCGGGTGCTCATGAGACGCAAGAGTCCTACAGAGTTCATCGACCTCTTGTTGCAACTTAAGGGTCTCCTTCTGCTGAGATCTACTAAATGCCACGCTCTCCTCAAACCACGTGAATGCCAAATTAATGGGATGATCGGAACTCAAGAGGCAGACACAGCTTTCATAGGGCATGTGTCCCTCCACGTCACAAGACTCACAGTAGGTGTAGAATCCTGAGTAGTGGTCATATACTTCCATCTGAAGTATGGGTCCTGCAGATAATATTTGTATTCTTCCATTGGAATCTCATACTATGCTGAATAATCTTTGCCTAAATAATCCCAAAATTGTTCCATTGTACCTGCATAGTCAAAAACAACAACCTGGAAAAGATATCAGTGGTACAAGAGAATAGAAATAGTAATAAAGTAGGTGGCAAGAAAAATATCTCTTTTTGTTTCTCTTTATAAATTTCTTTTTATTAAAAGTATAGCAACTTAATTGTGATAAATAGGCAATATGGCAGAACACCTTCCCGACAATAGCGCCAAAAACTTGTTTGGGCTGTCCCTTTGCTCTCGCAATCGGGACGGTGGTCGAATGTCGTCTTACTGCAAGCGCACGGTGTAAACAGTGGCGATCGGGTATCGTATCCATAGGGAGGTGGTGTCCCACTACCTATTGATCCTAGGTTGGTTTAGGCTTCGATGTTTTATTGGTGAAGATGGATTATGGAGTGTCGTAATGGTGGTGGATGTGGAATGCGAGCGTGTCACTATCAGCGAGGCACATCCAAACACAAAAAAACAAATAGAACAAAGAGAACAATGATTGAGGGGAAATATCACTAGGGCATCAGGTATCCCCACTAGGGCTTTCGGGTTTGGATAACGGTTCAAGGATCCCTTCGTCGAACGACGGATGCGGGCAAGAGTGGCACATCTGGAGATGGTAACGAGCACTTGACTTTCGTCGTCAGACTCATCTAATGGCTCCCCATGCGGATCTGTGCTTTTGCAGTGGGCTTTGCACAGGGACGTGTGCATTATTCTCGACACTTGGTTTCCATACCACAAATCTGTGTTCACTCTCAAGATCTAGGGATTGTGGTACCACCTACAGTTGGTTCAGGCAGTTGGGCTACTCTCGTAGTCGCCGACTAGCGGATTGTGGATTAGTGGTCACCCCCTGACTCTCGAGTCACTCTCGTGAATGCGAGGCCCGAAAACGGCTACTAAGCCCAAATCAGATTCGTGGAGATTCTCCCTAAGATACGGAATTGTAATGCCCTACAAGCTACTGCACAAGTACTAGAGGGGGGGTGAATAGTACTTTAAAAATAACAAGGAGTATAATTCCTAATTATAATGCAAACAACTACCAAATCAATTTGTGGAAGCTTAAATTGAATGACAACAACAAAATTAACAATGCTAACAAGAGATGTTACTGGGTTCGGATCCACCCAAGTCTCCCCGACTTGTTCCCGGTGATCCTACGTCCCAACCACCCGGATCCCCTCCGGATACTTGAGTTAAAAACCCTAACTCAAGATTTCCACTATGAAATACTTGTGAAAATCCTCCGCAAGTCAAATCATACAAAATGTAATTTGTGACTCCCACAACCCGGGATCACAACCACTCTCACAACTGAGAGTGAAACTTACAATTCAAATATGAAATGAAATAAGAAAACTTCTTACCGAACAAAATACCTATGCCTTGAGTATTGCTTACGAATTAGGGCAAGGATGATTTTGGGGAAGAAGTGGCACCAAACCCTAGCTCCAAGATGTAGATCAGCGATGGTGAGCTTTGGGGATGTTGGTGACCTAGAATCAAGCACTTGGCTTGGAAGGCTTCACACTCAATGAATCTCTCTTTGGAAGTAAGAGTGAGGAGAGATTTTGAATGGAAGGAATGAGCTTTTAATGAACTTGGAATGAATTCTCTTGATCTCTAAACTTGCAATAATATCAGCCTTGGCAGCAATGAATGCAGCCCATCAAGTATATATAGGATAGAGGAGAGAGAGAGAGAGAAAAACGTTTCAATTAAAGCTCCAACGGCTCTTTTCTGAACCCAACTAGTCGGTCAAAAAACAACCACCGACCGACTAGTTTATCAACTAGTCGGTCGGTCAATTAACGTAAACCGACTAATGGATAAACTGAGAAAAGATCAAAGTACAGACTAAGGAACTAGTCGGTCTAAGAAGAGTAGCTGACCGACTAGTTTTACAACTAGTCGGTCGGTTACTCAACTGAGACCGACTAACAGATAAAACTGAAGTCTGAGAAGAATTAGACTTAGTCGGTCCAAGAACAAATGTTGACCGACTAATTCACCAACTAGTCGATCACCAAATGAACATAGACCGACTAACAATAAACAGTAAGTATGGTGAAAATTTTGGCATGTACAGTAAACTAAACTAGTCGGTCTAAGAAGGAAAGTTGACCGACTAGTTCATCAACTAGTCGGTCGATCAACGAACACAGACCGACTAAAGATAAACAGTAGCTCAAGCTCAAATGTGCATGTACAGGGAAAGCTCAACTAGTCGGTCACAGAAGCATCACTGACCGACTAGTTCACAAACTAGTCGGTCGGTGAGTCAACTTAGACCGACTAACTGTAAACAGTAAAGAGCTATGAATTAACTGAGAAGAACTAGTCGGTCCAAGAAGCTTGGCTGACCGACTAGATCACCATCTAGTCGGTCAGTTCTTCTTCTTGAACCAACTAACATGCACAAGAAGTCCCGAATCGAAGCGCGAAGCTTCGGGAAGAATTGTATGGACTTCTACAAAGATCCTAGAGCTAAGATATGAGCGTTATGAAGAATTAAAACGTAAGACCTACTCAAGGCTTAACATTCTACGAAAGAAGCTAAAGACTATAAATAAAACTTGACGATACCGTCTTCAATAGCTTCAATCGAATCTTCATGACTTCTAAATTGGTCCATAAGCTTCAACGAAGCTTTAGGCATACGATCACGTGCTTTGAGAAGTCTTGAGACGTCGTAAATGATATTCATGTGAATTTGGCGACGATCTCCATAACTGCGCTCACAAAGTGTTAGTTCACATTATATTTATGTTTGTTCATCATCCAAAACCAAATCCGGGGAGTCCAATATCCAACATTCTCCCCCTTTTTGGTGATGACAAACCAACATAAATAATAATCAAAAATAATAATTCAAATGAAATTTACTTACTCCCCCTGCATTGATGACACGTTAATTCCAATTTAAACAAAAATAATACGCATCAAGCAGACGAGTGAAGTATATTAAATGAGAATCGATTATTGAATTATTGAATACCAAATGAAGGTTATTGAAATATCGGATTTGAAAATCCATTTATATATCTTAACTCCCCCTGAATCTAACACATCAAGTTAGATTCTTGGAGAATGCTTTAAATTCTCATTTGGCACATCGTTATTATTATATCTCTCCCCCTTTGGCATAAGCAAAAAGAGCGGGAGGATAACAACGACAACAACAATGGCCTCAAATTAAAAGCACGGGAGTCGTAGAATATGACGACGGTTCAAGTGACACCAAAGAGAAAAATACAAGTAGAATCAAGGCGTGTCAATGATACCAAAGTCGAAAAATTGTAAAACGAAATCATCAAAACTCAAATCAATTTAACGGATTGAGTTATGGAATATACTCTCCAATATCAACATTTCTTGGTTAAATTAGTGCATGGAAAACAATTCTATGTTTCCATAGAAGAAATTTCTATTAAACCAAGTTATTGTCGTCGAGCGACGAAATCAAATATTAGAGACATAAAAATTATAAATTGCACAATAGAATGAAATGTCAACTGCGATGTATATATATATATATATAATATGAAGCAGAGTACATCACCGACATACAAAACAACGATCGACTGATCGGGGCACAAAAATACACCATCATATGACAAACTATCGGAGTGTCAACAAAAAATACACCATCATCAAAAAAAGGAATCAAAATGACCCAAAATACATAGTCACCCACACTATCCTACCCAACATCTCTCACAACTAGATATATCATCCAATGAGTATCGGGAGAGGCCTCGAAGAAACTCAAGAGGCAGCGGTAGGATCAGAGGCAACTGCAGGCTCAGCAGAAGCAGAGGAGGTGACAGGATCAGCAAGAACGTCCGGAAGATCAGTAGGAGCGACGGCTGAAGTGGCAACCTCTGAAGCAGCAACCGCAGTGGCCTCGGGAGCACCAGTCGGAGTATCCACCACAGGAGTGGCGGCAACAGGTGTGCTCTCGGGGGCACCAGCAGACGAAGCAGCAACAGCATCACCGGAAGTGGTAGCACCAGCAGCAGCAGTACCAGCAGAAGTGCCCTCGGGGGCACGAGTCGAAGCACGACAAAGCTCCTCAACGTCCTCCTCAGCCAACTCATCTAACTCCTCATCCTCAGAAACGGAAGGAGGAAGCTCAACACCCATCAGACGAGCCATACGGCAAACTACCTCCTCGGTACGAGCCAAGCGAGACTCGTGACGACGAAGTAACCGGACGACCTCATCCAGGGTGGCAGAGGGAGCACCAGAGGCAGAGGCAGGGGCAGAGGCAGACGCTGAAGGTGTCGTCCTCTGAACGTGACGAAGCGCCGCAAGAGATTTCTTGACGGCCGTCGCGTTCAGGGGAGGACCAAGGGGACGCTCATCGTCACGAGGCAACGTGACACGAAAGTGACGAAACACGAGGGTCAACAAGCAAGGAAATGGGATATGAGCCGATTTAGAGGACTTGCGAATACACTCGAAAGAATCAATCTTATCGAGTATAATGCGAGCCCAATTAATCGAGCTCCCCATGAAGATAGCATAGATAAGCTTCAGAAAGGGCTGGGACGGGAGAGATGAGGAGCCGTACTTGGGAAGCAAGCACGACTTCAGAATCAGATTTAGGACCCAAGCATTCGGCTTAAAAGATTTAGATGGCACGCCAATCATGGCGGGAGGGATCTGATGGAAAATCTCTGAAAGGATGGTCTGATCGAGGGAAGAAATATCGTCAACTGAGATATCAGAGGGGAGGAGGCCAGACGAAGAGATACCCAAAATCTCTCCTAAGATTTCCGCTGTGAGGACTATAGGAGTCCCCAAAACGGTCGTCTCAACAGAGTGGGTCTGATCGTACTGACCCCGGATCCTATTCACATAGAAAAGCTTCACTAAACGAGGGTACGGGTGAGGGTTCGCCTTCGGGTCATAACGAAGATAATCGAGAAGACCCGACGACGAAAGAAGATCAGCTAACCCAATGAAGTCACTGAACTGGACGAAATGCTCCAGAAGCAGTGGACAATGTTCGATACGGTTGTAAGCCGCGAGACACAACGGGTCGTCGCGACACAATGAGATATCGACACCGCCCACCGGCATCGGAGCCTTTCCCTTAGGCTTACGGGTAGACGTACGAGGGTGGGTGCTAGACTCGGGATGGGTAGGAGGAGTGGGTTCCCTATGAGTCTCTGTCTCGGGGATATACTCCGTATCGGAATCGGTAGGAGTATGGAATGAAGAACGAGAGGCAAGAGCTTTGGTCGAGGGCTTAGGCTTGGGCTTGGCTTGACCTCTAGGCTTGGCGGTCGTCGTCATCTTCTTCTTGAGAGGAGGCGAAGACGACGAAGGTTGGGTGGTCTTGGCACGGCGTTTCGGAGGGGTTGGATGCTCGGGATCCGAAGGGTTTTGTTCTACGGTCATTGGCGAGGGGCTAGACGGAGTGATCGGGATACGTGTTCGGGCCATAATCTCGGCACAACACGACACAAGAGATCAAACAAAAGAACCCTAGCCGAAAAAGATTTAAACCCTATAAACCCTAGAAACCCTAGAAATCGAACTAACCCTAGCACTAGGAATGGAAAACTAACCCTAAGAAGAGAAGAAATCACCTAGAAGGAGGGGCCGACGGTGGAGATCGACGGAGATGGCCGGAAAACGGCCGGAGGTCGATCGGAATTCGAAGGGGCTGCGAGGGGTCGGGGTTTTGAGCTGAGGGAGAAAAAGTTTGGATCGATTAGAATGAAAACAAACCGACTAAGCTGAGAATAAGTCGGTCGAGATCGCAAATGACCAAACAGTCCCTGGCACAACTAGTCGGTCATAGTTCAAGCACTGACCGACTAGATCACGATCTAGTCTGTCGGTCAATGAGCTTGAACCGACTAATTGCAAACAGTGGCTGAGTCCAAGTTTAACTGACAAGATTTAGTCGGTCTGCGTTCATTTACTGACCGACTAGGTCTTAATCTAGTCGGTCGGTCATTGAACATGAACCGACTAAAGAGTTAAAATGAAGAGGAAACACAAAAAGCTTGAGTTAGTCGGTCTAAGTTCTTCTACTAACCGACTAGATGAGCATCTAGTCGGTTGGTGGTTGAACTGAAACCGACTAAAAGAGTTAAAAGTTGAAAATCAAGTTCTCTCCTCATTACGCTTGGACGATATATCGCAATACGCTCAATAATCATCTAAACTACCCCATTAAACATCGAAATCTTAAATACGACATTCAAAACATGAATTCGAGCAAAAATTCAAAATATCACATAAATTCTCGAAAAATCCAATAAGTCTAGCATGAACGAAATATTTCGAAATATAAAAGCATGCAAGATTATTGAATGAAACATGAATCCTATATCTTGGATTCACCCATAATCCCCAATTCTCGACGCAACCGCACAAAGGAGTCCTCCTTTAGGGGTTTCGTGAAAATATCAGCGATTTGCTTTTGGGTTTCAACGTACACTAAAATGATGTCCTTTTTAGCAACATGATCATCTAAAAAGTGGTGTCGGACATCTATGTGTTTCGAACGGGAATGGTGTACCGGGTTCTTGGAAAGACATATTGCACTTTGGTTGTCAACCATGATAGGGCAAGTATCACAATTAATACCAAAGTCTTTAAGTGTGTGTCTCATCCAAAGAACTTGAGCACACGCGGCACCGGCGGCAATATATTCCGCCTCGGTGGTTGAAAGTGATACGGAATTTTGCTTCTTGGAAAACCAAGAGACAAGGGAATTTCCTATAAAATGGCAAGTGCCACTAGTACTTTTCCTGTCGGATTTGCATCCCGCATAATCGGCATCACTATATGAGATTAACTCATACGTGCTAGATTTTGGATAAAGTAATCCAAAATCAAGTGTATAACTTAGATAACAGAAAATACGTTTTACCGCTACTAAGTGAGACTCCTTAGGTTGAGACTGATAACGAGCACATACGCATACGGCAAACATAATATCGGGCCTACTTGCGGTAAGATAAAGTAAACTACCTATCATACCTCGATATAGACGAATGTCTACATCCTTACCGCCCGTATCCTTGTCAAGATGCGTAGTCGTGCTCATTGGAGTCTTTTTCCCGGAAGCACTCTCCATTCCAAATCGCTTTAGCAACTCCACCGTATACTTCGTTTGGTGGATGAAGATTGCATCGTCCATTTGGCGAATTTGGAGACCTAAGAAATACTTGAGCTCACCCATGTGGCTCATCTCAAATTGTTCCTTCATAACATTAGAAAACTCTTCGCAAAGAGCAAAGTTAGTAGCACCGAAAATGATATCATCAACATATATTTGAACTACAATTATATCATTATTCGCATGCTTAATAAAAAGTGTAGAATCGGCTTCTCCCATTTTAAAATTCAAATCCAAAAGAAAATTCTTTAGGCGATCATACCAAGCTCGAGGAGCTTGTCTCAAACCGTAAAGTGATTTCTTTAGTTTAAAAACATGATTTGGAAATTTTTCATTTATGAAGCCCGGAGGTTGAGAAACGTAAACTTCCTCAACGACATCTCCGTTTAAAAATGCACTTTTAACATCCATTTGAAATAATTTAAAATCCTTATGACATGCAAAAGACAATAATAATCTAATTGATTCTAATCTAGCTACCGGAGCGAAGGATTCTTCGAAATCAATACCTTCCTCTTGACGGTAGCCTTGAGCAACTAACCGAGCTTTGTTCCGGACGACGACTTGGTTTTCGTCGGTTTTGTTCTTGAAGATCCACTTTGTCCCTATGACGGTGTGGTTCTTTGATGGCAATGGAACAAGCTCCCAAACTTCATTCCTCTCGAATTGAATGAGCTCCTCCTCCATGGCTAAGATCCAAGCGCTATCTTCGCATGCTTCATTAACATTCTTTGGCTCTATCGAGGAGGCAAAGGCACAATGAGCGAAGTAGTTTACTTGCGATCTCGTCTTGACACTATCATAGATATTGCCAATGACTTTCTCATGAGGATGGTCACGAACGGTATGAAGCCGTTTGGGAATACCTTGATCACTAGAAACATTCTCAACAACTTCATTAGGTGGGTTAGTCTCAATAGAATCAATAGAATCATTAGACTTAGAATTATCAAACGAATCACATAAAACATCCATAGAATCATTATCATTTGAAATTCTAGTTGGAACAAATCCTTCATTAAATGAGACATGAAGCGACTCCTCGATCGTTGAGGTTCGTTTGTTGAATATCCGGTAGGCTTTGCTACGCGAAGAATATCCAACAAAAATCCCCTCATCGGATCTTGGATCGAATTTGTCCAAACTACCATATGTGTTCTTAATAAAACATTTCGAACCAAAAACACGAAAGTGTTTAACTTGAGGCAACCTACCAAACAACAATTCATAACAAGTTTGTTTAATGCCGGGCCTCAAAAGTATTCTATTAAACACATAGCAAGCGGTGTGTACCGCTTCCGCCCAAAATTGATGGCTAAGTTGGCTATCATCAAGCATAGTGCGAGCACACTCCACTAGCGTCCTATTCTTTCTCTCAACTACACCACTTTGAGGAGGTGCACGAGGGAAAGAGAAGGTGTGAGTAATACCAACTTCATCACAAAATGTCTCAAAAGACTCATTCTCAAATTCACCTCCATGATCACTACGAATAGTGACAATGGTGGTTCCTAAGAGATTTTGTACTTTCTTAACAAAAATTGTGAAGTTTTCAAAAGCTTCATTTTTATTACATAATGAAAATACCCATGTAAATCTCGAATAATCATCTACGATGACAAGTCCATATCTTGCATTTCCTAAGGAAGCAACTCTAGTTGGCCCAAATAAGTCTAGATGCAATAGCTCTAGTGGCCGTTTAGTAGAAATGCTTTTCTTAGGTTTAAATGAAGATTTAGGAAGCTTGCCACGTTGACAACAATCACAAAAACTTTTTTTTTCAAAAACGAGCTTCGGAAAACCTTTAATGGAATTCAATTTTGAAAGCTTATAAAGTGTTCCAAAGTTCACATGTCCAAAGCGTCGATGCCATAAGTGTTGTTCACTTGTGTTGGCAACGAGACATTGTTCATAAGACTTAGGAAGATCCAAAATATAAATATCTTTATGACGAGTGCCGGAAAATAATAATTTATCATTAGCTTTTCTTAAAATATGACACAATCCTTTCGCAAAGCTAACTTTGTAACCTTTGTCACAAAGTTGGCTTATTGAAATAAGATTATGATTTAAGCCATTAACTAGATAAACATCACTAATTAAAGGTTTAGATGGGTTACCCACTTTACCAACACCTATGATGGTTCCGCTCTCGTTGCCTCCAAATACGACGCGGTTTCCATTTGCGATGGGAACCACTCCGGAGAGCAATCGAGCGTCACCCGTCATGTGTTTTGAACACCCGCTATCGAGTATCCAATTCCCCTTGGAGCTAAATTTAAATTTGTTGCTCCTTTTCTTTTTCTTTTCCTTGAGTACCTAAAGATAGAAAATTTCATATCATGGTACCCAAGGTCATTGGGTCCAAATGATTAGACCTTTGGAAGCCAAGTCCAATTGGACTTAGACTTCCCCACATAATTCCTACTATGCACAACATCCGAAAAATAAGCATTCATATACACTTGTTTTTCATCCATGCTTGTGTCCTTTGGGCTCCAAATTGTGAAAATCTTGGGAGCCCTCATCCTATTGGGTGCATGCATGCGACGTTGATATCTACGTGATGCATGTTGTGGATAGGCATAAGGAACATGATGGAATGGTGCACGACGAGAATTATTCATATGATGTTGTGGGTGAACATATGCATGTGTGGGAACACGTGCGTGAGGGTGTCTCACATGGTGAGCACGTGCCCGAGAATGTGTTGCATAAAAATCATCATATGTGTAAGCCGGTGGAGTAGGACGTGTGTTCCTACGTGGCATGGTATTTGTGTACATATAAGCATGCCCCTTCTTTGGAGGTCCACCCAAAGTGGGTTTCTTTCTGAAAGAGGGTGTGGACGAGGTGGAAGCACCATTGATAGATGAACTACCAATAGAGTGTTTGCTACCACTCGTAGAGTCACCGGAAGTTGGCCTAACAAAAGTAGTGGCCGATTTGGATGAACATCCCATCGTATACCCCAAACTAATGTGGTGATTGGCCGGAAGTAAGTCACTTAGGATTTTATCCAAATGGTCCTTACCCTTATTGAATTTATTAATTCGGCCTAATGTGTTCTCATATTTCTCTTTGAGAGAACGCATAGAGGTATCCAAGTTGGATACTTGCGATGTGAGCACATAAACACGAGATTTAAGATTCTCATTCTCAACACTCAAAGTCGAGTTTTAAGAAGTTAAATCCGCTATCTTATGTTCCTCCGGATCATCTATGCTAACATGTTCAAGTTTAGATTTGAGATTAACAATCTCATTTCTTAACTCTTCAACAACGGTGTCGTTGTTGGTGATGATAGTCTTAGGCGAGGTTTGAATGCTAGCTAGGTCATCTTTTACTTTAGTATATTTATTTACTAATTTAGTGTATTTAGACCATAATTGAGAGTTAGCATTCCTAAGGTCATCCATAGTTACCTCATCGCCTTCGTCGTCGCTATCATCGGAAGAGGAGGATCCTTGATCATGCTCCTCTCTTGCCATGAAACACATGTGCGCTTGCTCCACTTGCTCATCGTCCGACTCTCCGCTTGAGGAATCCTCGGAGTCGGTGAATGTTGCTCCGACAAGTCCCTTCTTGTTTCCTTTCTTGTACTTCTTGGACTTATCGAATTTAGGCACCTTCCACTTCTCCTTTTGCTTGTTGAGAGGACACTCCGCTTTCATGTGTCCTGGCTTATTGCACTTGAAACACAAAAGAGAGGAAGATGCGTTAGAAGAACCAAATTTAGCTTTGTTCTTATAGTTACCTTTTCGGAAGAAACGGTTGAACTTCTTGGTCATGAGTGCCATGGACTCCAAGTCCAACTCGTTTTTCGAGTCTTCATCATCGGTTGATGTGGATGTGGATGGAGCGGCCTTGAAAGCAATGGCCTTCTTCTTTGGCTTGTCTTGCTTTAGGTAGGACTTCATCTTTTCCTGTAATTTTAGCTTGCTATCCTTGCGTACCTCGTACGACATAAAAGTACCCATTAGTTAAACTACGGTGTACTTATTCATGTCATTACCTTCCTCGATGGCGAAGGTACGCTTTTCCCAAGAAGAAGGAAGTCCTTCGATGAACTTCGAGCACTTCTCCTTTTGGGTGTAGGATTTGCCGAGAGCCTCTAACTCGTTTATTATGTCAACGAAGCGAGCGTAATATTCCTTCATCTTCTCGCCCTGTTGCATATGAAACATTTCGTAATCTTTGTTTACAACTACGAGTTTAGAGTCTCTTACCCTACTCGTCCCTTCATGAAGAATGAGGACGGAGTTCCAAATTTGATATGCACTCTTACATGTGCATATCTTATTGAAGTCCTCGGGCTCCAATGCGCATTGCAAGGCGTTCATTGCTTTGGCATTGCTTACCTCCGCGGCGACCTCCGCGGTTGTCCATTTCTCAAAGTCTGCTTCTTCGGGCTCGATGTATTCCTTCATTGTGGTCCTCCATAGAGATGCACTCCGGAGGAAGGTTTCCATCCGGCATTTCCAGTACCCGTAGTTGGTACCGTTGAAGAATGGAGGCCTCGTAGAGGAATGTCCTTCCATCACCGAAGACGCTCCTTCACGGTTCCTGAAGGTGTCATAGTTGGAAGGTGGACGCACGGTCTTGTTGTCGTTGGTAGACATAGCTAAGTATCTGGCTCTGATACCAAATGTAATGCCCTACAAGCTACTGCACAAGTACTAGAGGGGGGGTGAATAGTACTTTAAAAATAACAAGGAGTATAATTCCTAATTATAATGCAAACAACTACCAAATCAATTTGCGGAAGCTTAAATTGAATGACAACAACAAAATTAACAATGCTAACAAGAGATGTTACTGGGTTCGGATCCACCCAAGTCTCCCCGACTTGTTCCCGGTGATCCTACGTCCCAACCACCCGGATCCCCTCCGGATACTTGAGTTAGAAACCCTAACTCAAGATTTCCACTATGAAATACTTGTGAAAATCCTCCGCAAGTCAAATCATACAAAATGTAATTTGTGACTCCCACAACCCGGGATCACAACCACTCTCACAACTGAGAGTGAAACTTACAATTCAAATATGAAATGAAATAAGAAAACTTCTTACCGAACAAAATACCTATGCCTTGAGTATTGCTTACGAATTAGGGCAAGGATGATTTTGGGGAAGAAGTGGCACCAAACCCTAGCTCCAAGATGTAGATCAGCGATGGTGAGCTTTGGGGATGTTGGTGACCTAGAATCAAGCACTTGGCTTGGAAGGCTTCACACTCAATGAATCTCTCTTTGGAAGTAAGAGTGAGGAGAGATTTTGAATTGAAGGAATGAGCTTTTAATGAACTTGGAATGAATTCTCTTGATCTCTAAACTTGCAATAATATCAGCCTTGGCAGCAATGAATGCAGCCCATCAAGTATATATAGGATAGAGGAGAGAGAGAGAGAGAAAAACGTTTCAATTAAAGCTCCAACGGCTCTTTTCTGAACCCAACTAGTCGGTCAAAAAACAACCACCGACCGACTAGTTTATCAACTAGTCGGTCGGTCAATTAACGTAAACCGACTAAT
Source organism: Scilla litardierei (assembly GCA_030789695.1). Taxonomy (NCBI): domain Eukaryota; kingdom Viridiplantae; phylum Streptophyta; class Magnoliopsida; order Asparagales; family Asparagaceae; genus Scilla; species Scilla litardierei. The sequence continues at coordinate 42,335,372 of CM061131.1, forward strand.
GGATAAACTGAGAAAAGATCAAAGTACAGACTAAGGAACTAGTCGGTCTAAGAAGAGTAGCTGACCGACTAGTTTTACAACTAGTCGGTCGGTTACTCAACTGAGACCGACTAACAGATAAAACTGAAGTCTGAGAAGAATTAGACTTAGTCGGTCCAAGAACAAATGTTGACCGACTAATTCACCAACTAGTCGGTCACCAAATGAACATAGACCAACTAACAATAAACAGTAAGTATGGTGAAAATTTTGGCATGTACAGTAAACTAAACTAGTCGGTCTAAGAAGGAAAGTTGACCGACTAGTTCATCAACTAGTCGGTCGATCAACGAACACAGACCGACTAAAGATAAACAGTAGCTCAAGCTCAAATGTGCATGTACAGGGAAAGCTCAACTAGTCGGTCACAGAAGCATCACTGACCGACTAGTTCACAAACTAGTCGGTCGGTGAGTCAACTTAGACCGACTAACTGTAAACAGTAAAGAGCTATGAATTAACTGAGAAGAACTAGTCGGTCCAAGAAGCTTGGCTGACCGACTAGATCACCATCTAGTCGGTCAGTTCTTCTTCTTGAACCAACTAACATGCACAAGAAGTCCCGAATCGAAGCGCGAAGCTTCGGGAAGAATTGTATGGACTTCTACAAAGATCCTAGAGCTAAGATATGAGCGTTATGAAGAATTAAAACGTAAGACCTACTCAAGGCTTAACATTCTACGAAAGAAGCTAAAGACTATAAATAAAACTTGACGATACCGTCTTCAATAGCTTCAATCGAATCTTCATGACTTCTAAATTGGTCCATAAGCTTCAACGAAGCTTTAGGCATACGATCACGTGCTTTGAGAAGTCTTGAGACGTCGTAAATGATATTCATGTGAATTTGGCGACGATCTCCATAACTGCGCTCACAAAGTGTTAGTTCACATTATATTTATGTTTGTTCATCATCCAAAACCAAATCCGGGGAGTCCAATATCCAACAGGAGTTGCTTTTGCGATCCTCCAATCCTAGGGCTAATCCCCCAAAACCCCTTATCCGAACTACCGTAGAGTAACCCGAGATTCATCCAACTAAGGTTAACCCATCATCCAACCCCTAGAATTCTAGGGTTATTCCCTAATCCTAGCAATAGATCTACTCAATCATTACACAAGAGATAGAAACAACAGTAATCAACTCCACAAGCAAGTAAAATGAAAGCAATAAAGGATTCAACAATGAAAACATATAATAGAGACAATAAAAGAGATTTACCGAGGAGAATATACTTAACTAATGAAGATCTGGTACACTAACCTCTAAAAATCATCCCCAGAGACAGAAAATAAGTGAAAGGGGCTAAAAACTGGCATCCTCCAAATGGTGGCTACAACTACTATTTATAGCATCCCCCCAAAACCCTAAAAAGGACCTAAAAGTGGTCTGCTGACATAGTGCTCGGTTGAGCACGCCCTAGTGCTAGGGAGCGCTCGGCCGAGCACTCCCTTGTGCTACGGCTTCTTGGTGCACGAAAAGCGGCCGCTCGGTCGAGCAGGGTTGCTGCTCGACCGAGCGACCTTCTTGTAGAATACATGTCGCTCGGTCAAAATTGATGTCCCTCGGTCGAGTGTTTAGCCGCCCGACCGAGTGAATTAGACGCGAATTTTTCATAGAGTTGCAAGGCAAAAATTAGGAGCTCACTGACGACTGGCTCGGTCGAACATTGGGTGTCGCTCGGTCAAGCGAGTTGGATCGCTCGGTCGAGCGGCCCCTCGCAGCTTGGCTCCTTCACTTGGTGTCATAGCTCGGCAGAGCGCATGACCTCGCTCGGTCAAGCGATCTGGGAAATTCTTGCCTTCTTCTCTCTTTTCTTTCTCTCATTTGCTTCTTCTTTCTTGCTCTTCCTTTGGTCCCCAGCGGCTTTGAGTCGTCAAATGTAGTGCCACTGGTGCTCCGGTGTCGATGTACATGCTCTCTTCTCCAGTTTACTCCGAATCGCTCGATATTCCCTGAAATGCAAACAAACGCTCTTAAAGTAAAATAGTTCCAATTATGAGCATAAAAGCGTATAGAATCGGGATTTAAGCAATCATTTTGACGTGTAAACATATAGATACAATGTGGAATATTATGACACATCATCTACCAGCAGTGATGATGCTTACGACTCAGTGGAGGTTGCAGCAAGAGATCAGGGACATGGGTATAAAAGTAATTCTACCATGGATGACTGCATATTTGATGGGCATGCATATCCAGTCGACATTGATGGAGAGGATCAAGGCTGCTCAGATGGATGATGGGAAGCTGCGAAAGATCAAAGACCTGGTAATAGCAGGCCAGAGGCCAGAGTTTAAGATTCATGCAGATGGATCCTTAAGGTTTAAGGACCAGATCTGTGTACCGTCTAGCACCATTAGAGAGGAGCTGTTGTAGGAAGCTGACAGCTCTTCATACTCTATACATCCTGGAGGTACCAAGATATATCAAGATCTACGACAGCATTACTGGTGGCACGTCATGAAGGGTGAAGTGTATTGTGTGCCAACAGGTGAAGGCTGAATATCAGAGGACTGCCGGATTATTACAGCCATTACCTATTCTGGAGTGAAAGTGGCATCACGATGGACTTCGTGACTGGACTACCTAAGAGTACGAAGCAGAATGACAATGTCTGGGTGATCATAGATCGATTGACCAAGACAGCGCACTTCATTCCGTTTAGAGTAGGACAATCTATAGCAGTGTTAGCCAAGAAGTACATGGATGAGATTGTGAAGCTGTATGGAGTTTCTATCAGTATTATGTCAGACAGAGACACCAGATTCACATCTCGATTCTGGAGAAGCCTTCAGAAGAGCTTGGGAACCCACTTGAGCTTTAGTACAGCTTACCATCCACATACAGATGGTCAGTCAGAGCGTACTATACAGATACTTGAAGACATGTTGCAGGCATGTATGTTGCACTTCAAAGGATCTTGGGAAGACCGCCTCTATTTAGTGGAGTTTGCATACAACAATAATTACCAGTCTAGCACTGGAATGGCGCCTTTTTGTAGCACTGTATGGGAGGAAGTGCCGATCCCCTTAATCTGGGATGATATAGGAAATCAAGAGTTGGTTGGTCCTGAGCTAATCACAGAAGCCGTGGACGCGGTTCGGACCATCAGAGAGAAGTTGCAGCTGGCTCAAGATAGGTACAAGCATTGGGCAGATGCAAAACGTCGACACCTGGAGTTTCAGCCCAGTGATCATGTTTTTCTGAAGATCTCGCCCAACCAAGGATTGGTTCGTTTTGGCCGGAGAGGAAAGCGTAGTCCTCGATTCATTCGGCCTTTCGATATTCTGGAGCAAGTAAGAGAGGTGGCCTACAAGCTTGCATTGCCCCTGCCTTGGAGGGAGTGCACAATGTGTTCCACATCTCGCAGTTGCGTCGCTATGGGAGCGACCCTAGTCATGTCGTGGACTACTCGGAGATTGAAGTTTGTCAAGACTTGACATACGAGCAGCAACCAGTGGAGATCCTAAATCGACGCCAGAAAGTCTTCAGGAATATGACTATTGATCTAGTCAGTGTGATGTGGCATCGCGACTCACCAGGAGAATCTACCTGGGAGCGAGAGGACGAGATGCGAGGACGTTACCCCTACCTTTTCCCTACCCAGTAGAGAATTCCGAGGACGGAATTATCCTAAGGAGGGTAGGATGTAACGACCTGTATTTTAGGCATGTTTGATTGCGTGTGTGCCTGTATTTTACGTCAGTAGTCCGAGTGTTATTCGTCCGAGTGTTCTTTGATTCTACGCGTCGACGCGAGTGCGCCCCTATTTCTGGATTTTTCACCATAGCGTAAATATTTATCATTAACCCTAACTATTACTCTAACCCATATTTAATTAACCAACCCCACACCCGTTTAATCACCTCCCTTTGGCAGATGAGATCCGAAGAATTCGGATCTCAACATATTACATCTTACGCTATTTTAGAGTCCCTCTCCATGTTGCCTACAGATGAAGCCCATCGTCTTCCTTTTGGCATCACAATCCTCATCCCCTCTCCCATTCATCATCCTCCCCCTTCATCAATCAATCACCCAAATCAAAACACAAAAATCAAATCGAGAGAGGGATAAACAGAAACCAGATCTGGAAATCAGATCTGAAAACATCAACATCATCATCAAATCCAACCTCCACCTCTCCCGTTCTCACCACCCCCTTCTCCTGGCTGTGTGTGCCCCCACCTGAGAACCGCCCGAGCGCCACTGCCAGCAGCCCCGCACTGCTGCCTGCCCTCGCACACCCGCGCGCCCAGGGCGCCGAAGATCTGCAGAACCCCGCGCCCATCAGGCCACCCTCCACCCTTCGCATCCTCTGCCTGAACCCGCCCAGCCCGCAGATCCATCCACGCCTACTCACCCTGCCGCCGGCCAGAAGCAGCGCGCGCTGCCCAACCCGTAACCGCTGCTCCGCTGCGCGTGTCTGCCTATAGAACCCCGCGCCCCTAGCAGCAATGCCGCCAGCTCGGCCACCCTACCCCGAGCTCTCTCCCCAAGCCGTTCCTCCCTCCCCTTGGCCGTGACCCCAATGATCCCCCCTCTTCTCTGCAACACAAAAAAAGGAATGAAAGAGGAAGAGAATAAGAAGACAGAAGGGTGAGGGTTAATTAAAAACTAAGATATTATATTTATGGTTGTTAGTTAGTTTAAGTTATAAGTTTTAATATTAGTTATAAAATACATATATTATTGAGTTTAAGTTTTAAGTTATGTGTTTCTTACAAAAATTTATACAGAGTTAGTTTTATAATTAGTTTAGACTAAGTGTTTATTAGTTTATAATGATATAAAAAGATAGTGTTATATTAAATTATTATAGATTATTTTCAGTATAAGTTTCGTTATATGTTTTTATTATAAGTTTGTGTAGCTAACTTGACTTGTAAAACATGTGAACCCAGGTATCGCTACCGCAGATCGAACCACGCTATTCACGACACGGCGTATCGGCAACTCATCATACCCTAACAATGGGGTTTAAAAACTATAAAGATGCATGCCAAACTAGTTTCATTAGCAAAGTGTCTTGTTCGAATAGTTAGATAAGCTTGATAAACTGCACAGTATCGTAAAAGACTCGATCGGACTACGAGTCGTGCTTGATCCTAAAATGTGTCAATCTAGATAATGATTCCTAAATTGCAAAATATGGTAACATCATAGACACTTGGGGTTTTGGGGTAACTTATAATCGTGAGAGTGCATGAGCGACCAGTTCAGGCTTTGTTATCACCGACCGGGTTCTAGCAACCCATTCAAAGTTGGTCGGTGACAAATTCACAGACTTGATCACAGATTCTTGAATAGTATTGCAAGCTTGGCACAGTTTTGGTTTAACCTGGGTACGCGCATCCGTGGTATGAGATGGATTCTTGGTTGCTCACTGTACTTCACATTATAAGTCACGGTCTAGGTTCGGCACAGTTATACTCTCGTAACCTGTTCATCTTTAATAATGTTCAATTAATTGTTGATAAGTTGTGAAAGTCATAAATCTGCAAAGCTACGTTTCTACTCTATTTCCATACACTTATTGTATGCACTTTTACCTCTAGTCTTTGCTAGTTTGTCATACTTGTATATTGTTTTGAATTTCACACTAGAGATACTTTGAGTTACCTCTGATCTTGGCGACCCTTCTCTTTGTGGTGGACCCGCCAGATACTTCACATGTTGACGAGGTGACACCTGAATTGGCAGACGCTGAGCTTGCAGTTGAGTTTGACCAGGAGGACGATGGTTACTGAGAGTGAGTGTGAGAGTGTTAAGTTACTTTATGTTTTACAAAGTGTGGTTTGGTATGTATTGGTATTCGGGTTGTATTTCCTTTTCTGTACATTGCTAGTTTGTAATAAGTTTGTATTTCATTTTCATGTATGAGTATTTGACATATTTCTGCAACAGAGCCTATAATGACTTCATTGGTGCCTAGCAGGACTTGCGCATGTACCAAACAGTAACGGGCCCTGGGAGTGGATCGTTACAAATGCATATGCAAACAAAGAGACGTATGTTGGTTCTGATCCCTTCCATGTGATCCTACTCCAGTCACATCCTTCTACACCAAAGTGATTACTTATCCACTAGTGCTCCCTAAACCGGGACACACAAGCAAACTCTTCATGAGCTACAATCTGTAAACGGGGATAATCCCTAAGCCATGATATGGAGAGAAACTATCCAAGTGGAGTAAACCCCACATATGTACTCACAATTCGAGTACTAGGTTTCGTAACAAAAGAAACGAAAAAGAACAATCTTACATATACCTTGAATAGATCTTATCGACGTGTGTGTGAAGGCATGGAAGATTGAAATCAACAAATACTTGATGTAAAAGAAGATGTACTTGGAAAATTTCTCTTTAAGCTAGGATTAACCACCACTACATCAATGCATGAATGTTGGAGAAGAAAGAGGGAAATGAAAATCTCTTGAAGTAAAACCCTCTCAAATGCACTCCCAAATGATATCAAAATGTGTGGAGTGAGGGCACAAAACAACCCCTCAAACTAGCTTAAATAAGATCACAAAACAGCCCTCAAACAGCCAAGAAAACGGCTAGAAATGGCTAGCTAGAAAGTCCCAACGGCTAGATTTTGGGTGTCGACCACACACCAGATGTATAATTATCAGACATCTGGCGAAGAGTGGCCAGACGTCTGGTCCGACGTTATGCAGTGTTTGGTCTGAAAGACTCTTCACAAAAAACACTTGATTATCAAAATAATCATAACTCTCACAAATGAACTCCGATTGAGATGAATCAAGAAGCACCGGAAAGATAACAAATAATGAAATCTAAGCTCTAAATGATTTTTTGAGTAGAAGAAAGCTCTAAACGATTTAGAGAGAACAAGAGATTTAGATGGGTTTGGGCTTTTTCTTCTTCTTTTTTCTTTTCTTTTTCATCAATTTTTCTTGCTAATAAAATTTGAAGAAATCCCAATATATAGAGGAACATTCAGTTCCAAAAACTTGACCAATATACCCCTCCAACGATCAAGGAAAACATGCAGAAATATGACCATTGTAGACTGACAGCCGACTGGGAGTTAACGGTTATCCAAGTGGTCGACTACTAGAGGTGGTAGTCGACTCCCTGAACAACTGTAGTTGACTACATTCGATTCTAGCATGTCAGCCAAGAGACAGAATGTATAGTAGTCGACTCCTATACAAAAGATAGTCGACTCCTATACTGGTACATATGATATGACTCTAAAGCTTAGGAAATGGTTTTCAAAACATTTTAAAACATTTTTTGTTGTTCCTAAGTGTGTGTGTGTGAGACATCTTCAAAGCATATACATGAATATAATGACAAGAGTAAAAATACAACAAATATTTAAATACTTCTTCAATTTAATGCATCAAGTTCTTCATCTTCTTGTCATCAAATCCATCTTCTTTAATACATTGCCTTGGAGTCACACCATTATTTGCCAAGCTTGATATGCGATCATAATTTATGATTGAGCAATCATGAGCAAATCACTTGGTCTAATTATCCTGTTATACTAAATGAAATTTGTTAGACAACAAACAATATTTGATCATCATCAAAACATGAGCTAGGGAATCCATTTCCCAACATTATCTACAAGCATCCTCTCAAAATTTCAATTCTTTCGAAATTTGAGCTGGTGTCCATCGACTACCTATGGAGTATCTATAAGAATCAAATATACAGGAAGCCGGGAAGTGCACATGAAGGTGTTTAGAGCATGCTTGCACCATTGAGGTTTTTAAATTAATTTTCCAATTTGGGATGATAAAAAATAAGAAACCATGATTGGTTGGGTGACAGAATGAAGTTTTGTTAATTTTCGGACAAAAATTGAGTGCAAAATTTTGTTGCTTTTCAAAACTTCACACTAGGATCATTTATGTAGCTGAAAGTTAAGGATGGTTTTTGCGAATTAAACCAACAATACTACTTTTATTCTCTGTCAAAGTTCTCGTTCCCATAGAGTTCACCACCAACATTACCTTGTTTCTTCTTCTGTTTATTTGGGAGAAAGTGTTTATTTAGGAGAAAGAAAGAACGTAAAACTTTATGTGTCGGGAGAATGTAAACTCCCAGGGCTATAAATAGGAATTGGGAGGGTGAGAAGTTAGTTTATGTTAGAAATCTTAACGTTGTAAAAACAACATATCTTTCCAATGTTAAATTTACTAATTTACATTAGGACCCCTCACCTTTTAATTTCAATTATCCACTTATGTTAATTGAAATTTCACATAGGCCCATTGTTGAGTCATTGGGCCGGCATTCGAGATAACTTGATCGATAGAAGACCAAGGCCCACGGGGCCCACAAGAGAAACTCGATATCAACTCAGTCAAAGCCCATTGACCAGTCGACCGTTGAGTCCACCTCACTCGAACGTAGGATTAAAGGCGAGATCGTAATTTGCGGGGACATGTACAACATTTACTCCTATTAAAGGGGAAAAATCATGGCCCCATTATGGATGGCCGTTATCTCCCCAACGTCTCCAAAGGGACCCTGAACGCCTGTAAATACAAGGAAGTGTCACATCTCCAAGGTACGAGGTCTAAGACATAGAACTCTACTTTCTTAGCTAATATTTCTTATACTATAAAGCTTGCACCGCCAGATCTGAGACGAACCTCCGTGGGTCGATCTCAGCTGTACCAAGATCCCTCTCTTCCTTAAGTTTTCATATTAACTTAAGCATCAAAGGAGATTTGGATCGGAACCCAGATCCGACCCCCCTAATGTGTCCCTGTGGTGCAGATCTACGGTCATCATCCAGCGTCAAGGGTCGTCATCGAGCTTCCTAGCCTCGAACGATCGACGCATCAGCTGCTCGAAGGTCGATCGAGCACCGCACCATCATCAACTACCATCACTCGACCCAGGTTCTTCCAACCCAGGGTCCCACTTCATCTACTGACGAGGCTCCGACTCAGCACCAAGAGTCTACGTCAGCTTGAAAACTATCTCGGTCAATGTTGGCCTTCACAGTTTGGCACCGTCTGTGGGAAACATTAACAAGCTCGACATCCCAAAGCGATCAAAAGCTATGACAGTCGGACCCAGCAAAGTCAGACCGATCGAAGGATTAAAGGAGAAACAGAAAGCGAACAACGTCCTGTTGGAGGATGCTGCAGACTCCATATCGCCATCACAATGACCAGCAGAGACCATGAAGGAGCCTAGGTTGACCCGGAAGGAATTCACCCAGTTCACCGAGCAAGTCGACAGGATTCTTCGCACATTGGCAACCTTAATACACCAAAACATTGGGAGTCATCGGGATGAGAGGGAGCACGGAAGGGGCCTGGAGTCAAGATCTTTTCTTTGGCCTTGGTTCGGGGCTTGGATTGAGATTGAGATTGAGATTGGGATTGGGGCTTTGGCTTGGATTGGGGCTTTGGCTTGGTTCGGGGCTTGGATTGAAACTGAAGGAGGAACCTCAATGCCCAAGTGAGAACAGATGCGAGCTAGCATCTCCTCAGAACGAGAAACACGAGACTCCACACGTCTCAGAGAAACTGAAAACTCAGCGAGTGACGGAGTAGGAAGAGGAGGAGGAGGAGCCTTATCGGTAGGCTCAGACTCAGGAATATACTCTTCGTCAGAGTCATCGGGAGGAGAGGGAGCACGGAAGGGGCCTGGAGTCAGGATCTTTTCTTTGGCCTTGGTTCGGGGCTTGGTTCGGGGCTTTGGCTTGGAAGTCCTATTCTTCTTGAGGGGAGGTGAGGAAGAGGCGGGAGTGGTTTTAGCTCGACGTTTAGGTTGAGGAGGGTTGGTAGGAGGAGACTCGACGATCATGGGAGACGGACTCGAGTGACGGATAGGAATACGTGTTCTCGCCATGATCGTGAGACGAGACAACGCTCAATCAACCAAAAGAAATCCGACCTAAATAAACCCTAGAAGAGAAACCCTAATACGAACTGAAATCAATGGAAAAGAACTGAAATCTAACCTAAAAGCTGAGAGAAAGTGATACCCTAGGTCGACTGGAGGAGGGAGATGATCGGCAATAGGTGGCTAGGGAGATGTTGGTGACCTTGAATCAAGCTTTTGGCTTGAAGAGCTCACAATCAATGAGAATCTCTCTTGAGGAATAAGAGTGAGGGAGAGATTCTTGTGAGAAATGAGTGAGCTTGGAATGAGAATTAAATGCTCTCTCTTTGATCTCTAAAACTCAATAATGGCAGCCTTGAATGCTATGAAGAAGCATCTCAAGGTTATATAGGATAGAGAGGAGAGAGAGGAAAAATTCGTGCAATTAATGCTCCAACGGATCTATTTCTGAAGCAGTCTAATCGGTCTAAGAAGGATCACTGACCGATTAGTTTCTCAACTAGTCGGTCGGTGATTCCTCTTGGATCGACTAACTGGTTCACAGCCAATAAAGTGAATTCAAGGAGTTAGAACTAGTCGGTCTAAGAAGACTTGCCAACCGACTAGTTTGACAACTAGTCGGTCGGTGAGTGTTCTTTGACCGACTAAGAGTTGAAATAGTATAGGCTGAATTCAAAGAGAGCTAGTCGATCTAAGAACAAATTCCAACCGATTAGTTTCACAACTAGTCGGTCGATGAATGTTCTTGGACCGACTAACTGTAAACAGTAGCTCAGGCTGAAAAGTGAAGATATAACTAGTCGGTCTAAGAAGGATTCCTAACCGACTAGTTTGACAACTAGTCGGTCGGTGAAGCTTCTTGTACCGACTAATTGGTCAACAGTGAAGATGGTGAATTGAGCAAGGAGATCTAGTCGGTTCAAGAAGGATTACTGACCGACTAGATGACAATCTAGTCGGTTGGTTCTTCTTCTTGAACCAACTAAGATGCACCAGAAGCCGCAAAATGAAGCGTAAAGCTTCGGGAAAGATTGTATGGGCTTTTAAGATAATCCTAGCTCTAATGATATGAGCGTTATGAAGATTAAAACGTAAGACCTACTCAAGGCTTAACATTCTACGAAAAGAAGCTAGAAGACTATAAAAATAAGCTAGACGAACCGTCTTCAAAAGCTTCAATCCGAATCTCTTGACTTCAATAATGCTCCTAGAGCTTCAACGAAGCTTCAGGCACACGATCACGTGCTTTGAGAAGTCTTGAGACGTCGCTTTTGATGTACGTAGAATTTTGGCGACGATCTCCATAACTGCGCTTACAAAGAGTTAGTTCACGATATTTATGTTTGTTCATCATTAAAACCAAATCCGGGGAATCAATACTCAACAATAGTGCCCTATGTTTGCTATTGTTGCTTCCCTTTATGACATGTATGATATGTTGGATTGCTAATTTAATTATTGTTGTTACTTGTTGTAGCTATGGTAATTATGCATACCAAGTGTTTGTGAAAATGCCAAGTGTTCAAGTATGACATGTTGGGTTGCTATTAAAGTAGTAGTTGTTATCTTGTGGCCATATTAATTTTGCATACCAAGTATTTGAGAAGTTGGAATGCTAATTTAATTGTTGTCGTTACTTTCTTTGTGGCCATGATAATTAGAGTTGTAGTTGTTGCTATTGGAGTAGAAATTGCTATGAAAGTCTTCATCTTTGTGATTATAACATGTGATGCATGTGATGCCTGTGATAAAAATGTCTGTTGAAAATGTTTGATGAGCACAAATCTTTGCATAGATGACTAATTGCGGTTTTGGATCGGCTGTTTAAGTCCCACATTTTGGCCACAATTGAAGCTAAAGATCTTATATGGGACCCACAGGGTTTCCAAAGTTATAATTTCTTTTTAAAAGCGTTCATTTATGTAATATGGACTGTAATGGACTTTGGACTTCTTATTTATATGGGACTGGCCGATCCACGCAATTAGCTCTTCATATAAAAATTGCCTCTACATGAAAATGTTTACTGTTTAAATTATTAATTCATGCAAATTTGTGCTCTGCTAGATAAAATGGCTAAAATCGCAAGTGTCGATTTCGAAGTGCTAGATGCATCAGGGAGAAACTATCCAAGCTGGCAGCTCGATGCGAAGTTCCATCTGCGGGCTAAGTCCATTATTTCTGTTGTGACCAAAAATGAAAATGTAAGCGATATAAAAAGGCGCAAGCCATTATCTATATTCGCCGTCATGTGGACAAGACCATAAAGGCTGAATACCTTACGGTCGAAGAGCCATTTGAGCTGTGGACTGCCCTTGAGGACATGTATAAACATCAGAAAGATGTTATACTACCAATGGCACGATACAAGTGGGAGAACCTGAGACTGCAGGACTTTAAGTCCATAGCTGAGTACAACTCGGTTTTTTTTAGCATCACCTCACGCCTGAAGTTGTGTGGTGAAAAAGTCTCAGAAGATCGCATGCTGGAAAAGACGTACATGTCTTTCTATAAGAAAGATGCGATACTTATGCAGCAATACCGTGAACGAAAATTCACCAAGTATCCTGAGCTGCTGTCATGTTTACTCATGGCTGAACAAAACAGATAGATTCTTCTCGCCACTCACAATATGCGCCCCTGGCACTGCCCCCCTCTCAGAAGCTCATAATATCTCTTCTTCTCGAAAGAATAGAGACAACAAAAGAAAAGAAAGACCACAGAAAGGGTGACAGGACAAAAGGGCTAGGGGCCAAGTCCAGCAGCAAAGAAATGAAGAAAAGCACAAGTTCACCTGGCGCAGAAATGACAACAAGAAGAATGATGCACCCACACCCAAAAGGGATTGGGAAGACCAGTGTCATATCTGGTCCAGAGTGTGTCGAACTCCGCAGCATCTCCAGAATCTATATAAAGAAAACAAGAAAAAAAAGCTGAAACAAACCTGTTGACATCTGATGCTCCAGTCAAGTTTACAGCTGACGACTTCGAAACTGATGATCTGCTATATTAGCCTTTTATTTTTATCTTAGCAAAATTGTTTAGAACAGTTCATGTTATGAGAGCTTTCATATTATGTAATTTAAATTTGAATAAATAAGTTTATGTTCCTGAAATGCATATGTCTTATTCATCTTTATAGATGGATCGCTCTCATGACTGCTTGGTAGACAGTGCTTCGACACATACGATCCTTCAGTATAAGTGCTATTTTCAAAGCATTGTACCATATAAAAGCCCTGTAAATACAATTTCAGGGCCATCGAATATAATTAAAGGTTCTGGGAATGCAACCTTATTGCTCCCTAATGGAACAGAAATTAAAATAAAAGATGCAATATTCTCTCCGAACTCCAAACGAAACTTACTAAATTTCAAGGATATCCGCTTAAACGGATTCCATTTGGAAACAGCAAATGTAAATGAAAAAGAATTATTGTATTTAACGTCTCAAGAAAAAGGAGTAAAATCCACACTTGAACGTTTCGAGAGCCTCTCATCAGGCCTCTACCATACAAAGATTCGGAGAGAGGAAGCTAACTTGACGGAGCACCTAAATTGCCCGACATCAGCCAAGTTTTTACTTTGGCATGATAGACTTGGCCACCCTGGATCTGTGATGATGCACTGCATCCTATCACAATCCCATGGGCACAACCTGAAGAACCAGAAGATTCTTCAAAAAGGAGAATTCCCTTGCATCCCATGTTTCAAGGGGAAATTAATACAAGGCCATCACCACTAAAAGTGGATATCTAGTCTCCGAGCTTACTCGAAAGAATACATGAACCCCCTAGCTGGCCTTTTCGGTACTTTATGGTACTGATTGATGCATCTTCAAAATATCCGTATGTGTATCTACTATCAACCCGCAACTTAGCTTTTCCAAAGCTACTGACACAAATTATAAAGTTGCGGGCGCATTTTCCAGACAACCATATAAAGAAAATACGTCTGGATAATGCTGTGGAATTTAACTCCCGGCCATTTCAAGAGTACTGCCAGGCAACGGGAATAGAAATTGAACATCCAGTGCCACATGTTCACACCCAGAACAGGTTGGCAGAGTCACTGATTAAAAGACTACAATGGATTGCATGTCCATTGCTAATGAAATCCCAGTTGTCGGTGGATGCATGGAGACATGCAATTCTGCATGCTGCATCGTTAATAAAAATTAGACCCTCTGAGAGGTCAGAGTCTCTCTCCAATGCAACTAGCATATGGAGGGCCACCGAACATTTCTCATCTGAGAATCTTCGTTTGCGCAGTCTACATCCCCATTGCACCACCACAGAGGACAAAAATGGGTCCTCAACGTCGCCTAGGTATCTATGTAGGGTTTGACTCGCCCTCAATTATAAGATACCTAGAACCCCAAACGGGAGACGCATTTAAGGCACGTCTTGAAGACTGTGAATTTGATGAGACCATTTTCCCCAACATGGGCCCAGAAACTGAGAAATCTGGTGCGAAGCACATCATAACGTGTGATACAAAAAAGTTTGACCCACTATGATCCGATAACAAAACAATGTGAAAATGAGATCCTGAAGATCCTCCACATTCAAGACACTGTCCAACGATTACCGAACTCATTCACTGACAACCAGAAGATTGTCAAATCACACATCCCTGCTGCAAATACTCCAGCTAGGATTGACATCCCCGAGAATGGATGCAATCCACCAACAGCAGAAGTGGTTGCATCTCAACAGAAAAGAGGCTGACCACCAGGCTCCAATGATAAAAATCCAAGAAAAGGAAAAATATCCGGAGACCTTGGGACGATACCCCCACAGAGAAATGAGCTCATGTCCATACCCTCACCCCTCCCAGAATCCACTGCATATGAACTACCGAGAGAAACTGAAATATCATTAAATTATGTACGTACAGGTGAGGTGTTGGACAGAAAGAGTATAGTCGTCGACGATGACTTTGCATTTTATATTGCTATTCACGTCGCCGGAAACGACGATGATCATGATCCACATTCCGTTGCTGAATGCAAACGTTATGGCCAAAGTGAAATCAGGCAATAGAAGCTGAGCTGGACTCGCTTAAGAAACGCAAAGTCTTTGGGCAAATAGTCCAGACACCTACGGTGTCAAACCTGTGGGATACAAATAGGTATTCGTGAGAAAAAGAAATGAAAATAATGGGATCGCACGCTACAAAGCAAGGCTTGTAGCGCAAGGATTTTCCCAAAGACCGGGTATTGACTATGAGGAAACATACTCCCCCGGTTATGGATGCGATCACTTTCCGATTCCTGATAAGCTTAACAGCAAAGGAAGGTTTAGATATGCAGCTAACGGATGTTGGGACTGCATATCTATACGGTAATCTCGATAAGGAGATATACATGAAACTTTCTGATGGCTTTTCAATGTCTACTGAATTAAAAGATAGACCTCGAGACGTCTACTCTATTAAGCTCCAAAGATCATTGTATGGTCTTAAACAATCGGGACGGATGTGGTATAACAGACTAATTCCTTGTATAACAAGGATTCAACAATAATGAAGTTTGCCCTTGCATCTTCATAAGAGCAAAGAAGAAAGGATTCGTTATAATAACAGTCTACGTAAACAATCTGAATCTCATTGAATCTCCTGAAGAGATCGCCGAGATATCTGTAAGCCTGACAAAAGAATTCGAAATGAAAGACCTAGGCAAAACAAAATTCTGCATTGGTTTACAATTGAACATCCAAAAGACGGAATCCTATTACACCAAACCATATATACGAAGAAAATGTTACAAAGATTTCATATGGACCAGTGTCATCCACTTAGTACACCTATGGTGGTATGATCTCTGGATGAACATAAAGACCTCTTTCGGCCGCTGGAAGAAGGGGGAGGATATAATTGGTCCAGAAGTCCCTTATCTGAGTGCTATTGGAGCACTTCTATATCTGGCCAACTGCACGCGTCCCGATATAGCGTTCGCAGTAAATTTACTAGCCAGATACAGTGCAGCGCATATGCAGCGCCGCTGGACCGGTGTAAAGCACCTTCTACGCTACCTCCAAGGGTCTACAGATTTGGGACTCTTTTACAAAAATGGATTATCATCCGCACTTGTTGGTTATGCTGATGCAGGTTACAGGTCTGATCCCCACAATGCAAAGTCACAGACTGGATACGTATTTACCCATAGTGGGACAGCCATTTCCTGGAGATCCGTTAAACAAACCATGACGGCTACCTCATCCAATCACTCAGAGATCATCGCCATCCATGAAGCAAGCAGAGAATGTGTCTGGCTACGGTCAGTTGTAAATCACATCCTGGTGACGACCGGATTGAAGTCTGGAGATCTTGAACCTACTACATTGTTCGAAGACAACGCTACTTGCATAGCTCAGCTACGAGGTGGCTACATCAAAGGCGACAGAACAAAGCATATTGCCCCCAAATTATTATGGACGCACGAACTACAGAGAGATGGCGTGATCGATGTCAAACAAGTACAATCATGTGACAACCTGGCAGACGTGTTCACTAAAGCCCTTCTTACTGCTACATTTAGGAAGTTTGTACAGAAAATTGGGATGAGGCGCCTACGAGATTTGGAAGCCTGAGTGCTTGTACAGATCAGGAGAGTTAGAGAGTGTCTGCACTCTTTTTCCTTAACTATGGTTTTCCCCTTGGGTTTTACACATCTAAAGGTTTTAACGAGACAAACCTCACCAACTCAGGATCCTGAAGTATCCACCCCATGTGAGACTCCTACTACACTCAGAATCCTGAAGTATTCTTGAGTAGAGTCCACACGTATGGCTGGATAAAGGAGAGTGTTGTGAAGGGATAATACCGAGTTGGTTAGTCTGTTGGGATCACGGCTTATCTATATGTATCTAATGTACCTTATCTGTATATGCTCTTTTACAAGATATAAATAAAGTACTGGGGTTCCTCCCCAGATGTTGATTCATAACAAAAAAACTATAAAAAGAAATAACTTGGAGGAAGGGGAAAATAGATCTAAGAAAAAAGATTCTTTTAAATAATGTTTCCATCCCAAAAATTTTGTATCTAAGGAAAAGGTTGACCAAGCATACTAAACATGAGTAGATCAATAACAAAACAAATAAGATCGACGCTAAAAGATAAGAGTTGAATAAAAACAAATTTTTATTCATAAAAAGCATAATAATAAGGAAAATGCACTAAAATACTCCAAATGTTTGGGAGTATTTTCACATAAATACCCTAATGTTTACCCCCATACATCTTAATACCATTTCATTATTTTTCAAGAATGACGTTAACATATAACGATTTTGCCCCTACCTCTTCCATATTCTCTTCCTTCTTATTTTGTGAAATCATGAGAAAGTATCGAGAGTAAGAAAGATGAACATTTAGGAAGATTAAGAGATAGATATTCCTATTCAATTAATCTCAATTAAATTAGTAATTTACCTAAGAAATTTACTCACTCCCTTCTTTTCCTTCTTAAAACCCTACAAACAAAAACCCAGAACTTATACATCACTTCTTTTTCTTCTTAAATCCATAGAAAAATTCCAAATAAATCCCAAAATCGAGAGCAATGAAAAAAAAATAAGCAGAGCACAGAGAAAGAAAAGAAGAGGAGGAGACGATTCAAGATGACAAAGAAGATTGCGAGTAGTAGCAGTTTTTTTAATGAACAAAGAGCAAAATTGTCCATAAATCAATAGATATGAACATAAGTTTAAAATAAGTTAGTGTTATGAATAGGCCCATGAGGCCCATTGGGTATCCGGCCCATCATTGAAAGCTATAATTATGAGGGTATAGGGGATCTTAACCCCCTACACCTATTTCCATATATTTCCCTTCACAACACGTTATCAGCACGATCACGCTCGTTGGAAAAGGCGGCGACGCGCGAGGAAGGAGATCCATCAACCGGGGAGCGAAAAGGGCATCCTTCTCCAACCGTCGTCTAGATTCCCTCGTCGAATCTAGATGTAAATATCAAAACTTTTGGATCTAAACTTGCGTTTTCACGTAGATCTGCATGTTTTAAGATCAAAAAGTTTGAAAACACGGTAAAAATCATTTTTTTATTTAGATCCGCATGTCTAAAAACAATAAAAATCAGTTTTTTAAGAGATCTAAATGCTAGAAAAATCAGTTTTTTACCCCCAACCTTGATCCAGACCCCGCACGCCCGAAAGGCGAAACGGCGGCGCTCCACGAGCGTCGTCGGCGGTAAAAGCCGCGGCGGCCGCGGCCACCCGCCGCGGCCTGTCGCCGCGGCTAACTGCCGCGGCCAGCCGTCGCGGCAGCGCGCCGCGCGGGCCCTCCCCTAGGGTTTTTCGGAAACCCTAGCCCTAAACGGGCCAATTTTTCGGGGGAGGCCCAATAACCCTAATGGGTTGTTTTCATGGCCCAAAAAGCCTGAAAATTAGCTCATTTACACAATAATTTTTCATTTCTTATTTTTGGCCCCAAAAGCCCAAAATAATTAAAGAAATCTTAAACTTTATAAAAAGGGTTAAAGCGGAAAATAAAACATTAAAAATATGGATCAAAGGTAAAAAAAATTTCAAAAATAATTTTTAGCCCGTCACACACTATTTAGATTATTTAATTAATCTTTACATGCCTGTGAAATGATTATCTGCGTGGTTGTATATTTTCCATATATTATCTGCGTGGATGTGCAATTAGGCTATGTTTTTAGGGATCAGCCAGGTATCCGACATCTTTCCCTTTCTGCAATTTTTTCTTTTTGAGAGAAATTTGTAAGTGAGGAAATATATGTAAAAAGAAGATCGGAGAACACCAAAAAGGAGCTGAAGGCGTATGCACAAAGAAGAAAGGGGCTTCTCTCTGAAGTTCCCGAGTTGTATTTATTCTTTCATGCAATTTTTTGATGTAACTTCAGACTGTATTTTTCATTTCGGTGTCGGCTGGCTGATCCCCATAGTCCTAAGTTATTTTCATTGCTTATACGTTAAATGCGTGGATGCTAACTATTTTCATGCTATGTTAATGTTACAATGAAACTGTTAAAAAGCATGCGTGGATGTTAATCTCTTTTAATTATTAACGTTATGAAACTGTTAAAAAGCATGCGTGGATGTTAAGTTTTTCTTTATTAATTCACGATATGAAAATGTTAAAAAGCATGCATGAATATTAATTTTCTTTATGAAAATGGTAAAAATACATGCGTGGATGTCTAATTGTTTTTACAGTTTAATAATCCATGATGTTTTTATATTGCTAGATTGTTCAATGGCCAGACTTGCGAATGTCGACTTTTCGGTCCTGAAGGCCGATGGGTCGAACTACTTGAGTTGGCAGTTGGACTTGAAGTTCCATCTGCGATCTCATGGGTTCAGTCTCACACCAACTGAGAAGGCAACAACAAGTACTGCTCCAGCCGACAAGGATGCTTCTAAAGAAGTACCTCATACAGAGGAAGTTTCCGATATACTAAAGGCGAAAACCATTATCTATATCAGGAAACATTTAGACTAGACCCTGAAGGACGAGTATCTTACTGTAGAGGACCCTTACGAGCTGTGGGACGCACTTGAGGAGAGGTACAGGCATCAGAGAGATGCCATACTCCCCCGTGCGCAGTATGAGTGGACTCACCTCGGCATACAAGATTACAAATCCGTAGCGGAGTACAACTCAGCACTCTTCCGTATCACCTCACGCCTGAAGTTGTGTGGTGAACCGGTGACGGAGAAAATGTTGCTGGAAAAGACGTTCACGTCTTTCCATGAGAAGGGCATAATCCTTATGCAACAATACCGTGAGATGAAGTTCACGAAGTACTCTGATCTGCTTTCATGCCTGCTAATGGCTGAACAGAACAGAGATTTGTTGGTTGCTACTCACAACATGCGCCCTCCTAGCTCCGCTCCACTGCCACCTCCTGCAGAGGCACACTTCCAGTCTTCCCAGAAGAAGAAGATGGACAAGAAGGCAAAATTCCAGAAATAGAAAGAACAGAAGAAGCGGAAGAAGGCCACTCCCCAAGCTCCTCCTCAGAACCAGAAGTTCGTGGAAAAGAAGCAGAAGTGGACGTCAAAAGGTGGTACTCCCAAGAAAGACTGGGAGGATAAGTGCTCCAAATGCGGAATGACGGGCCACTGGTCCAGAATCTGCCGCACCTAGAAACACCTCCATGACCTCTACCAGGCAAGCCTCAAGCCTCAAGCCGAGACAAACCTGATCGAGAGCGCAGCGTTGCCAGAGACCTCATGGACTCCTGAAGACTTCATGTGAGATGACACTCTCTAGTTATGGACCATTTTTATCTACTAGCAATGTATCTTCTTTTCATGCATCGTATCTAGTTTTTATTCCATGTCAAACAATCTTTTGAGCATCTTAAATGAAAGTAGATCCTTCCTTTTTCATATTATTTACTGCTTAAATGTCTTTCTTTATATAGATATGAAATCAATTTGCCTAGTCGACAGTGCATCGACGCACTCGATCCTTCAAAACATAGACTACTTCATGAGCATAAGTAGCTACTCTGGTCCACTGAGAACAATCTCAGGACCAGCTAATATAATTGAAGGATCAGGGGAAGCAATCATATTGCTCCCCGGTAATACACAAATCACACTTAGGAATGCGTTATACTCCCCTAAATCCATCCAAAACCTCCTAAGCTTTAAAGATATCCGTTTAAACGGATATCACTTAGAGACGGTCAAGGAAAATGAAAAGGAATACTTGCTTGTAACGTCTCTTACAAATGGTTCAAAAACCATTGTGGAACGTTTCAAGGGACTCCCCTAGGGACTCTACCAAAGAAGTATACAAACTCCAGAAACATCAATGGCGGAGCACCTGCAGTGCCCCCAAACACCAGAATTCCAACTCTGGCATAGTAGATTGGGACACCCTGGATCTGTTATGATGTACCGCATCATAAAAAGCACCACGGGTATAGACTTGAAGAACCTGAAGATTCTTCAAAAAGTTAAATTCCCATGTACATCCTGTTACAAGGGTAAACTGATTACGAGACCCTCTCCACTGAAACTGGACCTGGAATCTCCAAGTTTTCTGGAAAGAATCCACGGAGACATTTGTGGGCCTATACACCCATCAAGTGGTCCGTTCGGGTACTCTATGGTCCTGATTGACGCATCTACTAAGTGGTCATATGTGTGTCTACTGTCCACCCGTAATCTAGCACTATCTCAGCTTTTAGCTCAGATAATCAGGTTACGGGCCCACTTCTCCGACTACCAGATAAAGAAACTTCGTCTGGACAATGCGGGGGAGTTTACGTCACAAGTCTTTCTAGATTATTGCCAAGCACATGGAATTGAAGTCGAACATCCTATAGCGCATGTTCACTCCCAAAACGGGTTAGCAGAATCTCTAATTAAGAAACTACAAAGGATTGCTCGTCCATTATTACTTCAATCCCAGTTGCCAGTGAATGCATGGGGTCATGCAATTTTGCATGATGCATCTTTTTTAATAAAATTAAGATCTTCTGGAGGTCAGTCATCTTCTCCAATGCAACTAGCACTTGGAGCCCCACCAATTGTCTCACTTGAGAATATTTGGTTGTACAGTATACGTCCCCATAGCACCACCACAAAGGACAAAGATGGGTCAACACCGTCGCCTAGGCATTTATGTTGGGTTTGACACCCCCTCCATAATTAGATTCCTAGACCCCCTTACGGGAGACGTTTTCAAGGCACGTCTAGAAGACTGTGAATTTGATGAAATATCATTTCCAAGACTAGGCTCACAGACAAAGAAGCCCGAAGCTTCAGACTGTATCACTTGGGATACAAAGACATTATGTCACTTTGATCCGCCGACAAGCCAGTGTGAGGAGGAGGTCCTGAAGATTCTCCATATCCAAAACACTGTCCATCTCTTGCCGGACAAATTTACTGACAACCAGAAGATTGTCAGATCGCACGTCCCTGCTGCTAACACTCCAGCTAGGATTGACATACAACAAAATAGATGCAATCCGCCTGCAGCAGAAATGGTTGGACCTCTCAAAAAGAGAGGACGACCACCGGGATCCAAGGACCAAGTCCCTCAAAAGAGTAGGACCCTTGGCAATGGTAAACAAATACCACCACAGGATGCTACTATAAGCTCTGCTACCCCATCTCTCTCAAACTCTCAAACAGAGGAAAAATCGGGAGAAAATGAAGTTTCGATACACTATGTACGAACTGGGGAGTATTGGGACAGAAAGAGCACAACCATAGATGACACATTTGCGTGTAATATTGTCATCAACGTCGCGTATTGCGACGATGATATTGAACCACGCTCTCTGACAGAATGTCAAAGCAGAGATGATTGGCCAAAGTGGAAAGCGGCAATAGGAGTGGAGTTGGATTCACTCACCAAACGCAAGGTCTTCGGACCTATAGTCCAGACACAAAAAGGTGTAAAACCTGTGGGTTATAAATGGGTATTTGTTAGAAAACGAAATGAACAGAATGAGATCGTTCGCTACAAAGCAAGACTTGTAGCGCAGGGTTTTACCCAACGTCCAGGTGTGAATTTTGAAGCCACATACTCTCTGGTTATGGACGCGATCACCTTCCGATTCCTCATTGGTTTAACAGCCCAAGAGGGTTTAGATATGCAGCTTATGGACGTCGTGACTGCATACCTATATGGCAACTTAGACCGAGACATCTATATGAGATTGCCTGACGGTTATTTCTTGCCTGCATCACTAAAAGAGAGACAACGTGACATCTACTCAGTGAAACTGTAAAGATCATTGTATGGTCTAAAACAATCCGGAAGGATGTGGTATAACAGACTAAGCGATTTCCTTGCAAAACAAGGATTTACAAATGACCCAGTCTGTCCTTGCATCTTCATAAGAGCAAAGGCAACAGGATTTGTCATTATAGCCGTCTATGTAGACGACTTGAACCTCATCGGATCTCCTGAAGAGATCGCCGAGATTTCTAGAAGCCTGACAGAAACATTCGAGATGAAAGACCTCGGAAAGTCAAAATTCTGTTTAGGTCTTCAAATAGAGCATCTTAACGATGGGATCCTGTTACATCAGTCAACTTACACATCAAACTTATTGAAAAAGTTTCAGATGGACAAGTGCCACTCCCCTCAGCACCCCAATGGTCGTCAGATCATTGGATGTGCATAAAGACCCTTTCCAGCCGCTGGAAGAGGGGGAAGAAGTACTAGGCCCTGAAGTGCCTTATCTAAGTGCTATCGGTGCACTCCTTTACCTGGCTAACTGCACTCGTCCTGACATAGCATTTGCAGTAAACTTACTAGCCAGATATAGTGCTACACCTACACAGCGGCACTGGGCCGGAGTTAAGCATCTTCTGCGCTACCTCCAAGGGTCCATAGACTTAGGTCTATCTACAGGAAAGGGGCATCAACTGTTTTAGTTGGTTATGTTGATGCAGGATACAGGTCCGATACTCACACAGAGAAGTCTCAGACCGGATATATGTTTACCTTTGGCGGCACTGCCATATCCTGGAGATCTGTAAAGCAGACCATGACAACAGTCTCATCCACTCACTCAGAACTTCTAGCGATCCATGAAGCAAGCAAGGAGACTTTCTGGCTACGCTCTGTGATCCAGCACATTCTCACCTCCACCGGCCTGATGACCGGTGTACTTGCACCTACTCCTCTCCATGAAGACAGCGCAGCATGTATAGCCCAGCTACAGGACGGCTACATCAAAGGCGACAAGACAAAGCATATCTCCCCCAAGTTCTTCTGGACGCACGACCTTCAGAAGCAAAAGCAAATTGAGGTACAGAAGATCCAATCATGTAATAACTTGGCGGATTTGCTTACCAAATCCATGCCTACTAGTATCTTTGAAAAACTTGTATATGGGATTGAGATGAGGAGAGTGAGAAAATGTAAACTGGGTCAGGATGAGAGGACTATGAACTCATAGATACATAGGAGACTGATGTATAGATTCGTAGGAAATCTGCAAGCCTAAAGCTTGGTCAGATGAAGAGGAGTCAACTGCAGAGTTGTACTCTTTTCCCTTGGCTACTGGTTTTTTCCCACAGGGTTTTCCGTAGTCAAGGTTTTGACGAAGCAACCTCATTGACTCTGGATCCTGAAGTATCCACCCCTAGACACATCCCTAAAACAGGGGAAGTTATGAATTAACTGTTCTTTATTTAACAAAGCAGTTATCTTAACTCGGATCCTGAAAAATCCACCTCTTATTCAATGTAGGTTGGATAAGGGGGAAGTGTTATGAATAGGCCCATGAGGCCCATTGGGTATCCGGCCCATCATTGAAAGCTATAAATATGAAGGTAGAGGAGCTCTTAACCCCCTACACCTATTTCCCTATATTTCCCTTCACAACAGTAGCAAAATATAAAATTTGGTAACTGTAGCAACTGGTACAACTTAAAACGTTAAAATATTTTGCTTGATACTGCCCCTAAATGTTGGGGGTATTTTAGTGCATTTTGCCTTAATAAAAATTTATCACATAATTTTGTAGATCTAGATCTCCATAACCTAATAATAATAATTTTTGCGTGATCACTAATAAACAACCATGCAACTAGAGCTCTAGTACCAATGTTGAATTATAGCATGATAACACGACACACGATAAATAGATCAAACCAGATTATAAATCTAAAATTATATGATTGAAATAAATCAAAATTCTTGGATCTAGCAAATACGGCCCTCATAGTCACACAAAACCCAAACATTAAACGATTTGCACAATCCCTAACTGCCCAAGAAATTACGCGACAAGGGTGCTAGGTCAGCAATTTTGTTGACCTAGCATGTGTTGTGAGCAAGAATCTTGATTGGCACCAAGCAGATTAGGTCGGAGCGGCATACACAGGTTCAACCAGTATATAATCCAACATGTTGGATGAGTTGGAGGAGTTGTCGAGGAGTTAGGTAAGTCAGAGAGAATCAAAGGGGCAAATCAGTAGAAGAGGATGCGGATGGATTGGGAGATTAAGGAGAGATGATGCAGTGAGAGGAAGTGAAAGTGAGTGGAGAAGATGGTATGTCTATGGTAAAAGAGTAGTGGTTCTTTTGGGGAGAAAAATGTGAGAGGGAAGACCAAAAAAAGAAGAAAAAAGCAAGAAAAAGGAGGCCAAAAGTGTTTTTTTTTCATGTCTAAATTAATGATGTCTGTTAAGTGTTGCTCAATTGAAAGTTCAATGTACGAAAATAATTGTGTGGTTTGTTCTATTGATACTAAAGAATTTAGAAGAGATGTTGAAACTAAAGCCTAAATGCTTTGTTGGGTTTCAATAAGAGTGACAATGGTGTCAGTGATTTTTTAAAAAATACTAGTCATGACGCCTGATCACATGTCCTGGTGCATCCAAAATATTCCCCTAGGAAAAAATTTCTACACATTCAAAATCTCCCCCACACAAAAAAAAATTACAATCTCTTCAAAATCTTTATTAAAAAATTTATAGCCACCTTCAAATTATTCTCCATCGACACAAAAAATGTTAACCCCGTTCAAAGTAAAATGTAATCCCCCCAAAATTTAGTTTTCTCGAAAAATTTAAGTTCCCCCAAAAGTTTAATTCCCTTCAGATTTATTTCTATTCAAAATTTAAAATTCTAGTTCCCTCCAAATTTAGTTCCTCCCAAAATTCTAAAATAAGATTTAGGGTAGCCAAAGAATTTAGTTCGCCCAAAGAATTTAGTTTTCTTCCCAAAAAATTTCCGATTTTCTGCTAAAAAATTTCCCCAAAAAAATTTTGGGTCCCTCCACCCCAAACTTTTCACAAACTTTCATCCGACTATTCATCCGACTATGGTTAAGCACAAGAGGATATTAGAGCATAAGAATTTTACTTTTTTTTCATGAATATGATGCTGGGTAATAAGTTCTCACTATTTTACATGAACGAAGTGAAATTCTAGGATGGATGATACTCATTGGAGAATATAAAATGGTAATTTGGATATATTTCTTTTTAGATGAATTTTGGTTCAAACTAGAAATATTACGAAGATATTTCTTGCCGACTAACAAAGTCTACAGATTTAGTTAAGGTTATGCCACGCCAATTTTTTTGTTGGGGGATGAGTATCAAATTTGGTATTGTATGTACCCTTCAGTGCCTGTTTATACATGCAGACAAAAACGCATGTGAAATGGATATCTGTAACATCTAAATTCATTTGCATCATTTTAAGTGAATATGACTATGAGTAGTAGCAATCAGGATTCCATACCCCGTTCATGTTAAGTATCTTCATCTCATAAATAGAGCAGATATGAATATAGGGATATCATCTATGTTTACCCCCCTTACCCAACAGCTGCCAGCGAACTTATATTCAATTGGCTTTCCCATGTCAAATTCTAGTTTACAAAAGATATAGATTGTTCAATGGCCTCGCTACCACTAGCCACAAAACTTTTAAAGGGGAAGAGCTATTTGTCACCATCAGTGTTCTAAATATCGGATATCGGTCGCGTATCGGCCTAGTAAATTTGATATCGGATTGCGGATATCGGGGATATATCGGGGATATTGACTAAATATCGGAGTGTCATATCGGATGCTTAAAAATTATGACATGTTAGCATAGATGAAATTAAGAAGATATAAACTATACTAACTCAAATAAAAGTATGTTTTGGTTAATACTTATCTCGTTAAACATGAATATCTGGGATATTGACTTAAAATCGGAGTGTCATATCAGAGTCTAAAAATGATGTCAAATAAAAGCATAGGAGTCTAAGAAAATATAAACTATAGAAACTCAAATAAAAGTATGTTTTGTGTATATTTATCTCATTAAAAATGAATATCGACCATCCACTTGGTGGAATATTTCTTTAAGTGGTCACAAACCAAACGAGTTACATACCTACAATATATGATTCATGTGGATCAATATTAATAGTGTGAAGATGAAAATCAAAAAATTGAAAAAAATGTATAACATGTACAAAAGGAAAGAATACTCACCTTGATCGGAAAACCATCTTAAGAAGAACAAATGCTAGACCGAAAAAATTAAGAAAAATAAAAAAATGAAAAAGGTAAAGAATACTACGTTGTAAGTACTAATCTTGATCGGAAAATCCTTTGCGAAGATCGAACATCGGATGTCAAAAGCTCAATCGATGGAAAAAACCCAATACTGAAAGGGGAAAAAATTAAAAACCAAAAAAATGAAAAACTAAAAAAAGGCTTAACTACTCACCTTGATCAGAAAACACTTCCTTGCAAAGATTGAATGCCGGATGCCAAAGCTCAATCGATTGTTGTCAGAAATTTTCACCTGACGAAGCTGAGCGGAGCGGTGTAAGGAGCGGAGCGTCGAGAGGAGCGGAGCGGTGTGATTAGAATTAGGGCAAAGCAACAATTATCTCTCAAAAATCCTGATGCCTCTCGTCGTTTTAAGTAAATGGTTGGGTCGGGTGACTTTGGTCGGATCCACTTGTAAATGGACCGACCTGCTAACTTAGTTTTTAAAAAACTATGAATTGCGGCCGATATTTCAAAGGGATATATCGGCCGCAATATCGGCCGCAATATCGGCCGCAGCCCGATATTGCGGCGATATTTCCCCAAATATCGGAAACTGCAATGTATAAGCCCATATCGTATTGGCCTAGTGATAAAACCGATATTGCGACCGATATATCGGATATCGGAACGATATTTAGAACACTGGTCACCATTGAACTAAACCCTACTTCTCCATTCAGAATCTTGTACAGGCTTCCACAACTGCCAACAAGCCAAAGAACCCTTCAAGTTCTAACATAACTTCCATATATTGTTAAACATTCCATGATGATTTTAGACTGGATTTGTACCAGTACTTGAAGGTTGCCCACATGGAAGATAGATAAGAAGGTGGCACTAAAACCTTCAACTTATAATGCAAATAATAAAAAGGAGCCCCAAAGACGGGAGTGTACTTGGCTTGAGATGCAATCATAAGCCTACAATATCCAATATTCAGTAATTATTTAAGAATTCATAGCCCCGCAGGCATTCAGAAAGACTAAAACACAATAGATTCAAGAAACAAATAGTTTTGCTCACTGTGTAAAGTTTTAGCTTCCATATTAGGTGAGAAGTACATGGAGACTACAATATCCAACCAATCAAAGACAATAATATTGCTCGTAGTTTCCAATCATATGACCTTAACATTGTACATTGGGTGCACTACATTCAGTTATCAAATGCTATACTACCAAAAATCATAGGACAGAAGAATACCATAGCATCGATTCTTGCTGGATTCTTTAGATTCCAAATCCAAAAACAGCTCTTATCCTCTGGAAGATGAGATCTTTCCAACCCCTCTCCGTGTTCTCAACCACCGTTGCATTCCCGTACCTACATAATCAATCCCAACAATTAGATTCACTCGGCATAATTAAAACAACAACAGTAAACAAATGAATGGCATTGTTGATCAAAACAGAAAACTTACCGATCTTCAACAGGGACATTGGTCTGAGTAAGCTTTATGACTGTCACACCAGGTTCCGGTTCATCAAATACCATCCTCACCTGCGTTCATAACATTTGCAATCAATAGACCATATTTTTTCACATAACAATCTCTAATGAATTTTGATGGCTCTAAACTTCGCATTCAAAAGTGAAACTACGAATATTTGATAGCTAAATGACTCTAGCTGATGAAAGAACTCGATATGGATAGCTCACCGTAGAATAGATCCCATCTGCCCAGCTGCCAAATCTCCATTTCTGCATAATGAGCTTTCCTTCCTGCAGTTCCTCGTTCGTCCCAGTAACCGATCCGTCGAAAAGACTAATCTGCCCTCCAACCTCTTTGCTGATCCTCGCGTTGCTTTGCGTGAACCCCTTCCACCGGTTCTCGTCCATCAAGATCTCATACAAGTCCCTTGCCCTGCAGCTAAACTTCTCCGTCACCGTTATCGTCTTAAACCCTTCCTTCTCCTTCTTCTCCTCCGCCTTCTTCGGTGCGGCGGCACCGGCGGCCGCCGTGGGTCCTGCACTCGCGGCCACCACCGACGACTTCGGCTTCTTAACCTCCAGCTCATCCTTGGCCGGCCCGCCCTTTGACATAGCCTGCACATACGCCCTAACCTTCTCCAAAATCACCGGTTTGCCCTTGGCCAAGAACGCTTCTTTGATCCTTTTCCCGACCGGCCCCTCGTCATCACGGATCACGACGCGAATGTCGGGGTCCTCGTCGGCGTTTTCGTCGGCGATGTACGGGATCTCGACGGATCCGGCGACCTTGAGCGCCGACTCCACGACCTCGCCCTCGAAGGAGATGGATAGGGAGAGCTCGTACCCGGGGATGATCTTGCCCTTGCGGACGTTGACGTATGCCTCGCCCTCGAGCTTGTCTACGGATTTGGTCTTGATCCTGAGGCCGCCCTCGCCGTCGAGGATAGTGAGGTTGTTGAGAAGAGCTGAGAGGAGAGAGCGGGACCACTCGAGGCAGTCGCGCTCGGCCCAGTGCCAGTTGTGGACGTTGGCGCCGTCGGGACGGTCCTCGACAATCCACCGCTTGTCGCCCTCGCCGTACTTCGCCATTGGAGGGGCTTGACTATAGCCTTGGGGTTAGGGTTAAGGTTTTGAGAGAGAGCTTGGGGATAAAATGCGATAACCTTGGAAAGAGATCGCAGGATTTAGAAGAAATGGAGGAGTTTGGGGAGAACTAAAAAGGATGGACGGAGTTCTTCTGGACTGTTCTGCGTGAGAAGAGTCTGGAAGTTGTGAACGGTCTGCGAGGGGAAATTGGGTCGGGTCGGATACGGTTTGCATCGGGTAGTTATTGGGTCGATTTGATTATCCTAACCCGTGTCCAACCCGTTTATTCACCCGTGCCGTCATGAGATCGGTATTATACCGGACCGGCGAGCCTGCAGGTTGACTCGTTGCACGTCCATTTGTCCCTACAATTTAATTGGTGTTATGAATCGGCTTTTGTAGGTCTATGTAGAGCCCTTGTATGGTCAGGGTATCTGTCTAATTGTAACTTTTCTACTATAAATATAGAGCTACGGATTTAATAACCGTCACCTTCACAACACGTTATCAGTACGAGTCATATAATAATTTCAATGATAAAAACTGGTTTTTTTTTTACAATAAAAATCACTTTTCCCCGGATCTAGAGAGATTTTTATAGGAGCTATTAAATTCTATACAGAGATTTTTCGGGACATATAATAATTTCTTGAGCCCTTTTTTATTGGTCCATTTTATGCCTATAACAGAATTTTAAATACCTGCAGCATGCTTAATTTCTATGATGCAAATTATTAATGCATGAAGTATATCTAAATGTCTATGATGCAAATTATTAATTCCTGGAGCATATCTAAATGTCTATGATGCAAATTATTAACACCTGAAGCATATATAAATGTCTGTGATGCAAATCTATATGCTTGTTACATATTCATCCTTTTATGATGTATATTATTCTCTTCGTTGTAGTTTTGGGTCGGCTAGTTTGTTATCATTTTACTTTCCTCGCATTTTTTCTTCTTGAGTGAAAATGTAGTGAGTATGAAATTGTAAATAACCAAGGTAAGAGGCATATCTCATGAAGACAGAGACCAACTTGTTAGAAGATGTGGCCTACATAGTTCCCAAGTTGAACTTTTCTCTTTATTCTTTTTAGGACTGTATATGGACTTTCGACTGTACTTTTTAATGTTGACTAGCCAATCCACGCAACAAGCTAATATGTCTTCTTTGCATAAATTTTTTATCTCAAAAATATTGAGAATATTTGAATGCATCACTTAGGTTTTTCTCATGCATATAATTGTCATTATATGCTTCATATGAACTAGCTATGATGCTATTATTTAGCATAATATTTAGCTTACATGCTTTATATTGTTTGCATCATATGTTTTTACACGTTAAAAACTTCTTGTATATATTCTCATAACTATGATTATGCATTATGGCATACAACTAATTATAATTTTCAAACGTTTAAAAATCATATTTATATTCACAAGCGAACCTGAAGTTCAAATTAAAATATTAAATACCCTTTTTCCAAATAAAATACGACGGGAGTATGCGAAAATTATTTCTGCCATCTTAAAGATGCGCACTTCGTGGTAAATATATCTTACAGATTGTAACGCCCCGCTCCCTTGGATACCCAGGAAGTACGAATCCGTCTCAGGTTCTCCTAGAATAGTGAGTGTGAAAAGAAAGAAGAGAACAGAGATATATAAAACCAGCAGGCCACTGCGCACATGCTGGGATAATACAAGTAATGCTCCAAAGAAACAACACAGATGACATAATATAAGGCAACAACAGTCAACATCTTATGTATACACAACAAGTGTACATGTACAATGAATTCTAGTATAGCACTAAATATACAAGGTACAATACAACATGCCTCTTTACAGCACCATAACTCCATCCCATCCAAACCAATCCCAAGCTCTATGTCTACTCATGCATCCCTAACTCCAAAACATGCTATGCTGCATCTGCTACCTGAAAAGGGGGAGAAGCACGTCAATGTGTGCCCCAGTAGGAATTCCCAACACTAATGGCAAATTATTTATTACTTGCTTAATTTCTGTGGTCACAAGTTAAGGTGTGATCATAAAGACTAGGTGACATAGCTTAACGGTAAAGTATACCACTGTATGAAGTAAAAGCAAATGAAATAGTGACGTACCTGTCGCTAGGGAGTGATTTACTGCAAAAAAGAGTTAGTACAACAATCAAGTAAAGTGCACAACTAAGTAAATGAAGAAAGTAAACAACTAGTGTAAAAACCTAATTAGTAAAGTAATTAACTGAAAGTAACATCAACCATAATAACCAACAAGTGATGAGTCTCAAGACATGCATCACTTGGCTCATGGCCATATATCAGCTTATATCAAACAGCCCATCACATATCCATATATCAAGTTATATCACTTTCATATCATTTGGCCCGTGGCCATATTTCCACTTGATGTTCCAATCCAGAGTTACACTTAGAAATGAATGACATATCAAACAACTACTTGACACACACGCATCACAACAAGTCACAATGCATAGACAAACACTTGCTAAGCACAAACATACATAACCCAAGCACACATAAAAAGCATAAATGCAACACATTTCACATAATGCATAATGATACATAATGATGTACAATAAGGCACACGATGCAACATGAAATACAATGCAATGCAATGCCAGGGATCCCATAACTATGTGTCTCGTGATCTATTCCATTCTCAAATGTGGCAACTACTGATGGAGTTAAAAGGTGGCTCCACATCGAATTCCCCCGCCTCCTACTGTGTGACGACCCGTATCCATCAGTACGTGTATATTCGTATTCTACGTATTTTCATAAATCAAAAGTATTTTATAATGGTTGATCAGGAGTTTTATATCAAAATAGTTTCTAAATCATTTATAAAAAATATTTTGTAGTATCAACATAGTTATAGCCTATTTTACGAGTGACATCCTAAACCCCTAAATAATTTTTATAATTATATAAACTTGATTATTAACAATACAGCCGTAACAATTATTTTACTATATAAACATTATCAAAATAATTTCAAACTTCTATCATGAGCTTTTATGATCATTTAGTGCTTTCCATATTAATTTCATAATTTTCTGAAGTCAAATCAATAGAGAACCCGCAAACCAGTATCCTAAACGTTTTGGCCCAAAACTCGTATCTCCGTAGCTCAAACCCTGAAATAAAGCTCGTATTCACGATCCTCGTGATGAAACGAACCCGTTGCTATGTTCTCATAATTTTTCGGAGTCGTTTAACCCCAGGGGCAAAATCATAATTTCGTTGCAAAATTTTACTAATGACCCTTCACTAATTACTTTTTAGCTTAGCTTAATTACCTAGTTAATCCCCTAACTATCAACAAACTCACACGTTTTCATAGGAGATTTTTAGTCTAAGCTTCCTACTCTTAGTCAAAAAGCCAACCTAACATCATTAATTCCCGAATTGACTAAGTGTTTAATTCATACTTAGTTTTTTTATTAATTTAATTAACTTATTTAAACACCCCCTCACTAATCCTTCTCCTCGCACAACATCACCCAGGCCAAGCCCCTAGGCCGAACTCACGTCGAAACCCACATCTCCCATGCTCTCTCTCCCTCGCCACCTCTCCTCGCCATCGAGCCACCCCCATCCCAGGCCCGCACCCTATCGTCGACTCCGATCAACCCCCAGGCAAACACCCCCCGAGCCCGCCGTCGTGCTCCCCTGCACCTGTCGTCGTGCTCCCCTATTCCCCGAAGCCCTCCGGAGCACCCTGCACCGCCTGCTCACCATGCATCCACCTACCACCCACGACACCGTCTCCATCGCCCGGAGCTCCCTCCGCCTTACCCCGCCGTTCGCCACTCCTCCACGGCGAGCGCCGCAGCCCAGCACCCCATGTCACGCCCTGCTTCCCAAAACAACGGAGGCGAAGCGTGACTAAGGCCTGCTTAGGCCGGGGCGAGAAGCCCGGACCCAATAAGCGTCTGTGTGGTACTCCAAGACGAAGGAACAGGTCCCTGCATGTTAGTACAAAACAACAAAAGTACTGAAAAAGAAAGCATTCATTTTATTCCAAATTTAACAATCCAGAGTACTGAGAGTCTACAAAAGCCTGAGTCGGCAACCACGACAGAAAAGTAAACTACTGGTGCAAGCACCCAACCTAGACAGAAAGTAAACGGTGCTACGCACCCAACAAACTACAGAGGAACCTCTGTATCAGCAACACGAAGATCTCTAACTCTGGTCCTCCTCGGGCACGTACTCAGTATCGACGTCCTCCGGCTCTACGTCCTCGGGTAGCTCTGCCTCGTCGACGTACTCTGGCTCCACACCTGACGTACAACACCAAAAGAAGGAACTGTACGTCAGGGAAAGTCTACAAAAGAGGTCAGACTCTACTGCAAGTGTACCGAACTATTAAACATCAGTTTACTGGTTGATTAGCATGCTGGGGTTATAACAGTGTAACAAAAGAAGTAACGCTGCAGGAAAGTAAAGCATAGCAAGTAGTAGTCGTAGCGTGTGCTACCGACCACGGGACTAACCTAAAGGGGTCGTGACAAGACGTGACAAGACCAGCAAGACAGGACAGGAC
Source organism: Scilla litardierei (assembly GCA_030789695.1). Taxonomy (NCBI): domain Eukaryota; kingdom Viridiplantae; phylum Streptophyta; class Magnoliopsida; order Asparagales; family Asparagaceae; genus Scilla; species Scilla litardierei. Next base: position 42,369,401 of record CM061131.1, read on the forward strand.
ACGACAAGATAAGACACGTGTGACTCGAAGGGTTCACGCCTTACGGTTCGAGGGGGATCAGACCCTCTCCCCGTGCGCACGCTCAACCCTACCCCAACCCAAGTGCACAAGACAAGTCCGTACAAGGGATCACTCGGAGAGTGCCCTATTGCCCACAGGCTGTGTATCAGTACAAGGGATCACTCAGAGAGTGCCCTATTGCCCGCAGGCTGTCTATCCGTACAAGGGATCACTCAGAGAGTGCCCTATTGTCCGCAGGCTGTGTATAAGTACAAGGGATCACTCAGAGAGTGCCCTATTGCCTGCAGGCTGTGTATCCGTACAAGGGATCACTCGGAGAGTGCCCTATTGCCCGTAGGCTGTGTATCAGTACAAGGGATCACTCCGAGAGTGCCCTATTGCCCGCAGGCTGTGTATCCGTACAAGGGATCACTCGGAGAGCGCCCTATTGCCCGCAGGCTGTGCAAAACAAGACACGACGTGACACGACAGGAATAGTTCTTCTAGGGGATCAACACGCACGCACACACAAGATAACCCTACGGTGCCGAAAGTTGTTGTTACGCTTAGACTTCGTCGTCAAGTCTAAGTCGTCAGGGCGTCCCGGACGCTATCATTTCATGTCCGGTTCTATTTGTTCACAGTCTAATAGTTCTAGCAGTCTAAGGCCTAGGCACGGCCGAAAGAGCAAGTGAGTACACTTGCCTGCGGTGACGAGTGTGTCGTCTGTCCGGGCCGTCTCGTCCAGTCATCGCGTCCGCGGTAGTCTGTCTGAAATAGGTCACGGCGACGGTGTCAGGTCGCGATTTTCATCAAATCCTATTAGGGTTTGTTTCTAGGTTATCGGAACTACCCTAATCGTCCAAGTCACGTTTTTGGTGTTTTAACAGCCTAAATCGACCACTACCCTATATGCACAGAAAAATTGTCCGACGGTCGATTTCTACGGTGACAGTGTTTTACTGGTGCGGAAAAGTAAATTTAGTTGTAGTTGTCCGATTTTAGTTAGGGTTCAGTTTCGCTACGGTGTGGGTTGTGCTACGAGTTCGGGGAACCAACCTTTTCCGGAGTCTGGAGTAGAATGGATGTAGTGGCGAAAAACTCCTCGTCGTCAAATCTGAATCGCGAATAAGATTCCAAAAGCTAGATCTTGCGACGAAGGGCTACGACGTGTCGTAACGTCGTAGTCGGCAAATCCACGAAGAAGAACACCAAAGTGGGGCCCACAGCAGTGCTAGGGGTCAATGGGGGACCCACAACACTTCTGGAGAACTTGGGGGCCCACAGCAGCAATTGGTGCGGGGGTTGCGAAGTTGCGACGAAGGGTCGTCGGTCAGACCGAGCCGCTGCGGGGGATTCTCTCGGTCAGACCGAGAGAATGCGGGGCGTGCGGTCGGTCGGGCGCTGCAGATGCGGGGATTTGAGTTGCAAGGGTCTCGGTCGCAGCGGGCCGCTGCGGGGGATCTCGTCGGTCGTAGCGGGCGGATGTGGGAGGATCTGTCGGTCGTAGCGGGGAGCGGGGCTGCAGCACTTGCGGGGTTGCAATGAGCGGCTGCAGCGGTGCGGAGCGGGGTGCGGAGCAGGGGATCTCTTCGGTCAGACCGAGAGGGAGCCTCGGTCGTAGCGGGGAGCGGGCAGGTTGCAGCGTTGCAACTTGCAACGCTGCAGAGCGGCTGCGGATGCGGAGCGGGGCCTCGGTCAGACCGAGCGGATGCGGGGAAATCTCTCGGTCTGGCCGAGCGGTTACGGGGAGATGGGCGGCTGCGTGAGCTGAAGGGGGTGCGAAAGCTTGGGGAGGGTTTTTTACGGCTAGGGTTTTGTGTGTTGTGAAAATAGCTTAACCTAGGGCTTATTTAAATAGAAAAGGGGGTTAGGGCTAGGTCTAGGGTTTAGGAAATAATTTAAATTAATTTAAATAATAAAAATACTTAAAAATAGCTCTCCCTCACCCTCTCTCACGCATGGAGATGCGGCTAAGGCTAGGGCTTGGGTCAGAAATTATTTTGGAGAGTTATAATGAAATAGAAATTTTATTAGGATTAAAATACTTATAAAAGTAGGATTTAAAAATATTACAAACTTAGTCAAAAATGGAAAATAGGTCAAATGAAGTCCAAAAATTGCAAAATAAATATGGGGTGCTCGGGACGACGAAAGAAAGAGGACAAAGAAGATGGATCTAAATTTCGACATCGAGTGACGAAACTAAAAATAAAAACGTCTCACGTCAAAACTGAAAATCGTGACGTCACTTCAAATATGATCAAATTGTGGAAGAACGACCCGAGAAATGTCGTTCCAAAATAGTGCCACAATTTAATACTCTCAGAGACGATCACGACGACATAACACATAAAAGTGTTCAAAATCAAACAAGTCTAAGATAAATACGTGCACGATCAAAAGCACGTGCACGAAGAAAGTACGATCGAAAACCGACCGTTACACCCCAGAGCACCTCCTCCATGCTCGTTGCAACACCCCTGAACTGCTCGACACCGCCTCATCCGACGTGCCCACTCGCTGTCGTCGTCTCCACAGCGTCGCCCTCCAACGCTGCCGCAGCCACCCGGAGCAACGCCGCCTGAGCTCCGACATCGCTTGACAGCTCTCCCCCGCTCCGCTCCCCATCCCCTCTGCTCGAAGCTCCAGTGAGCCACCCTCGCCGTCGACGAAGCTCCACCAAGCCCACCACCTCCCTCTCGTCGCTTCCGCTCGCCGCACCGCCCCGCCCTCCACCCCGCCCTCCACCCCGTCGCCCACGCCGCCGACAAGCACTAGGAGACCCCCACAGCTCTCATTCGTGTTGAGGGCGAGTACGTGAAAACAAAACGAATACGTATATCGGTAATATTTTAAAGGGCTAAGTAGTGTTAAATTGATATTAAATCCTACAGGCCTAAGAAAATTACGAGACCAGTCTCAAAAAAATTAGAAACGACGAAACAGACTCAATGGTGCTGGTTTCATCGCCAAAAGGCAAGTATATTTCTCACAATATATTTTCAAATGCAAAACTTAAATAAGCTAAATTCCTTTTAAAATTCGTATCTTGAGATTTTCACATACACTGACGTATAAGAAAAATATATGTTGTAGTACTAGTAAATACAATCATTTTGACTCCTTGTTGGAAGAATTCTGACATACGGTTTGCTCTAAATAAATCTTTGAACATTTGTAGTAAAAATGATTTCTTGATTTAAATTCCTTTTAAAATTCATATCTTGAGATTTTCACGCGCACTGACGTACAAGAAAAATATATGTTGTAGTACTAGTTAATACGATCATTTTGACCCTTTGTTGGGAGAATTCTGACGTACGGTTTGCTCTAAACAATTCTTTGAATGTATGTCTTAAAAATGATTTCTTGATTTAAAAATTGTTTTTGGCACTTTTAAATTATTTAAAATTGCTTAAAAATTATTTAACAATCTTGAAAAATAGCTACTAGCCTTAGAAAAATATTTTAAGCTAATTTAAATGCATTTGCTTAGTTAAAATCATTTCTTGCTCATTCTCTTATCTATTAAGTATTGTTACACTTTCGTTTAATTGCTAAATCGAGTCGTGAAGTCGTGAACTTTTGTGAAACTATTGTACGGACTATTGAAACACCAAGACTAAATTGACTGAATGGAAGATGGAACTTCAACAATATTAAATGGAAGATGGAACTTTAATATAATGATTGGAAAATGAAATTTCAACAATAAATAGATAGTACACGTCATTTTGACTCGACACTTGACTTAACCATGGGATTGGGGTAGTCTATGATCACAAGTGTTACAGAGTGGCTGGATGCACCCATACTAAAGTACCTCCAACACATTACGGGGGTTAGATCCTTGACTGTCGCCATATCAGGACGGTGGGTACCGCCTCGGAGTTGCTCCCGTCGAAGGGCGCATGTTGGTTATCTCTCGTACTCTTGGACATGGACTTATCACTAGGATAGACTGGCTATTGAATATTGTTCTAACCTCTTTTTCTACATGTTGCTGACAACGTTACAGTTTCATTTTAAAAGTTAAATTGTTACAGGTTGCTAGTAGTATTGCCAATTGCTATCAAATGATTAAATTGCTGCAGGTTGCATATGGCTGCAAACATTTAACTGCTTTAACTGCTTTAACTCTTTTAAATTAAACCTATTGCTTATCTTTTTTAAATTAAACTTATTGCTTGTCTTTTCAGCTTTGTTTACTTTAAAATGTCAAACGTTTTGGTTTTGAGATTATCTTGTCGAGTAAACCTCGCTGACGGACATTTCACTTTGTTGTTTTACGAAATGTCTGTCAGGTATCGATAGTGAGTTCACTGAAGACATTGCTGCAGGAGTCGAGCCAGTGCTTGAAGACTACGTGGAGTACATACCCACGGAAGACTATAAGTTTAGCTTCGCGACTGCACTTTTTAGAAATAATGTAATTTGTGTACTTTGTTTGTATTGGCTATGCTAGGCCCAAGATGTATCTTAATTATTGTACATTGGATATGTAATAATGTTGTTTGGACTGCTTCTTAAATTTGCATGCAAGGATCTGCAATTTGTACACAGACGCTTAGTGTGTTTAAACCAAGGAGGAAGAAAAGAAAAGATTTTTAAAAAGGAAAAAAAGTACTCCCCTTGTTTTAAGCACACCGCGGACCCCCTCGCGTCCTCGCTCCCGGTAGAAGGAGAAGCAGGGCGTGACAGGTTTTATGGTGGCCCATGCAGGTCATGCTTTTGCAAAAACTTTACGATCGATTTAAACGACATTAATATCTAAGTGAACAACTAGATTAGATTTTTACCTAACTTGCATTGCAGGTTGTCTTGAAGTATGGCAGGTCGACCAAATACTTACGACGTCACCAACAACGACATCTTGGGTATTGTAAAGGAAATACTGGAAATTCAACACCAAATTCTCCATGAGGCTATTGACAAACTCTGTAAAGCATCCGAAAAGAAGCATCCTATGGAACCACTGGGAGACGCCCTCCGACCGATGAAGACTACTTTCAAGAGGACTGCATCTTCAGTCTATAACCAATTCCCGATGGTGTGCTTCCATTGCAATCGGAATGGACATATTAATAAGAACTGTCGCATGCTGTTGAATCAATGTTTGGCCTGCGGAGCATCTGAGCACTCTCTCAGGAACTGCCCCGCCACATTAACAAGAAAGCGACTACGACAGTAGGCGTGTCTGGATCAGCACAGCGTAAGCCACCCCTAGCTAAACAACATCGAGTCTTTCATCAAGCCAAGCTGAACCAGGCCAGGTGTCAAGCATCCATCACGTCAACTAGAGAAGCTGAGGCTGTAGAGCCAGTAATCACTGGTATATCTGAACCTTTCCTCTTTACGTCAATTTGACACCCATCGCCTTTTTTATCATTGCTAACCTACATTATCATACTATAGGTATTTTTCTTCATAGCATGCCCCCTTCTTGATTTGGAAGTTTTCCATTGCTTCTTATCACAAAGTCGTAACAATCCATTTCTATTAATCCTCATTATCTTCTTCGAACTTTTGAACCCATAATTAGGAACTCGTATTTCATTTTGATGCATCTAATCTAGAATCTTCCTTTGTTAACAACTAGAGTGACATTCCTTAAGGTTGAACTGTCCATTCATTGCATCACCATCATCATTCTTGTAATGACCTTCCAATCATCCTGAGATACTTCCTAATTGTGTTTAGTTCATCTAAACCATGGCTATACTCTTTTATAAGGAGTGTAGCATTCGAATTTTTCGATCATCCGAAGTTCGAGTTCGAGGACGGAAGCAGATCGAAGGATGCTTAGAAGTATTTGAGGATGGTGCTAGAGAATTTAAGACGAACCAACCCACCACGTGCAAATGTAGACTGTTACGTCTTCTTCATCTTTCTTGAGCTCGTATTTCTCTTCTATCCACTACTTTCTTCATGTACCCGATTCCCCATTGTTTGAATCTTTTTCCCGCCTACCATCGTCCCCTCATTATTACCTTTTGTCCACATCCCCTCCTCAAGCCCCGGTCCCGCCTAACCTACCTTACCCTACTCTACCATATCAATAACTTTCGACGCCCCCTTTTAAAACCCCTCATCTCTCCCCTCACCAAACCCATCTCGTGGCTTCCTCTTTGCCCAACAACACCTACCTCTTCACCGTGCCTCTTCCTTCGTAAGCCCAACCCCTCTCACCTCAAGCTCCCTCGGCCTCACTCGAAGCTCCACCACGCCACCCGACGTCGCTGAGTAGTCGCAGTCGTCGCACGACGTGGATCGACAACCGTCGATGGCCTTCCGACGTTCTGTTTTAGGATTTTTGGGTTTAGCGACGACCCTCACCACCACCCTCACCATTGCCGTGTGGTTGAGATCTTGGGAAGTTGTGATTCTTGGGTTCCTTTCAAGCTTCTTGTCCTGGGTCTTGCCCTTAAAGGTGCGCCGTTTCGGTTCCTTCTTGGGCCCACTCCTTCGGGTTTGCGGAACTGTATATTTTTTGTTGCTGGCTTGTTTGGGATTGATGATGAGAGCTGTGGATGTCGACAATTGGTGTTGGCAAGGAGTATCGTTGTCAATAGGTATTAGCATGCTGTTAGCCTTAGGTGTTGAAGTTGGATGTCGATCTTTTGTTTGGATTTGGATAATGGTTTCAGTGTTGGATTGTTATTAGGCGTTATGGAAGTTGATACAAGGAGTGGCAGTGATGAGTATAGTGATAAGTATGGTCTTTAGTAGTTGGCCTTGTACTTGTTTATTTGTGTTGTTTTGGACGATGCCTTGTCTTTGGTACTGTCACGCCCCGCTTCCCAAAAATGGAGGCGAGACGTGAAAAGGTCCGCACGAGAGTGGAGCTGTGAAGCCCCAAACCCGATAAGCCTCAATAAAACATAAGCAGGTCCCTGTAACCACAAACGGAACAACAATAATAACACAAGGAAAGACAGAAATAAAATCTCAAATCTCAGAATTTGTCCAACATTAAGCTTAAGTTCAACATCCAGAAAAGCCACCAGGCTAAAAGAAAGAGTCTAAAGGCCCAGAACAAGGCCAACTAGGACAAACATAACAAAGTATTAGTGCCACGCACCGACAACAAAACAGTCTAAACAACAACACAAACAGTCTCTACGACTGATCGCCCGTGTCCACGAAGTCCTCGTCAAACACAGGCTCGGGCTCGGCGTCCACCAACACCTCGTCCTCAACAATGAACTCAGGCTCAGGATCTAACATGTGTCACCCAAAAGAGTAAAGGGGCACATGTCAGTAAGTCTAAAAGACTTGGGCAATGAAACTGAAAGTAAGGTAAACTAACAACCTAGCAGTTATAGTATGATGCATGACATGGCAAGTATAGTATGGAAGTGACAAGTAAAGGAAAGTACAAGTAGCAAGTAGCAAGTATGTCATGGATAACAAGTTTTACAAGTAAAACACGGACAAGTACAAGTCAAGTGGTTCACGTCAAGTGATCACGTCAAGTAAACACGTCAAGTAAACAAATTGTGCACATAGATTTCGTCTGCTGGCTAGAGTGGCTGATCGGGCCAACTCGTAAACTCAGGTGACCGCTTATCCCTACCCCTCCACGTGTATCGAGCCAGGGCATTACCCCGAACACAGAATGCTCGCTTCTGGGTCACGAGCCAGGAAGTGTATTTAACACGTATGGCGTAGGGTTATGCCTGTAACGAAGGTGCCTAGCCGGAAACAAGTAGATCGGGCATTGGCTATCAACCAACTCTCGTGGCCCGCTTCTGGCACACGAGCCAGGAAACAAAAGTATTGTAGCGTGTGCTATGAATGTGACATTCAACATGGATAGCATGGATGACAATTAATTTGTGTACCGTTAATTAAAATTAAACATGACATGGTAGTACTTATGCAACATGGTAAATTACGGGTCTAACTTCGTTGTCAAGCTAGATCCTGAAATTGCGCCTAGGCGAGTATCATTTCGTCGCCTAGTCTCTTTTACGTCTACAACAAGCAAATGGCCTAAGACATGGCCCAAAACCCTAAGTGGCAAGTTTCACTTGCCTAGCACAGAGGATGACGATCACGTAGGTTCGTCTCACGGACACTAATCTATGGGGAAGAGGTCGCTGCCATGGCAAAACAACATTAGAACAACATCCAACCTAGTTTTATTAGGGTTTTACAAAAACACAAATGGGTTATGAGAATATTATAGAATCGAGTTATTACCGAATCGTTAGTGGAAGAACGATGCCGAGCAAGCACGGCAACGGAAGAAATGATCCGGGGAACCTACGGTTCAGATCTGGAAATGGGGAGAAAATCTGGAGAAATGGGGTTTTGGGGATTTTTTTGGGGGTTTTCCAGCGACCTAGAGGAGGTGGCCGGCCTAAATGGCGAGAGGGAAGCTCCAAGGGAGGAAGGAATGGCTTGGGGAAATGTTGGAGGGTGATTTGGGGGAGAAAACAGCTCAGGAGAATGAAAGAGGGATGAAAGAAATCGTGGGTGGGGTTTAAATAGGAAGAGCTGGAGGCTGCCCAGAAATTAGGGTTTCGACACTGATTAGTCGGTCAAAGAGCAACCTCTGACAGACTAGTTTGGGAACTAGTCGGTCGGTTGACCAACGCAGACCGACTAAGTGTAAACAGTAACTCCTGACGAAAAATAGGATTTAGATTTAGTCGGTCAAAGAACAACTACTGACCGACTAGTTTCTCATCTAGTCGGTCGACGAACGTTCTTAGACCGACTAAGAATGAATAGTACTTGGTATCAAAAATGATCATAGAGCTAGTCGGTTAAAGAACGATTGCTAACCGACTAGTTTGCAACATAGTCGGTCGACAAATGTTCTTAGACCGACTAACGATAAACAGTAACTCCTGAATAATTATCAAAGCCCACTAGTCGGTCCATGAAGGTTTACCGACCGACTAAATCGTCATCTAGTCGGTCGGTTCCCCTTCTTGTACCGGCTAACGTGCACTGAAAGTTCCGAAATGGAGCGCGAAGCTCCGGGATCGATTCCTAAGGCTCCTAGGCTTGATCTAACAATAAGATATGACCGATATGAAGCTTGTCACGAATGACTTACTCCGAAATCGACGATCAACGGAAGAAGCTAGGAAAACACGACGAAACGAACGAAAACGAAAACTACGGAGACGGAGAAAGGAAATCACAACCAAAGAGAAGGCAACCAAATATATATATATATAATCTTGTTGGATGAAAATAAAATCAAGAGAGAAAGAGAGATCATTTCATTGCTAAGAATAAGTAACCATAGCTAAGAGCCATGGTGCTCTATTTATTTATCTCATAGTGGGGAGGCCAAAAGCCTCTAGTAGACCAAGGGTCCCCATTACTCTAAGTAATGGGGGACCTAATGATGGGTAATGAAGGAGGGGAGGCCAAAGGCCTCCCTCATTCATAACACTCCCCCTTACACATTCATCACTTCGGTCTCAGCTATTGAGGCAAGGGGTGGATACTTCTGGATCCAGAGTAAGTGTGTTTACCTCGTTAAAACCTTAGCTGTGGAAAACCCAGTGGGAAAACCCAACAGCTTAAGGAAAAAGAGTGCAACACACAGGTTACTCCCCCTGATCCGTACAAGCTTCAGGCTTGCAGGTCTTTCAACTGTCGCATACCAATGTTCTTTACAAGCTTTACAAAAGTACATTTAGGCAATGCCTTAGTAAAAAGATCAGCTAAGTTGTTGCATGACTGGATCTGTCGAACTTCAATCTGTTTGTCGTTCTTCTGCTCGTGCGTCCAGAAAAACTTGGGAGAAATGTGCTTTGTCCTGTCGCCTTTGATGTAGCCCTTCTGAAGCTGAGCAAGCACGCGGCGTTGTCTTCGAATAGGGCAGTAGGCTCCAGATCACCGGTCTTCAGGCCAGTGGATTGGAGGATGTGTTGGACGACGGAGCGTAGCCAAAAACATTCTCTGCTCGCTTCATGGATCGCGATGAGCTCTGCATGGTTGGAAGATGTAGCAGTAGTGGTTTGTTTTATCGATCTCCAGGAGATAGCAGTTCCTCCGTAGGTAAAGACAAAACCAGTCTGTGATTTTGCCGTATGCGGATCTGAAAGATAGCCTGCATCGGCATAATCAAGTAACTGGGAGGAGGCACCTCTCTGGTAGTAAAGTCCAAGGTTTACGGAACCCTGGAGGTATCGCAGAAGATGCTTTACTCCATTCCAGTGGCGCTTTGTAGGCGCTGCACTGTGTCTGGCTAGGAGATTGACTGCAAACGCTATATCGGGACGCGTGCAGTTAGCCAGATAGAGAAGTGCACCAATGGCACTTAGGTAGGGTACTTCTGGACCCAGTATCTCATCCCCCTCTTCCAGAGGCCGGAAGGGGTCCTTTTGTACGTCTAATGATCTCACGACCATTGGGGTACATAAAGGATGACATTTATCCATTTGGAACTTATTTAAAAGCTTCCTGGTATAATTGGATTGATGTAGAAGGATTCCACCTCGTAGGTGTTCAATCTGCAAGCTAAGGCAATACTTCGTTCTGCCTAGGTCTTTCATTTCAAAAGTGTGCTTTAGCCTTGCAGATATCTCATTAATCTCTGCTGGAGAGCCTATGAGATTTAAGTCATCAACGTAAACTGCTATGATGACGACTCTTTTTCCCATACTTTTGATAAAGATGCACGGGCAGACTTCGTTATTAGTGAATCCTTGCTGTGCAAGGAAATCACTGAGTCTGGTATACCACATTTTGCCTGACTGTTTTAGTCCATACAAGGATCTATGTAGTCTAACAGAGAATACGTCCCGAGGTATCTCTTTCATCTCTGTGGGTAAGTTAAACCCATCTGGTAGTTTCATATAGATCTTTTTATCTAAATCGCCATAAAGATATGCAGTCACAACGTCCATGAGCTGCATTTCTAGGCTTGCCAGAGATGATAGGCTTATTAAGAATCTGAATGTATTAGTGTCCATTATCGGGGAGTATGTATCTTCATAATCGATACCCGGTCTTTAGGAAAAACCCTTTGCTACAAGACGCGCCTTGTAGCGGACGATCAGATTTTGTTCATTTCTTTTTCTAATGAAAACCCACTTATATCCCACAGGTCTAACACCTACTGGTGTTTGGACTACAGGTCCAAAGACTTTGCGTTTCGAGAGTGAGTCCAGCTCTACTCTTATCGCCTCGTCCCACTTTGGCCAATCATCTCTGCGTTTACAATCCGCTAGAGAAAGTGGTTCGACGTCATCGTCGTATTCAGCGACGTGAACGGCAATAGTGAACGCAAAATCGTCGTCGTCGACTGTGCTATGTCGGTCCAGTACCTCCCCAGTACGTACAAAGTTTAATGATGTTTCTCCTAATGTTTCCTCTACGGGGGAAATTAGGAGGGGAGAGGTAGCTGTCCTGAGCTCAGTATCCTGTGGAGGGATAATCTATTTTCACCAGGAATCTTCCTCTTTCGAGGAACTTTATCTTTTGAACCTGGTGGCCGTCCTCTTTTCAATTGAGGTACAGCCATTTCTGCTGCGGGTGGATTGCATCCATTTATAGGGATGTCAATCCTAGCTGGAGTGTTAGCAGCAGGGACGTGTGAACGGACAATCTTCTGGCTGTCCATGAATTTATCTGGCAATTGGTGTACTGTATTCTGGATGTGAAGGATCTTCAGGATCTCATCTTCACACAGATTTGTACGCGGATCATAAAAGGACAAAGACTTATTTTCCCAATTAATGGTCTCCGAAGCTTCAGGCTTCTTGGAATGTTTGCCCAACTTTGGAAAAGTTTTCTCATCAAATTCACAATCAGCAAGACGTGCCTTAAATGCGTCCCCCGTTAGGGGTTTTAGGTATCTAATAATCGAGGGTGAATCAAATCCAATATAGATTCCTAGACGACGTTGAGGACCCATTTTGGTCCTCTGAGGTGGTGCTATTGGAATATAGACCGCACAACCAAATATTCGCAAATGAGATATATCTGGAGTTGAGCCGTATGCTAGTTGTATCGGGGATAATGTATTGCCTCCAGAGGGGCGTATCCTGATAAGAGATGCGGCATGCAGAATAGCATGCCCCCAAGCATCCATCGGCAATTGGGATTGCATAAGCAATGGACGTGCAATCCATTGGAGTCTCTTTATAAGAGACTCTGCTAATCCATTCTGGGTGTGAACATGAGCTACTGGATGTTCAACTTCTATACCCGTTGACTGGCAATAGTCTTCGAAGACTTGAGATGTGAATTCGCCCGCATTATCAAGACGTAGTTTCTTGATATGGTTATTGGGGAAATGAGCACGTAACCTAATTATCTGTGCCAACAGCTTTGGAAAAGCTAGGTTACGGGTGGACAAGAGGCACACATAAGACCATTTTGTGGATGCATCTATTAGTACCATGAAGTACCGAAATGGGCCACTTGCGGGGTGAATAGGCCCGCAAATGTCACCATGTATCCTCTCAAGGAAGCCAGGAAACTCTAAACCCACTTTTAGGGGCGATGGTCTCGTTATTAGTTTCCCCTTGAAACAAGGGGGACAAGGAAATTCACCTTTCTGAAGAATCTTCTGGTTCTTCAAATCATGTCCGCGGGATTCAGATAAGATGCGTCGCATCAGAATGGATCCAGGGTGACCAAGTCTGTTATGCCATAGTTGAAATGGTGGCATTGGCTGGCACGTCTGGTGCTCAGTCATATTGGCTTCAACTGGTTGAATGTATGTTTGGTAGAGACCCGACGGGAGTCCCTTAAATATTTCGCAGATGGTCTTCTGGCCATCTTTACGAAGAGTGACATACAGGTATTCAACCTTATTTTCATCTCTAGTTTCTAAGTGATATCCGTTTAAACGGATGTCCTTGAAACTTATGAGATTTCTATTTGATCTTGGAGAAAATAGTGCATTATTGAGTTTTAGTCTTGTGTTATTTGGGAGCAATAATATTGCATCACCAGATCCTTCGATTATTTTGGATAGTCCTGAAATTGTAATGACAGGACTGTCATATTTACTTATGCTATTGAAATAGCATTCATCGCGAAGGATAGTGTGCGTCGAGGCACTGTCCACTAGGCACTCATACATCATCTATATAAGCAAAAAACGATAATTTATTGATGGAAATGTAAAATGCATACATTCAAAATAAAAGATCGTCTTTTTTAAGCATACTAGAGATGAAGCTACAATTTATTCTTTGAAAAGCATAGATAAAATGGCTAAATTGGCAAGCGTCGATTTCGAGGTGCTCGATGCAGCTGGCAAGAATTACTTGAGCTGGCGAGTGGACCTGAAGTTCCACTTGCGCTCCATGGCGCTCCTGCACTCCATCCTGGCCCTCGCAGTGGCCCTATCATCGGCTCCCGCAGCATCCGATGCATCTGCTAGCAAAGCCCCAGAAGCGGCCCCTTCAGCTGGCAGTACCTCTACCACTGTCTCTGACATGGATAAGGCGAAAGCCATTATCTATATCAGACGACACATAGATCGGACCCTGAAGGCCGAATACTTGACGGTAGAGGACCCTCTGGAGTTATGGACAGCGTTAGAGGCACGCTACAGACATCAAATTGATGTCATACTCATATGTGCCAGCTATGAGTGGGAGAACCTCCGACTTCAGGACTACAAGTCCGTTGCTGAGTACAACTCAGCACTTCACAACATCACCTCACGCCTGAAGTTGTGTGGTGAAGAAGTCTCGGAGCACCGCATGTTGGAAAAGACATTTACCTCGTTTCACGAGAAAGATGCTATCCTCATGCAGCAGTATCGTGAACGCAATTTCACGAAGTTCTCTGACCTGCTCTCTTGCCTCCTGAGGGCAGAGCAGAATAGAGACCTTTTACTGGCCACTCATAACCAGCGCCCGGCAGGCTCAGCTCCTATTCCCGAAGCCCACAGTGTTCACCCCCCGAAGTGGAAGAACATGAAGAGGGGCAGAAAGAACAAACGAAATGCCCCTATGAAACCAGCCAATGCTCCTCCCCAAAGCAAGAATAACAAAGGGAAGAAAAACCTCACTTGGATGCGTAAGAACACTGATACCGTGTCAAATCCAAAGAAGACATGGGAGGACAAATGTCATCGTTGTGGCATGACTGGACATTGGTCCAGAAACTGTCGCACACCTCGCCACTTGCAGGAACTGTATCAGGCGAGCCAGAAGCCTCCGCCTGAAACAAACATGGCAAATGTGGAAAAACCGACGAAGTTCACTTCCAAGGATTTCGAAAATGACGACCTGCTCGATTGAGACCTGCTCGATTTCGAAAATGACGTGCTGATAACGTGTTGGATGAAAATAAACTCAAGAGAGAAAGAGAGATCATTTCATTGCTAAGAATAAGTAACCATAGCTAAGAGCCATGGTGCTCTATTTATTTATCTCATAGTGGGGAGGCCAAAAGCCTCTAGTAGACCAAGGGTCCCCATTACTCTAAGTAATGGGGGACCTAATGAATGGGTAATGAAGGAGGGGAGGCCAAAGGCCTCCCTCATTCATAACAAATCTATACAAGAAAACCAGTCATTACATCCTCCCCAACTTAAGAAAAATTCCGCCCTCGGAATTTCCCAACACTCACGTGTCCGGGAACAAAAGTGGGTAACGCTCTCGCATCTCATCCTCGTTCTCCCAAGTAGACTCCCCTGTCGAGCCATGTCTCCACATCACCCTCACAAGATTGACAACCTTGTTCCGAAGTGACTTCTGACGCCTGTCCAGAATCTGCACTGGCTGCTGGTCATACGTCATATCAGGGCGAACGGTAATCTCCGAGAAATCCACAGCATGAGATGGGTCGCTAATGTATCGACGAAGCAGCGACACATGGAAAACATTGTGAACTCCTTCCAAAGATGGCGGCAAGGCTAAGCGGTAAGCCACCTCGCCAACTTTCTCCAGAATGTCAAACGGTCCAATGTATCGCGGGCTCAACTTCCCTCGCTTCCCAAAGCAAATCACTCCACGATTCGGGGAAATCCTCAGAAACACATGATCCCCAGGCTGAAACTCCAAAGGACGACGTTTAGCATCAGCCCAATGCTTAAAACGGTCCTGAGCAATCCTCAACCTCTCCCGAATGTTCCTGACAACATCCACAGCCTCCACGATCATCTCAGGTCCCAACAGCTCCCGATCTCCAACATCATCCCAACTCAATGGCGATCGACATTTCCTCCCATACAGCGCGGCAAAAGGCGCCATGCCAATACTCGCCTGGAAGCTGTTGTTGTAGGAAAACTCTACCAGATGTAGATGGTCCTCCCACGAACCCTTGAAATCCAACATGCATGCCCTCAGCATGTCCTCCAAGATCCGAATCGTCCTCTCGGACTTGCCATCCGTCTGTGGATGGTACGCCGTGCTGAAACTCAGACGCGTACCCAAACTCTTATGCAAACTCTGCCAGAACTGAGATGTGAACCTCGTGTCTATGTCCGACACGATACTCACAGGGACTCTGTGAAGTCGTACGACCTCCTGCATGATTCACGTTACATCACTATCTAAACTACGAAAAAGGAAATAAAAACGGAGAGTAAAAGAATTTACCTCCATGTATCTCCTCGATAGCGCCTCAGTGGACTGTCCTACTCGGAACGGAATAAAGCGCGTGGATTTGGTCAATCGATCTACGATCACCCAAATCGCGTCATTCTGCTTCGGACTCCGAGGTAGTCCAGTCACGAAATCCATAGTGATGTGTTGCCATTTCCACTCCGGAATCGGAAGCGGTTGTAGCAACTCGGCCGTATGCTGATGCTCCGCCTTCACTTGCTAGCAAACCAAACACTTGGCTACACTCCGAGCCATACTCCTCTTCATGCCATTCCACCAATAGTTCAGACGAAGATCCTTGTACATCTTGGTCCCACCAGGATGCACAGAATACGGCGAACTATGTGCCTCCACCATCAACTCCTCTCTGATATCCCCAGCTGGCACATACAACCTAGCTCCAAACCTCAGCGAGCCATCCTCATAAATCAAAAAGTCAGTCCACAGACCGGCTTCCACCTGCTCCCGAATCTTCACCAGCTTCGGATCCTCAGCCTGGCCAACCTTGATCCGATCCACGATCGTCGACTGAATCTGCATACTCATCAACGAAGAAGCCTCCCCAGGAAGAACAATCTCCACACTAGACTCGCAAAAATCCTGATGCAATCTCCACTGCGAGGTCAAAATCATCACCGCTGGAAGCCTACTCAGCGCATCAGGAACCACATTCACCTTGCCAGGGTGATACTGCAAATCAATCTCATAATCCGACATGAGCTCCAACCATCGATGGTGTCGCATGTTGAGCTCCTTCTGAGTGAAAATATACTTCAAGCTTTTATGATCGGTGAAGATCTTCACTTTCTCACTCAGCAGGAAGTGCCTCCAAATCTTGAGCGCAAACACGATAGCAGCCAACTCCAAGTCATGCGTCAGGTAATTCTTCTCATGAGTCTTGAGCTGACGTGAAGTATACGCCACAACATGCCCGTGCTGATGCAACACACAACCAAGACCCTTGCCAGAAGCATCGCAAAAGATCTCAAATCCACCGCTGCGATCAGGCACAACAAGAATAGGGACAGTCGTCAATCTCTCCCTCAGAACACCAAAAGCATTCTCACAATCACCCGACCAAACAACGCGTCAATCTGGTCATCGGCTCAGCAATACGGGAAAAGTCCTTAATGAAACGCCGATAATAACCAGCAAGCCTCAGGAAACTCCTGATCTCAGATGCTGACTGCGGAACAGGCTACTCTCTGATGGCCCTGATCTTCTCAGGATCCACTGAAATATCATCTCCAGTCACCACATGCCCGAGAAAAGCAACTCTGTCCAGCCAAAACTCGCACTTCGAAAACTTAGCATACAACCGATGCTTCCTCAAAATCTCCAACACCGTCCTCAAGTGCGAGGCATGCTCCTCCTCCGACTTAGAATAGATCAGAATGTCGTCAATAAAGATAACGACAAACTTATCCAAAAAGTCGTAGAAGATCAGATTCATCAGATTCATGAAAACTGTGGGTGCATTGGTTACACCGAAAGGCATAACCACAAACTCATAGTGTCCATACTTCATCCTGAATGATGTCTTCGGAACATCTTCCTTCTTCACCTTCAGCTGATGATAACCACTCCTCAAATCCAATTTAGAAAACACCCTCGATCCTTCAAGCTGATCAAAAATATCATCGATGCAAGGCAACGGGTATTTATTCTTGATGGTTACTGCATTCAGCTCCTGATAGTCCACGCACAAGCGATGCGAACCATCCTTCTTCCTCACCAGTAGCACCGGTGCTCCCCACGGAGACACACTAGGGTTGATATAACCCTTCTGCAAAAGCTCATCCAGCTGCTTCTGTAATTCCTCCAACTCAGCGGGTGCCATACGATATGGCGCCTTCGAAATCGGTTGCGCTCCCAGAGCAAGATCAATAGAAAATTCTAAAGCTCGATCAGGTGGCAATCCAGACATCTCCTCGGGGAAGACATCATCAAAGTCCCGTACAACCGCTGGCCTCTCCAGCTCCATCTGCATAGCCACAAACTCCATCGGCCTGGCCCGAAATCTGACAGGACCAAGCGAACTGCTTCCATGACTGAACTCAAATACTGGATGTCCGGGAATCTCGAACACCACCTTCTTCCTCCGACAGTCGATCGTAGCATAGAAGCTCGCAAGCCAATCCATCCCAAGGACCGCATCATAGTTGATGATGTCGTGGACAATGAAATCAGCGTAAAGCTCATGTCCACAAACCACCAACGAGCAAGAATTGCAACCACGATGCACTGAGACCACGCCATTCCCTGTAACGATATTCCAACTCTTGGAAAGAGGGGACGTCGACAAGGAATGCTTCTCCACGAAGCTCCGAGAAATAATGCACATCGATGCACCAGAGTCAAAGAGAACTCGTGCAGGAAATGTGCACACCAAAACCACACCTAACAAGCAATTTAACAATCAAACCCTAGTCTAGCAAACAATCATGTTCAAGCAAACAACATAATCTAACAATCAAAACTAGCTAGGAAAGTAACAGATAGATTGAGGATTACCTGCGATAACCTCATCCACAGCCTCGCTCTCCACAGTGGTCATCAGAAAAGCATGCCTCCTCAGCGAAAAAGCCTGCTGAAAGGCCTGCCTCTGAGGGACAAGAGCTGCTCCACGACCGGCAGGAACAGACGCTCTCTGCTGCAACGGCTGTGCTGCAACAGGTGCCCTCCAAGGCTGCTTCGACCTCGGACAATCCTTTATGGTATGGGTAGGATCTCCACAGACAACACACTGGCCCAGGAATCTCCTACACTGATCCTTGATATGCCCGATCTTGCCGCAGAAATGGCAAGTCTTCTGAATAGGCCCTCCTGGTCTCTTGAACTGAGCTGGCTGATTAGGCTTGAAACCAGGCCTAACCACCGCTCTGGCCTGCTCCATAGGCCTCTTCCCAGCTCCAGAAACATGTCCCCTCCTCTGGCTCAGGTTCAGCTCCTGCCTCCTCGCAGCGACCAGCACCTTCTGATAAGAGTCCAGACCAGAGGAAGACACAAAACTCTGAAGCTCCAAAGCAAGCCCCTGCAGGAACCTCTGAGCCCTCTCATCAGCATCCTACACCATCTTCGGTGTGAACCGACTCAGCCTAGTGAACTCTTGGTGGTACTGGTCCACCGACGAGCTCCCTTGCTTCAGCTCAATAAAACGCTGCAGCATCTCCTTCCTAGTAGCCTTCGGAAAGAACTCCTCATCAAACCTGGACTTAAAGGTAGCCCAAGCTATCAGCTCCACCAGCATCTTCTCTTCCGCATCCCACTAGTTCTGAGCATTATCCTTGAGTTGCCTCTTCGCCAAATCAACCTATCCAGCCAGGCCGATCTTCGCCATCTTCAAATTATCCTCTATGTTCCGAATCCACTCATCGGCAGCCAGAGGACCCTCAGACCCATCAAAATAAGCAGGACCCAGCTCCCGAAATTGCTTCGCTCCCGGCTCGGAGCGAGGGGCATCCTGGATTGCCCGAGTAGCTCGAGCAAGTGGAGCATTCTGGACTTGCAGGAGCACGCCCTGCTGCACTTGCATCATCTGAAGCATCATCCGCATCATCTCTCCATTGGTGGGTTCCCGCTCAGGCTCCTCGTCATGAGGGGGCGCACCACTACCTCCACCTCGGGTGAATCGCCTTCCTGCCATCTAATGACACAGAAAACGAAACAATTAGACTCATAGCTTATGACTCGGATGTCGAACTTAGTTTATTGGACATTCTAATATCATTATCATTATTCCGACAATCGCAGTTACAAAATGGACCTGCATGGGCCACCAACAAAACCTGTCACGCCCCGCTTCCCAAAAATGGAGGCGAGACGTGAAAAGGTCCGCACGAGAGTGGAGCTGTGAAGCCCCAAACCCGATAAGCGTCAATAAAACACAAGCAGGTCCATGTAACCACAAACGGAACAACAATAATAACACAAGGAGAGACAGAAATAAAATCTCAAATCTCAGAATTTGTCCAACATTAAAATTAAGTTCAACATCCAGAAAAGCCACCAGGCTAAAAGAAAGAGTCTAAAGGCCCAGAACAATGCCAACAAGGACAAATATAACAAAGTATTGGTGCCACGCACCGACAACAAAACAGTCTAAACAACAACAAAAACAGTCTCTACGATTGATCGCCCGTGTCCACGAAGTCCTCGTCAAACACAGGCTCGGGCTCGACGTCCGCAAACACCTCGTCATCAACAATGAACTCAGGCTCAGGATCTAACATGTGTCACCCAAAAGAGTAAAGGGGCACATGTCAGCAAGTCTAAAAGACTTGGGCAAGGAAACTGAAAGTAAGGTAAACTAACAACCTAGCAGTTATAGTATGATGCATGACATGGCAAGTATAGTATGGAAGTGACAAGTAAAGGGAAGTACAAGTAGCAAGTAGCAAGTATGTCATGGATAACAAGTTTTACAAGTAAAACACGGACAAGTACAAGTCAAGTGGTTCACGTCAAGTGATCACGTCAAGTAAACACGTCAAGTAAACAAATTGTGCACAGAGATTTCGTCTACTGGCTAGAGTGGCTGATCGGGCCAACTCGTAAGCTCAGGTGACCACTTATCCCTACCCCTCCACGTGTATCGAGCCAGGGCATTACTCCGAACACGGAATGCTCGCTTCTGGGTCACGAGCCAGGAAGTGTATTTAACACGTATGGCGTAGGGTTATGCCTGCAACGCAGGTGCCTAGCCGGAAACAAGTAGATCGGGCATTGGCTATCAACCAACTCACGGGCCCGCTTCTGGAACACGAGCCAGGAAACACAAGTATTGTAGCGTGTGCTACGAATGCGACATTCAACATGGATAGCATGGATGACAATTAATTTGCGTACCGTTAATTAAAATTAAACATGACATGGTAGTACTTATGCAACATGGTAAATGACGGGTCTAACTTCGTTGTCAAGCTAGATCCTGAAATTGCGCCTAGGCGAGTATCATTTCGTCGCCTAGTCTCTTTTACGCCTACAACAAGCAAATGGCCTAAGACATGGCCCAAAACCCTAAGTGGCAAGTTTCACTTGCCTAGCACTGAGGATGACGATAACGCAGGTTCGTCTCACGGACGCTAGTCTATGGGGAAGAGGTCGCTGCCATGGCAAAACAACATTAGAACAACATCCAACCTAGTTTTATTAGGGTTTTACAAAAACACAGATGGGTTATGAGAATATTATAGAATCGAGTTATTACCGAATCGTTAGCGGAAGAACGATGCCGAGCAAGCACGACGACGGAAGAAACGATCCGGGGAACCTACGGTTCAGATCTGGAAATGGGGAGAAAATCTGGAGAAATGGGATTTTGGGGATTTTTTGGGGGTTTTTCGGCGACCTAGAGGAGGTGGCCGGCCTAAATGGCGAGAGGGAAGCTCCAAGGGAGGAAGGAATGGCTTGGGGAAATGTTGGAGGGTGATTTGGGGGAGAAACGGCTCAGGAGAATGAAAGAGGGATGAAAGAAATCGTGGGTGGGGTTTAAATAGGAAGAGCTGGCAGCTGCCCAGAAATTAGGGTTTTGACACTGATTAGTCGGTCAAAGAGCAACCTCTGACCGACTAGTTTGGGAACTAGTCGGCCGGTTGACCAACGCAGACCGACTAAGTGTAAACAGTAACTCCTGACGAAAAATAGGAGTTAGATTTAGTCGGTCAAAGAACAACTACTGACCGACTAGTTTCTCATCTAGTCGGTCGACGAACGTTCTTAGACCGACTAAGAATGAATAGTACTTGGTATCAAAAATGATCATAGAGCTAGTCGGTTAAAGAACGATTGCTGACCGACTAGTTTGCAACATAGTCGGTCGACAAATGTTCTTAGACCGACTAACGATAAATAGTAACTCCTGAATAATTATCAAATCCCACTAGTCGGTCCATGAAGGTTTGCCGACCGACTAAATCGTTATCTAGTCGGTCGGTTCCCCTTCTTGTACCGGCTAACGTGCACTGAAAGTTTCGAAATGGAGCGCGAAGCTCTGGGATCGATTCCTAAGGCTCCTAGGCTTGATCTAACAATAAGATATGACCGATATGAAGCCCGTCACCAATGACTTACTCCGAAATCGACGATCAACGGAAGAAGCTAGGAAAACACGACGAAACGAACGAAAACGAAAACTACGGAGACAGAGAAAGGAAATCACAACCAAAGAGAAGGCAACCAAATATATATATATATAATCTATACAAGAAAACCAGTCGTTACAGGTACTTATGGGAGTTGATGTCATTTGTGCACGGTTGGTTAAGGTATAACAACATGAATACATATGGATTAGTCATTACATCTTTGTATGCTATATTGATGACTTACTTGGCTAGGCCCAGTTAGTCATCATTAGCCGAAGTTGAAATTTTAAACTTTTTGATTTTCTTTTTGATGTGATTGATTATCTTGCTACTAGGTTATCATCTCAGGTTCCAAGTTCGAACAGATGTTATCATAATAATTATCGTTTTCATGTAGCACCATTAGCTCATATTAACTTTTGGCTACTTAAAAAGTCGAAGTAACTATTATGATAATACTGGTCTCAGGACTAGTTACGGAAGCTATGGTGATGTTAATACTTATTAGAAATATCTCTTGTTTTCTTGATGCTATGATATCACATTATATTTCATGTTATTAACAACTTATTTTCTAAATTGTAATCCTTCATCAAGCATTCCATTTTATCATTTATTTGCTTGAGCTTCTTAATAACATTAAATATCTGTTACTTAGAGTTTCGAGAAATTCCCAGAACGGAATTTTTATAAGGAGGGTAGGATGTGACGACCTGTATCCATCAGTACGCGTATATTGGTATTCTACGTATTTTCATAAATCAAAAGTATTTTATAATGGTTGATCAGGAGTTTTATATCAAAATAGTTTCTAAATCATTTATAAAAAATATTTTGTAGTATCAACATAGTTATATCCTATTTTAGTGAGTACGAGTGCCATCCTAAACCCCTAAATAATTTTTATAATTATTTAAACTTGATTATTAATAATACAGCCGTAACACTTATTTTTCTATATAAATGTTATGAAAGTGATTTCAAACTTCTATCATGAGCTTTTATGATCATTTAGTACTTTCCATATTAATTTCGTAATTTTCTGAAGTCAAATCAATTGAGAACCCGCAAACCCGCATACTAAACATTTTAGCCCAAAACCCATATCTCCGCAGCTCAAACCCTGAAATGGACCTCGTATTCATGATCCTCGTGACGATACAAACCCACAGCTATGTTTTCATAAAATTTCGGAGTCGTTTAACTCCAGGGTCAAAATCGTAATTTCGTTGTAAAATTTTACTAATGACCATTCACTAATTACTTTTTAACTTAGCTTAATTACCTGGTTTATCCTCTAACTATCGGCAAACTCACTTGTTTTGATAGGAGAGTTTTAGTCTAAGCTTCCTACTCTTAGTCAAAAATCCAACCTAACATCATTAATTCCCAAATTGACTAAGTGTTTAATTCATACTTAGTTTTTTTATTAACTTAATTAACCTATTTAAACACCCCCTCACTAATCCTTCTCCTCACACGACATCACCCAGGCCAAGCCCCCAGGCCGAACTCACGTCGAACCCCACCTCCCCACACACTCTCTCCCTCGCCACCTCTCCTCGCCGTCGAGCCACCCCCATCCCAGGCCCGCACCCTCTCATCGACTCCAATTAACCCCCAGGCAAACACCCCTGAGCCCGACGCCGTGCTCCCCTGCATCCCCGCCGTCGTGCTCTCCTGCTCCCTGAAGCCCTCTGGAGCACCTCGCAACGTCCGCTCACCGTGCATCCACCCACCACCCACGATGCCGCCTCCATCGCCCAGAGCTCCCTCCGCCTTACCCCGCCGTTTGCCACGCCTCCACAGCAAGCGTCGTAGCCCAGCACCCCAGAGCGTCTCCTCCCTGCTCGCTACAGCACCCCCGAACAGCTCAACGTCGCCCTCCAACGCTGCCTCCGCTGCCGCCCGGAGCAACGCTGCCTGAGCTCTGACGTCGCTCAACAGCTCTCCCCCGCTCCGCTCCGCCTCCCCTCCGCTCGAAGCTCCGGTGAGCCACCCTCGCCGTCAACGAAGCTCCACCAAGCCCACCACCTCCCTCTCGCCGCACCGCCTCGCCCTCCACCCCGTCGCCCGTGCCGTCGGCAAGCATTAGGAGACCCCCACAGCTTTCGTTCGTGTTGAGGGTGAGTACGTGAAAACAAAACGAATACGTATATACTTATACGTATATACGAAAAATACATATATTGGTAATATTTTAAAGGGTTGAGTAGTGTTAAATTGATATTAAATCCTGCAGGCCTCAGAAAATTGTAACGACTGGTTTTTCATGTATGGATTTTATTATATATATATATATTTGGTTGCTTCTCCTTGGTTCCGATTTCCATTTCCGTCTCCGTAGTTTTCATTTTCGTTCGTTTCGTCGTGATTCTCTAGATTCTTCCGTCGGTCGGCGTGTTTGGAGTAAGTCATTCGTGACGGGTTTCATAACGTCGATATCTTAGAGTTAGAACGAGCCTAGGAGACTTAGGAAACCATCCCGGAGCTTCGCGCTCCATTTCGGAACTTTCAGTGCACATTAGCCGGTGTAAGAAGGGGCACCGACCGACTAGATGACGATCCAGTCGGTCGGAAAACCTTCTTGAACCGACTAGTGGGCTTTGATAAATGTTCAGGAGTTACTGTTTATCGTTAGTCGGTCTAAGAACGTTGGTTGACCGACTAGGTTGCAAACTAGTCGGTCAGCAATGCTTCTTTAACCGACTAACTCATTAACTATTTTTGGTACCAGTTACTGTTCACTTTTAGTCGGTCTAAGAACGTTCATCGACCGACTAAATGTCAAACTAGTCGATCAGTAGTTGTTCTTTGACCGACTAACTCTTAGTTCAGGTTTTCGTCAGGAGCTACTGTTTACACTTAGTCGGTCTGCGTTGGTCAACCGACCGACTAGTTCTCAAACTAGTCGGTCAACATTTGTTCTTTGACCGACTAATCAGTGCAGTAAACCCTAATTTTGCCCTAGCCGACATCGAACCCTATAAATACCCCTCCCAAACGTTTTCTTCTTCTTCTTCTTCAACTCTAAACCTAATTTCTCCCCCATTGAGCTCTCATCTTCTCCAAACCCTCAAACCTTCATTCCAAGCTCATCCTCCATCATCCAAACCCTCACTTAACACTTTCCACCTTCCACCTTCCTCAAACCTTCATCAAACCCCCAAAACCCATATCAAACCCTATTTCTCCAGATTTTCCCTCATTTCCAGATTTGAGCCGGATCGTTCTTTCGTTGCCGTGGTTGCTCGGCATCGTTCCTCCGCTTCTTCACGGTAATACTCGATTCTTTAGTTTTAGCATAACCCACATTGACATTTGTGAAACCCTAATAAAATAGATTATTAGACAATTAGGATTCTATTAAGAAATTGATTTAGAATCGTTGTTCTAATAATTGTTTTGCTATAACAGTGATCTATTCCGTAGTTAGCTTGTGTGACGATCTTCATTGCTCGTCAATCCCGGTATCAGGCAAGTGAAACTTGCATCTCTTGATTTGGGCCATGTCTTAGGCCATTACCTTGCTTTAGCGTAAAAGAGACTAGACGGTGAAAGGATAGCCGTCTAGACGCCATTGACCTAGCTTGACAACGAAGCTTGGTCCGTCACCTTCATCATGCTTGTATGTCACGTTTACTTTCCCTTAACGGTACGCGTATTAACTGTTCATGTCATCCATGCATCCTTAACTGATATTGCATTTTAACTGCCATGTTTAATTTAAATTAATGGTACGCGAATATGTTCATGTCATTGCATTTTGCCTGTCACGTTTAATTTCAATTAACGGTACGCGAATATCTGCTCATGTCATTGCATGCTTGAACACTCATCGTGATTGCGTAGCTTCACTACATACTTGTACTATTTGTTCCGGCTAGGCACCCGTTCTGCGGGCACAACCCTAGGCTAATTACAATTCTGGCTCGTGTTCTAGAAAACGAGCTCAACACAGCCTGCGGGCAATAGGGCACTCTCTGAGTGATCCCTTGTACATGACCACAGCCTGCGGGCAATAGGGCATCCATGTGTGGGTGATCCCTTGTACTTGTTACTTGACAATACTTGTCACACTTACCACTTGATACTGGATACTTGATACTTGTACTTCACTTTACTTGTTATCTCCATACTATACTTGCCATGCCATGCACCATACTTTAACTGTTAGGTTGTTAGTGTACCTTTCTTTCAGTTTCCTTACACAAGTCTTTCGACTTGCTGACATGTGCCCCTTTTCTCTTTTGGGTGACACATGTTAGAGCCCGAGCCTGAGATACTTGCTGAGGACGCGGTGTTCGCTGACGCTGAGTCAGAACCCGCGTTGATCGAGGACTTCGTAGACACTGGAGATCAGTCTTAGTGTCTATGTCTGGTTTTTGTTAGATTGCTTAGGTTGTCGGTGTGTGGCACCTAGTTTGATACTCTGTTATGTTTGTGTTTTGTTTGGCCTTGTTCTGGGCCTTTAGACTCTTTCCTGTTAGCCTGGTGGCTTTTTCTGTGATGTTGAATATTTTGTGGACAAACTTTGGGATTGGTATTTCATATCTGTCTCCTTTTTCTATTATTATAATTGTTGTTCTGTTTGCGTTTACAGGGACCTGCTTATACTAAATTGACGCTTATCAGGCGTGTAGCTTCACAGCTCCACGCCTGAGCGGACCTTCTCACGTCTCGTCTCCATTTTAGGGAAGCGGGTCGTGACAGGTTTTAGTGGTGGCCCATGCAGGTCCCTCTGTAACTGCAATTATCGGGATAACGATAATAATATAAGATTGTCCAACAAATAAATTCGACATCCGAGCCCTAAGCTATGAGTCTAATTGTTTCGTTTTCTGTGTCACTAGATGGCAGGAAGGCGGAATACCCGTGCGGGTAGTAGTAGTGGCGCGCTCCCTCATGTTGAGGAACCTGAGCGGGAGCCCACTAACGGGGAGATGATGAGGATGATGATGCAGATGATGCAGGTTCAGCAGGGCGTGCTGCTGCAGGTCCAGAATGCTCCGGCCGCTCGAGCTGCTCGGGCAGTGGAAGCCCCTCGCCCCGAGCCTGGAGCGAAGCAGTTCAGGGAGCTGGGTCCTGCATATTTCGATGGTTCTGAAGGTCCTTTGGCTGCGGACGAGTGGATGAGGAACATTGAGGATAACCTGGCGATGGTGAAGATTAACCCGGCTGGATGGGTTGATTTGGCCAAGAGACAGTTGAAGGACAATGCCAGAAACTGGTGGGATGCTGAGGAGAAGATGTTGGAGGTGCCTATAGTTTGGGCTACCTTCAAGGCCAGATTTGATGGAGAGTTCTTCCCGAGGGCTGCAAGGCAGGCGATGCTGCAGCGCTTCATAGATCTGAAGCAGGGGAGCTTGTCGGTGGATCAGTACCACCAGGAGTTCACGAGGCTCAGTCGGTTTGCACCGAAGATGGTGCAAGATGCCGATGAGAAAGCTCAGCGATTTCTTCAGGGACTTGCCTTGGAGCTTCAGAGCTTTGTGACCTCTTCTGACCTGGAGACATACCAGAAGGTCCTGGTTGCTGCGAGGCGGCAGGAGTTGAATTTGAACCAGAGGAGGGGACAGGTTTCAGGAGCTGGGAAGAGGCCTGTGGAGCCGGTCCGTGCTGTGGTTAGACCTGGATTCAGGCCTGTTCAGCCTGTTCAGTTCAAGAGGCCAGGAGGGCCTATTCTGAAGACTTGCCATTTCTGTGGCAAGACTGGACACATCAGGGATCAGTGTAGGAGGTTCCTAGGGCAGTGCATTGTCTGCGGAGATCCTGCCCACACCATCAGAGAGTGCCCGAGGTCGAAGCAGCCTTGGCGGGGACCTATTGCTATTCAGCCATTGCAGCAGAGAGCCCCTGTGCCCGCTGGACGTGGAGCGCCCCTTATTCCACAGAGACAGGCCTTTCGACAGGCTGTTCCGCCGAGAGGGCAGGCCTTTCTGATGACTGAGGAGGAGAGCATGGCCGTGGACGAGGTTATTACAGGTAACGCTCATTCTAGCTATTTTTCTTCCTTAGTTAGTTTGATTGTTGATTATGTTGGTTGCTTGCTCATGTTTGTTGCTAGAATAGGATTTGATTGTTAGACTGTTTGCTAGGTGTGGTTTTGGTTTGCACATTTCCTGCACGAGTCCTCTTTGACTCAGGTGCGTCGATGTGCATTTTGGCCCGGAGCTTCGTGGAGAAGCATTCCTTGTCGACGTCCTCTCTTCCTAAGAGTTGGAATATCGTCACAGGGAACGGTGTGGTCTCGGTGCATCGTGGGTGCAATTCTTGCCCGTTGGTGGTTTGTGGACGTGAGCTTTGTGCTGATTTCATTGTCCACGACATCATCAACTACGATGCGGTCCTTGGGATGGATTGGCTTGCGAGCTTCTATGCTACGATTGACTGTCGGAGGAAGAAGGTGGTGTTCGAGATTCCCGGACATCCAGTATTTGAGTTCAGTCGAGGTAGCAGTTCGCTGGGTCCGGTCAGATTTCGGACCAGACCGGTGGAGGTTGTGGCTATGCAGATGGAGTTGGAGAGGCCAGCTGTGGTGCGAGATTTTGATGACGTCTTCCCCGAGGAGATGTCTGGATTGCCGCCTGATCGAGCTTTGGAGTTTTCTATGGATCTTATTCCAGGTGCGCATCCCATTTCGAAGGCACCATATCGTATGGCGCCAGCAGAGTTGGAGGAATTGCGTAGGCAGTTGGATGAGCTTATGCAGAAGGGTTATATCAACCCTAGTGTGTCTCCGTGGGGAGCACCGGTGTTGTTGGTGAAGAAGAAGGATGGTTCGCGTCGCATGTGCGTGGACTATCGGGAGCTGAATGCGGTGACCATTAAGAATAAATACCCGTTGCCTCGCATTGATGATATTTTTGATCAGCTTGGAGGATCGAGGGTGTTTTCTAAGTTGGATTTGAGGAGTGGTTACCATCAGTTGAAGGTGAAGAAGGATGATGTGCCGAAGACAGCTTTCAGGACGAAGTATGGACACTATGAGTTTGTGGTTATGCCTTTCGGCGTAACTAACGCACCCGCAGTTTTCATGAATCTGATGAACCTGATTTTCTATGACTTTTTGGATAAGTTTGTCGTTATCTTTATTGACGACATTCTGATCTATTCGAAGTCGGAGGAAGAGCATGCCTCGCACTTGAGGACGGTGTTGGAGATTCTGAGGAAGCATCGGTTGTATGCTAAGTTTTTGAAGTGCGAGTTTTGGTTGGACAGAGTTGCTTTTCTCGGGCATGTGGTGACTGGAGATGGTATTTCAGTGGATCCCGAGAAGATTAGGGCCATCAGGGAGTGGCCTGTTCCGTCGTCTGCGTTTGAGATTCGGAGTTTCCTTGGTTTGGCGGGATATTATCGGCGTTTCATTAAGGACTTTTCCCGTATTGCGGAGCCGATGACCAGGTTGACGCGGAAGGATGTTGCTTTTGTTTGGTCGGGTGATTGTGAGGATGCCTTTGGTGTTCTGAGGGAGAGGCTGACGACTGCCCCTGTTCTTGCTGTGCCTGATCGCAGTAGAGGATTCGAGATCTTTTGCGATGCTTCTGGCAAGGGTCTTGGTTGTGTTTTGCATCAGCATGGACATGTTGTAGCTTACGCTTCTCGTCAGCTCAAGGTTCATGAGAAGAATTACCCGACGCATGATTTGGAGTTGGCTGCTGTTGTGTTTGCTCTTAAGATTTGGAGACACTTCTTGCTGAGTGAGAAAGTGAAAATCTTCACCGATCACAAAAGCTTGAAGTATATTTTCACCCAGAAGGAGCTCAACATGCGACAGCGTCGATGGTTGGAGCTCATGGCGGATTATGAGATTGATCTGCAGTATCACCCTGGCAAGGTGAATGTGGTTCCAGATGCTTTGAGTAGGCTTCCCGCGGTGATGATGTTGACTTCGCAGTGGAGATTGCAGCAGGATTTTTGCGAGTCTAGAGTGGAGATTGTTCTTCCTGGGGAGGATTCCTCGTTGATGTGTATGCAGATACAGTCGACGCTCGTGGATCGGATTAAGGCGAGTCAGGCCGGAGATCCGAAGCTGGTGAGGATTCGAGAACAGGTTGAAGCCGGTCTGCGGACTGACTTTTTGGTTCATGAAGATGGCTCGTTGAGGTATGGAGCCAGGTTGTGTGTGCCTGCTGGGGATATCAGAGAGGAGTTGTTGGTGGAGGCACACAGTTCGCCGTATTCTGTACATCCTGGTGGGACCAAGATGTACAAGGATCTTCGTCTGAACTTTTGGTGGCACGGCATGAAGAGGAGTGTGGCTCGGAGTGTAGCCAAATGCTTGGTTTGCCAGCAGGTAAAGGCGGAGCATCAGCGTACGGCAGGGTTGCTGCAACCGCTTCCGATTCCGGAGTGGAAGTGGCAACACATCACTATGGACTTCGTGACTGGACTACCTCGGAGTCCGAAGTAGAACGACGCGATTTGGGTGATCGTAGACCGATTGACCAAATCCGCGCACTTTATTCCATTCCGAGTAGGACAGTCCACTGAGGCGCTAGCAAGGAGATACATGGAGGTAAATTCTTTTACTCTCCGTTTCTGTTTCCTTTTCCTAGCTTAGATAGTGATGTAACGTGAATCGTGTAGGAGATCGTGTGACTTCATGGGGTCCCCGTGAGTATCGTGTCGGACAGAGACACGAGATTCACATCTCAGTTCTGGCAGAGTTTGCAGAAGAGTTTGGGTACGCGTCTGAGTTTCAGCACGGCGTACCATCCGCAGACGGATGGCCAGTCCGAGAGGACGATTCAGATTTTGGAAGACATGCTGAGAGCGTGCATGTTGGATTTCAAGGGTTCGTGGGAGGACCATCTACACTTGGTGGAGTTCTCTTACAACAACAGCTACCAGGCGTCTATTGGCATGGCGCCTTTCGCCGCTTTGTATGGGAGGAAATGTCGATCGCCATTGAGTTGGGATGACGTTGGCGATCGGGAGCTGTTGGGGCCTGAGATGATTGTGGAGGCTGTGGAGGTCGTCAAGAATATTCGGGAGAGATTGAGGATTGCTCAGGACCGTTTTAAGCATTGGGCGGATGCTAAACGCCGTCCTTTGGAGTTTCAGCCTGGGGATCATGTGTTTCTGAGGATTTCCCCGAATCGTGGAGTGATTCGTTTTGGGAAGCGAGGGAAGTTGAGCCCGCGATACATTGGACCGTTTGATATTCTGGAGAGGGTTGGCGAGGTAGCTTACCGCTTAGCCTTTCCGCCATCTTTGGAAGGAGTTCACGATGTTTTCCATGTGTCGCAGCTTCGTCGATACATCAGCGATCCATCTCATGCTGTGGATTTCTCGGAGATCGCCGTTCGCCCAGATTTGATGTATGACCAGCATCCAGTGCAGATTCTGGACAGGCGTCAGAAGTCACTTCGGAACAAGGTCGTCGATCTTGTTAGAGTGATGTGGCGGCACGGTTCGCCGGGAGAGTCTACTTGGGAGAGAGAAGATGAGATGCGAGAGCGCTACCCACTTTTGTTCCCGGACACGTGAGTGTTGGGAATTCCGAGGACGGAATTTTTCTTAAGTTGGGGAGGATGTAACGACTGGTTTTTCATGTATGGATTTTATTATATATATATATATATATATTTGGTTGCTTCTCCTTGGTTGCGATTTCCATTTCCGTCTCCGTAGTTTTCATTTTCGTTCGTTTCGTCGTGATTCTCTAGATTCTTCCGTCGGTCGGCGTGTTTGGAGTAAGTCATTCGTGACGGGTTTCATAACGTCGATATCTTAGAGTTAGAACGAGCCTAGGAGACTTAGGAAACCATCCCGGAGCTTCGCGCTCCATTTCGGAACTTTCAGTGCACATTAGCCGGTGTAAGAAGGGGCACCGACCGACTAGATGACGATCCAGTCGGTCGGAAAACCTTCTTGAACCGACTAGTGGGCTTTGATAAATGTTCAGGAGTTACTGTTTATCGTTAGTCGGTCTAAGAACGTTGGTTGACCGACTAGGTTGCAAACTAGTCGGTCAGCAATGCTTCTTTAACCGACTAACTCATTAACTATTTTTGGTACCAGTTACTGTTCACTTTTAGTCGGTCTAAGAACGTTCATCGACCGACTAGATGTCAAACTAGTCGGTCAGTAGTTGTTCTTTGACCGACTAACTCTTAGTTCAGGTTTTCGTCAGGAGCTACTGTTTACACTTAGTCGGTCTGCGTTGGTCAACCGACCGACTAGTTCTCAAACTAGTCGGTCAACAGTTGTTCTTTGACCGACTAATCAGTACAGGAAACCCTAATTTTGCCCTAGCCGACATCAAACCCTATAAATACCCCTCCCAAACGTTTTCTTCTTCTTCTTCTTCAACTCTAAACCTAATTTCTCCCCCATTGAGCCCTCATCTTCCTCAAACCCTTAAACCTTCATTCCAAGCTCATCCTCCATCATCCAAACCCTCACTTAACACTTTCCACCTTCCACCTTCCTCAAACCTTCATCAAACCCCCAAAACCCATATCAAAACCTATTTATCCAGATTTTCCCTCATTTCCAGATTTGAGCCGGATCGTTCTTCCGTTGCCGTGGTTGCTCGGCATCGTTCCTCCGCTTCTTCACGGTAATACTCGATTCTTTAGTTTTAGCATAACCCACATTGACATTTGTGAAACCCTAATAAAATGGATTATTAGACAATTAGGATTCTATTAAGAAATCGATTTAGAATCGTTGTTCTAATAATTGTTTTGCTATAACAGTGATCTATTCCGTAGTTAGCTTGTGTGACGATCTTCATTGCTCGTCAATCCCGGTATCAGGCAAGTGAAACTTGCATCTCTTGATTTGGGCCATGTCTTAGGCCATTACCTTGCTTTAGCGTAAAAGAGACTAGACGGTGAAAGGATAGCCGTCTGGACGCCATTGACCTAGCTTGACAACGAAGCTTGGTCCGTCACCTTCATCATGCTTGTATGTCACGTTTACTTTCCCTTAACGGTACGCGTATTAACTGTTCATGTCATCCATGCATCCTTAACTGCTATTGCATTTTAACTGCCATGTTTAATTTAAATTAACGGTACGCGAATATGTTCATGTCATTGCATTTTGCCTGTCACGTTTAATTTCAATTAACGGTACGCGAATATCTGCTCATGTCATTGCATGCTTGAACACTCATCGTGATTGCGTAGCTTCGCTACATACTTGTACTATTTGTTCCGGCTAGGCACCCGTTCTGCGGGCACAACCCTAGGCCAATTACAATTCTGGCTCGTGTTCCAGAAAACGAGCTCAACACAGCCTGCGGGCAATAGGGCACTCTCTGAGTGATCCCTTGTACATGACCACAGCCTGCGGGCAATAGGGCATCCATGTGTGGGTGATCCCTTGTACTTGTTACTTGACAATACTTGTCACACTTACCACTTGATACTTGATACTTGTACTTCACTTTACTTGTTATCTCCATACTATACTTGCCATGCCATGCACCATACTTTAACTGTTAGGTTGTTAGTGTACCTTTCTTTCAGTTTCCTTGCACAAGTCTTTCGACTTGCTGACATGTGCCCCTTTTCTCTTTTGGGTGACACATGTTAGAGCCCGAGCCTGAGATACTTGCTGAGGACGCGGTGTTCGCTGACGCTGAGTCAGAACCCGCGTTGATCGAGGACTTCGTAGACACTGGAGATCAGTCTTAGTGTCTATGTCTGGTTTTTGTTAGATTGCTTAGGTTGTCGGTGTGTGGCACCTAGTTTGATACTCTGTTATGTTTGTGTTTTGTTTGGCCTTGTTCTGGGCCTTTAGACTCTTTCCTGTTAGCCTGGTGGCTTTTTCTGTGATGTTGAATATTTTGTGGACAAACTTTGGGATTGGTATTTCATATCCGTCTCCTTTTTCTATTATTATTATTGTTGTTCCGTTTGCGTTTACAGGGACCTGCTTATACTAAATTGACGCTTATCAGGCGTGCAGCTTCACAGCTCCACGCCTGAGCGGACCTTCTCACGTCTCGTCTCCATTTTAGGGAAGCGGGTCGTGACAAAAATTATGAGACTAGTCCCAGAAAATCAGAAACGACGAAACAGACTCATTGACGCTAATTTCATCGACAAAAGGCAAGTATATTTCTCATAGTGAATTTTCAAAGGCAAAACTTAAATAAGCTAAATTCCTTTTAAAGTTTGTATCTTGAGATTTTCACGTACACTGACGTACAAGAAAAATATATGTCGTAGTGCTAGTAAATACGATCATTTTAACCCCTTTGTTGGAATAATTCTGACTTACGATTTGCTCTAAATAAATCTTTGAAAATTTGTAGTAAAAATAATTTCGTGATTTAAATTCCTTTATAATTCGTATCTTGAGATTTTCATGTGCACTGACATACGAGAAAAATATATGTTGTAATACTAGTTAATACGATCATTTTGACCCTTTGTTGGAAGAATTCTGATGTACGGTTTGCTCTAAACAATTCTTTGAACGTATGTCTTAAAAATGATTTCTTGATTTAAAAATTGTTTTTGGCTCTTTTAAATTATTTAAAATTGCTTAAAAATTATTTAACAATTTTAAAAAATAGCTTCTAGCCTTAGAAAAATATTTTAAGCTAATTTAAACTCATTTGCTTAGTTAAAATCATTCCTTGCTCATTCTCTTATCTATTAAATATTGTTACACTTTCGTTTAATTGCTAAATCGAGTCGTGAAGTCGTGAAATTTTGTGAAACTAGTGTACGGACTATTGAAACACCAAGACTAAATTGACTGAATGGAAGATGGAACTTCAACAATATTGAATGGAAGATGGAAATTTAATATAATGATTGGAAAATGGAATTTCAACAATAAATAGATAGTACACGTCATTTTGACTCGACACTTGACTTAACCATGGGATTGGAGTAGTCTGTGATCACAAGTGTTACAGAGTGGCTGGATGCACCCATACTAAAGTACCTCCAACACATTACGGGGGTTAGATCCTTGACCGTCGCCATATCGGGACGGTGGGTACCGCCTCAAAG
Source organism: Scilla litardierei (assembly GCA_030789695.1). Taxonomy (NCBI): domain Eukaryota; kingdom Viridiplantae; phylum Streptophyta; class Magnoliopsida; order Asparagales; family Asparagaceae; genus Scilla; species Scilla litardierei. The sequence goes on from CM061131.1 coordinate 42,404,015, forward strand.
TTGCTCCCGTCGCAGGGCGCATGTTGGTTATCTCTCGTACTCTTGGACATAGACTTATTACTAGGATAGACTGGCTATTGAATATTGTTCTAACCTCTTTTTCTACATGTTGCTGACAACGTTACAATTTCATTTTAAAAGTTAAATTGTTGCAGGTTGCTAGTAGTATTGCTAATTGCTATCAAATGATTAAATTGCTGCAGATTGCATATGACTGCGAACATTTAACTGCTTTAACTACTTTAACTGCTTTAACTCTTTTAAATTAAACTTATTGCTTATCTTTTTTAAATTAAACTTATTACTTGTCTTTACAACTTTGTTTACTTTAAAATGTCTAACGTTTTGGTTTTGAGATTATCTTGCCGAGTAAACCTCACTGACGGACATTTCACTTTGTTGTTTTACGAAATATCCATCAGGTATTGATAGTAAGTTCGCTGAAGACATAGCTGCAGGAGTCGAGCCAGTGCTGCACTTCTTGACTACGTGGAGTACCTACCCGCGGAATACTACATGTTTACCTTCGTGACTGCACTTCTTAGAAATAATGTAATTTGTGTACTTTGTTTGTATTGGCCATGCTAGACCCAAGATGTATCTTAATTATTGTATGCTGGATATGGAATAATGTTGTTTGGACTGCTTCTTAAATTTGCATGCAAGGATCTGCAATTTCTACACAGATGCTTAGTGTGTTTAAGCCAATGAGGAAAAAAAGAAAAGATTTTTAAAAAGAAAAAAAGTACTCCTCCTTGTTTTAAGCACACCAAGGACCCGCTCGCGTCCTCGCTCTCGGTAGAAGGGGAAGCGGGGCGAGACATACTGTGGCTCTTGCTCCATGTAGTTCCATCTGTGTCCTATATCCACGTTTGCATCACATTTCACATTCATATTTCCACATTGGCTACTACTATAGATTTAAGAGGTGGTCCACAGCGTGCTCGCCTCACTTTGCTCTATGTAGTGCCCCATATCTCATTATCTTATATCACAACCCTAGGAATGAGTATTTTTCACATTTCTTGCATTTGCCTTCACTTGGGTATTTTCACAAGCACATGGTGAGCATCATACACATGACCACTATTACATTGGAAATTCATAACCAGGAACTCATTATCATATAGCAATATTAAGAATTAAAATCTGAACGTCAGATTATCACCAAAACACAATGTAAAACATCACTAACAATTCTGATTGCTGGAAGTTTACCAACAGCCATAAACAATAGCAGATACTAGCCATTTCTAATATCAATTTGATAAAACTTTGTAAACGAAAGTTGTAGATATGTTAGTACTAGATTCACAGATAAAATTTCATACAAAAATTTAAATTAGGTGATTTATGGTGAATTGTTTGGTGAGATCTGTCGAAACTATTTTTCAGACAGATTCTGGGGGCTGTATCAATTGCCATTTTAAGTCATCTTGAAGTTAAAATCTCGAAAACATGCATTAGGGAAAAGTTGTAGAACAGTTTGTTAATTTTACAACGAGACCAAGATCACTAATTTCTATGTTGTATGCAGGATTAAGATTAATTTTACCCTAACTGTGTCTAGACTGGATGACAATCAGACAGGTTGTAAAGAAAGGATTATTACTCCTAATTACTGAGCTGAATATATATCAAATTTTATATGAATCTGGGGTAGGATTTCAAGATCTACACGAACATAATTTTTGCAGATTTTATTCATGTCTAAATTAAGAGATATACTCAGATAAACAAGCAACAGATTCTGTCTTGGTGTTTGCATGAAACTAAGTTAATTTATCATGGATTAGCATAATAAACCATTAAAGAAGGGATTCCTACCTCAAGATGATGAATTTTCAAGCCCTCATGCTTTCTCCCAAGCCTCCTACCTCCTCCTAGCTTATGGCTTCAAGAAAACTCCATCTTGCTACAACCTTCCCTCCTCTTTCTCTTCCCCTTTCTTCCTCTTCTTCTTCCCATTTTCTCGTTCATTTTTAATGGAATTTCGGCCAGGTGGAGTGGGGAGGGGGATATGGGATATGGGAGAGAGAGATGGAGGAAATTAGAAAAGAAAAGGAGAAGAAAAGGACAAGGGAAGCAAAGAGAAGAAGAGAAGGGAAGAGAAGAGAAGAGAGAGAACGCTAGAATAAGTTTTTCCATGGATTATCCAACAAGCCACGACATTTATTAAATGACCAAAGTAACCCTCACATATTCAAGTTGTAACGCCTCGTTACCCAAAAATATAACACCTAAATATCCATCGTTATTTTGGGTATTTTTATGTGCGTGCATTAGAGTATAGCTAGCATAAGACGAGTATAAAGATATATGGGGACTGTAGTGTAGGGCTTTGTATGGAGATGGTCCTTGGAATCGAGAAGTATCTCTCCTTAGACTAGAACCCCTGGACCTCGGAAGTTCGAGGATGAACTTTATTTTAAGGTGGGTAGGGTGTCATGCCCTATTTTGAACTATACGTATAATCTACTGTATACACGTGGTATTTCCACTTACGATGCCTACGTAGGCATGAAATAATTGTGTGTGTCGATGTATATATCATAGTGTATGTGGGTTGTTCCGTAATATGTGGCTAAGAGAAGAGAATGCGAGGCGTGAATGCGGGAGAAGTGTGAAGGACGTCGTGTGTATTATATAACGCGGATGTATTAGACGTATGAGTGTGTGTGATGCATGTATGCATGCATGGATGTGCTTGGATGTGTGTAGGGAGAACCATGATAGTGTGAAAAGAGATTAGGGGTTAATGGCATCCCCGTAAATTTTTAGAAAAGTGAGGGGCAAAATGGTCATTTGGACCAAAGAGGGTGTATGTGTATAGTAAAAAGGTGTGTACATAAAGTAATGGCAATCTTGTAAATATCAAAAATATGGAGGGGTATTTTAGTCCTTTAAAATGATGCATGCTTATCCTAGGGAGGTTCTAGTGATGGATATTTTGGGAGAAGTTTCTTACTTCTTTACTTTTCCTTTCTTTTCTCTATTCATTTTCTTTTCTCTTTTTCCTCTTTCTCCCTAGCTTAGGCCGGCCATACTCCTCCCATTTTCTCCTTCTTTTTCAATCCAAACCCCTAATTTAGCCCCTAAAATCAAGAAAGCCTTGGTTGCTTCAATGAGAAAGAAGGTGGAAGGAAGAGAAAGAGAAGGAGAGAAGAAAAATCAAGATTTGAGTTAGGATACTAACTTGGATTTCGAAATCTCATTAGGGTTTCTTTCTATTATGTTTTTATATCATGTTTTACCCAATATGAAGTAGTGGTAATCAAATTAATGTGCCATGATTCAATTTGCATGAATAACCCCTTGAAATTCCAAGTATAATCTCTCTTTTGTAAAATCTGAAATTCTTTGGTGTGTTATTACTGGAATTCTGGTTACTGTAGCTTGAATTATTTTTTGAACAAATTATATACTTGTAGATCTTGAAGTTCTACCCCAAAATCATATAAAATTTGACATGGGTTCAATTCAATAATTAGGAGTAAAAATTCCATCTTTACAACTTGTCTGAATGTCATTCAGACTGGACACAGTTCAGTAAAACTTATCTCAGTCTCTGCACACTTCATGGAATTTTGTATTCTTGGTCTCGTTGTCAAGTTAATAGATTTTTCTACACCTTCATCTCAGTGCATGTTTTTCGAGATTCTGACTGGAACATGCCTAAATTCAGCAATCATTACAGACCCTGGATTCTGTCTGAAGAACAGATCTGACAGGCTTCACAGAACAATTCACCATAAATCATATAATTCATATAATTACATGAAATTTTATATGTGAATCCAGAACGACCATACCTACAACTTTCATTAAGGAAGTTGTGCTAAATTCTGACTATAATTGGGTGATATCAGCCATCTTCTATGACTGCATGTACGTTTCCTGCAAGCTGAAATGGTTAAGTGGTATGATGAATTGTGTATTGTTGCTAATCTACCCTCTATGGTACATGATTATTGTTTTTACATAGAATGTAGACTAATGATATGTTTTGCCAATTGATTTTCTAATGTGCTTATGGATATGTACTTTGCGCTCACCACGTGTACGTGAAAATGCTTCAATGAAACAAAAGTTGAGAAACATGAGAAATGAAATCATCTACTCTTGTATCAAGAATCCTGTTATAAATTGATGATGTTTGTGACATGGATGGCATGGCTACACTAGTATACATGAATGTGTAATGTGATGTGATGGAGGGCATGTCACGAGAGCGCATGACCCAAGTTGCTATGTGATGAGACGATGACTGCGGGCATGGCCCTTAGGTGCATGACCCGTGTTGATGAAAGGAAGTTATTGAACATGTACCATGCCACCATGATTCCTATAATGGAACTTATAATGCTTAATTGATGTTTGGGAATGTCTCAATCCCCTCCAAAAGGGGTTGAGCTACTAAACCTGGGGTTTGGGGGAAAATTTGAGGAAATTGTAGGTATGAGGTTTGGACTAAGGTGGGGAGGTGATGATATGATATGTGATGATTATTCCCACTCGCCTTTACAGGGAGTGGAGGGGCATTGGCGTTTGTGATGATGTGGTTTGGGTGTGGAGAGGTATATGGTAGAGAGCCTCACTCTTGCTACCGTCCAGGGAGGAGGCGGAGATGCCTGGTGTACAGTGCCCGTGTCCACTGCACCGTGTGCCATACTTACCCCAAATCATTGGGGTGATGCCCGTGAGACAGGTCCCCTGACGGGGCAGGGTGAGAGGCCCGGCGTACAGTGCCCGTGTCCACTGCGTCGTGTGCAATTTCCACCCCAAATCTTTGGGGTAGGTCCAGGTCCTGGTATCACATAGTTTACCCAAGTTTCCAACTAATTCAATTATTAAATAAGAGTTTTGCATGTTACTTCTTCTGCTTGCAGCACTTTCCCTTTCCCTTTTACCTGCTTTGCTTATGACACTGTGTTATACCTCTGGCACTTGTACTTGTCTCATTAGATAATGGTTGCTGAACACTTGTATTATTACTTGTGCTAACTTTTTTTTTGCAGTAGCTCGACATCAAATCGCAGGTATGATTCTTTACTTAGTCGTTTACTTTTCGCGACATTATTTAGTTTATGTGCCTTATCTCTCTTACCTTGCACTATGGTTGATAACCTTAAAATAGTGTTCCAAATCCAAGTTGGTTCCTACCGGGACACTCATTGACGTGCTCCTCTCCATTTTTCAGGTAGCAGGGGCCTTAATTGGTGGTGAATTGGAGTTGTGTTTCAGGGGTAGCACTTGGTGTGAGCTGTAGCTTGTAGTGTGACATGGTTGTCATTGGAGGTGGAGAGTGACAGTGTATATGTAGTGGTGCACCTGGACTATGTATGTAAATGAAAGTTGTTATATAAATATGTTGTTGTTGTTCTATGTTATTTATGAGTATGTTTTGATATTATAATGCAGCTTCACTTGTACTATCCCAGTATGTGCGCAGTGGCCTGCATGTTCTATTTCTCATTTCCCTCTCTTTTCCTCTCATCACCCTCACTCTTCAGGATACTTGGAAGAAGAAAAATTTTTGTAAAATTTCGGGTATTCTGGGGATCGGGTCATGACAGTTTTGAACTATACGTAACACACATCCCAATATACTAGTTACATATAGCATATGCGGGAGAACGTATTATGTTTATGCACTCTTACGTGTATTATGTGTGGTATGTATGCTTATCTATGTAAGACAGTAGGTGCATCGCTAGCGCACATGCTGCTACCTGCATGGGCCACCAAAAATGTAAAGCCACGTTCCCCAGGATACCCGGGATTTTTTCTTTTCCTTTTTTGTCCCAAGTATTCCTGAAACGGCAGGGGTAATGAAGAAGGAGAATGCAAGGGAAAGGAAGAAGACAGAGGCATGCCACTATGCACATGCTGGGATAGTACCTGTAATGCTACATATATAACAACAAAGATATCACATGCCACTTATACAACATCACAAAGAGTACATGTACAATTTCACATTTCTAACATAAGGGCCAACACAACATCTGATACCAATGTGCACCAATAAATTTCAACTTAATTTACACTTTCAAAAGACACTACCAACTCCACTACCGCAGAGTACAACTCAACTCCCTGACTACCCCACACCCCCAGCTCCATGCTCACAAGTCTCCCAAGCTCCCCAACTATCTGCTACCTGGAAAATAGGGAGGAGCACGTCAATGCGTGCTCCAGTAGGAATCCACTTGGATTTGGAACACCAGTTTAAGGTTATCAACCACTAAGCAAGGCATGAGAAATAAGACATGTAAACTAAATAATATGGCGGAAAGTAAACGACTAGGTAAGGGATCATACCTACGGTTTGATGTTGAGTTACTGCTAGAAAGAGGTTAGCACGAATAATAATAATACAAGTGTTCAAGCAAACATTATCTAATACGATAAGTACAAGTGCCAGAGGTATAACACATTGTCACAAGCAAAGCAGGTAAAAGGAAGAGGAAAGTGCTGCAAGAAGAAGAAGTAACATGCAAAACTCTTATTTAATAATTGAATTAGTTGAAAACTTGGGTAAACTGTGTGATACCATGACCTGGACCTCACCCCAAAGATTTGGGGTGGAAACTGCACACGATGCAGTGGACACGGGCACTGTACGCTGGGCCTCTCACCCTGCCCGTCAGGGGACCTGCCTCACGGGCCTCACCCTAAAGGTTTAGGGTAAGTATGGCACATGGTGCAGTGGATACGGGTACTGTACACTGGGCATCTCCGCCTCCTGCCTGGACGGTAGCAAGAGTGAGGCTCTCCACCATATACCTCTCTACACCCAAACCACATCATCACAAACGTCAATGCCCCTCCACTCCCTGTAAAGGCGAGTGGGAATAATCATCACATATCACACCATCTCCTCCACACCTTCATAGTCCAGGCCTCATATCCACAATTTACTCAAATTTCCCCTAAACCCCAGTTTTAGTAGTTCAACCCCCTTTAGAGGGGCCTGAGACATTCCAAGTCATCAATTAGACATTTCACAGTGTCAACGCTTCTCATTCATATCGATCTGGGTCATGCACCTAAGTGTCATGCGCTCTATCATAGCCACATCACATATCAACATGGGTCATGCACCAAAGTGCCATGCCCTCCGTCACAACTCATTGGTACATCACTTATGAAATCATGCCATATATGTCTCGCAACATCACAAATACATAACATGGTCCATGGAAGCACATTTCTCATGTTTCTCAATTTTTATTTCATTGAGTTATTTTCACAAACACGTGGTGGGAGTGACATACATGTCCATGAGCACATTAGCAAATCTATTAGCAACACATACCAAGAATATACCTTTCATGTAACAACAATAATCATGCATCATAGACGGAAGATTAGCAATAATGATCAATTCAAACACCAATTAAAAATTCAGCATGCAGGAAACGTACTGACAGTCATGAACATGGGCTGTTTTCATCCATTTCTAAAGAGAATTTGATTAAACTTCCTAAATGAAAGTTGTAGATATGGTAGTTTTGGATTTAAATATAAAATTTCATGCAAAAATATAAACTATATGATTTATGGTGAATTGTTTGGTGAAAACTGTCAAATCTGTTTTTCAGACAGATTTTGAAGGCTGTAAAGATTGCTAATTTAGGGCATGTTACAGTCAGAATTTCGAAAAACATGCACTGAGATGAAGTTGTAGAAAAACTTGCTAAATTTACAACAAGACCAAGAATACAAAATTCCATGGTGTGTGCAGTGACTGAGATCAAATTTACTAAACTGTGTCCAGACTGAATGTCAAACAGACATGTTGTAAAGATGGAATATTTACTCCTAATTTCTGAATTGAACATATATCAAATTATATATATTTTGGGGTAGAACTTCAAGATCTGTAAGTATATAATTTTTTAGAAACTTAATTCAAGCCACAGAGGCCAGAATTCAAGTATAAACACACAACAAAATTTCAGGATTTCAGATGTGGTTATTTTGCTAAGGATTTCAAAGGGTAATTAGTGAAATTAAATCATGGAACATTAATTTAACTACTTTCAACACATATTGAGTAAAACATAATATAAATCATGATAGAAAGAACACCTAATTAGAGTTCCAAATCCAAATAGATTTCCTACCTCAAAAGCTTGATTTCTTCTCTCCTTCTCTTCCTTTCTTCTCTAACTTCTTCCCACTTGCAAGCTACTTGGTATTTTTGATTTTAGGAGGGCGTAATTAGGGCGTTCAATTGAAGGAGGAGGAGAAAAGGGGGAGGGGATGGCCGGTCATGGCTAAGGATGGAGAGGGGAAATGTAGAGAGAATGAAAGAAGATTAAAGAAAGAAAAAGAAACTTACAGAGAATTCTACACCATGCTTTAGCTTGTCACATAAGCCATGTACAAATCAAAATGACTAAAATACCCTCCCAAGAATACCCCTCAACTTTTAGGTATTAACAAGTTTGCCATTACTTTATGCACACACATCTTTACTATACACACACATATCCTTTAGTCCAAATGACCATTTTGCCCCTCGTCTTTCTAAAAATTTACGAGGATGCCATTGACCCCTAACTCCTTTCACACTAGCATGGCTCTCCCTACACACCCCCATGCACACCCATGCATGCATACATGCCTCACACGCATACGTCCAATACATATTTGTTATATTACACCCACGACGTCATTCACGCTTCTCCCACATTCATTCTCACTTTCTCGTCTCTTAGCCACGTATTACGGCCCAATCCCCCTTGCACTACGTTACATACATCGATATCCACGTTTATTTCATGCATACGATGCATCATAAGTAGAAATACCACGTGTATATAGTAGAATACACGTATAGTTCAAAATTGGGTGTTACACATGTATTTACAAGTATGCCATTACTTTATGCACACACTTATTTACTATACACACTCCTCATTTAGTCCAAATGACCATTTTGCCCCTCGCCTTTCTAAAAATTTATGAGGATGTCATAACCCCTAACGCCTTTTCACACTAGCATGGCTCTCCCTACACACAACCATGCATATGTATGCATGCATTCATGCACCACACACATGTCCAATACATTCTAGTTGTATTATACACACGTCGTCATTCACACTTCTCCTGCATTCATGTCTCGCATTCTCGTTTCATAGCAACATATTACGGCATAACCCCCATGCACTACGATACACACATCGACATCCACAATTATTTCATGCCTACATATGCATTGTAAGTAGAAATACAACGTGTATTTAGTAGGATACACGTATAGTTCAAAACAAGGCATGCCACAGATCTATGGTCTAATAGACCAATATGTATACCAGAAGTATGACATAACAACGTTAAGTTCTTTTAGAGTAATCTCACTTTGCAAGAAATGATTCTTGAATCTAGCCTTGAATATAATCGCACTCCTGAAGTCGTGGCTAAATAAATAAGTGAGAGAAATATATTATGAGATTCGCACCCAAGTATATGTTTCCCTTTAGCATATTTCTACTTCCACAAACAAAAAAGTAGAAGTACAGAAACAAACTTGTTCTCTCGTATATGTATCCTAAGTGAGACTAATGTTTCTTCTTCCAGAAAAATAATAGTATGGAAAATTGAAAACCGTGGAAGTTCAGGACTAACAATATCCTGAAAATAAAAAGAGAAAGGGAAGATATGAAATACATCGACGTTGAATAAGCAATGACAAACCAAGATCAGACCCAGAAGTTCTGATAAGACCCATACTGCTCTTGCAATCTGAAAATTTATGCCATTGAAAAATTATATAAAGATAGTCTAAAGGCGAAAGTCGACACAACTATCGTATAATTGGCTATTCCCAGAGCACATATAAACTTTGAAAAATAATAATCCGTTGCCATAACATAATTACTTGAAATACTTCTCTAACATAATTGTTGATCACAGTATATATATGTTTATGCTTTTTATGCATTTATTTATACTGCAAATTTTATGCTTAGTTTTTTAAGCATTTGTAATATAATGTGATGATACCTATTACTCTCTTAAAAAGAAACTTACTAAGTTTCGACGGATATTCATCAAAACGAAATCCCTAATGAATGACTCAAAGATATAATGGCCTGAAGGCCATACTTGAGCATTCAAATGGACTTTCAAAAGGCCATATATAAATTTGAAAAGGGGAAGCAAATGAACCCCTGAAGTGCACAGAATCGTCCAAGTTTTAACTTTGGTACGACATAATATGCCACCCTGGAGCAATAACGATGCAACACATCACATCCTAACCCCATAATTATAACTTGAAGAATACGAAGATTCTTCAGAAGGATGAGCTTTCATTGTCTTATTTAAAGGGGGAATGATTATAAGATCATCTCCATTACACGTGGACATTGATCTTCAAGACTTCCTCAAATATAAATTGTTTACAAAATCTATCATAAAAGACTTTTAGGTCTATTGAGAGTAATTGAGGGATTTAAGTGGACTTATCCACTCCCTACAAAGGGCCGATGAAGTACCTTAATGTACTCATCCATATATCCTTTAAAATGGTTGTAAGAAATCCTATTATCCAACCGCAGTCATGCCTTTTCAAAGCAAAGAGAACACATTTTTAAATGGCGGGTAAATTGGATAATACTGGAAAATCAACAATAAGTTGCAAACTGGAATAAATTTGAACATCCTGAAGATTATGTTCACACCCAAAAATGGGTCATATGAGTAAACCATTAAATCAATTGAAACAAATTACTCATTCGTTAAAAATCCAGTTGCTAGTGACTGCATGAGGATATGCAATTACACTGCAGACAATCAAAACGACATCTTAAGAACCTATTTATCAGGGCCTGATCACCCCCATATAAATAGTTCCAAGAACTCCAAACGGATGAGACGTTTAGAGCACATCTTATAGACTGTACTTTGATAGGTCCACATCCACATATCACCATTATAAACAATCAAAATGCACTCCAAACACGGGAATCATTTAAAAGCACATCTCATAAGATTGTGCATTGATGGGCCCTCATTTAAAGATTCGATAACGACAATGAGATCCTGAAGATCCTTCACATTAAGAACTTTTTAATTTCCCAGTACCAGGTTCAACTTGGATGTCACAATCATCCCTAAGATTAAAATCTCAGTTGACCATTTCAGAATATCAAAATATATGATTCGAGAATTATGAATTTTGATAAGATCCTGAAGATTCTCCACAAATTATGAAATTGTTAAAAATTCATCGGATATAGTAATTGACAATCTGAATATTGTCGAAATCACACATCGCTGCTGCTAAAAATCCAGCTAGGATTGATATACCAAAAATGATGGATGCAATCAACCAGCAGCAGAAATGGATGTCCTCATAAAGAGAGGATGGACCACAAGGCTCCAAATAGAGGAAACACTCATTGAGACATTAAAACAATACCACCACAAGAAAGTGAGCTCATCTCCATATCCTCTTCCTTTCTAGATCTCCAGAAGAGAAAATTCTGAAATAATTGATATATTAATGAATAATGTACGTACATGGGGAGGTGTTTGGATAAAAACACACTTGGCGACAATTAATTCATGATTCATTTTGCCATTTAAATGATAGTAATCGATCCACACTCCGTTGCTAAAAAGCAAACGTTATTTGCCAAAAATGTGGAACGAGACAAAAATAAGTTGAGCTAGACTCACTTATGAAACGTGAAGTGTTTGGACCCAAAGTCCTGATATCAAATAAGTCCTCATATCAAAAGGTATCAAACTTGTGGGAATAGTGAGTATTGTATAAAATATAAATAAATTCATATGCTATAAGGTACAACCTATAGCTTATATGTTTCTTTTCATTGAAAATATGAAGTAATAAATTAAGATGGGCTTGACTCACTTATGAAACATAAATGATGCATCAAACTCCCTGGTTATAGTTGTGAAACCCATACAATTGGTAAAAGAAATTGTGGATATGTGCTTTGGATGTTGTGATAGCATACCCCTAAGGATTTATTACTAATTTCATTAATTGTCTAAATGGACTTCAGGACGTCTATTGTATGAGATATAATAAATAAAATGATTTCTGAAAGACTCGAACCTTATCGGATCTCCTGAAGAGAAAGCCGAAATATGTTTAAGTCCAATATGATATGCAAGATTTAAGCAAAATAAAGACATGTCTTGGCTTACAGACATATCATCCAGCAGATGAAAACATCCAGTAGATAAAAACATCATTCTAAAGATGAAAACATCATCCTGAAGATGAAAATATCATCCAGCAGAAGAAAATATCATTCCAAAATATGAAAATCGTGCGACATTAAACTTCATACACATGAAGTTAATGAAGAAACATGGACTATTGTAATCCACTAAATACACATATAGGTTGTATGGATTTACATAAGAACCACTTCCATCAGCTGGAAGAGGGGGAGGAAATACTATAGGTTCTGAAGTACCTAACCGAAGTACTTCCTTATTTGGCAAACTGCACGCATCTCGATGTAGCGTTGACAGTAAATCTGTTAGCCAGACATAGTGCATCACCTGCAGTGCGCCACTAGACCGAACCCATGCATCTTATGCGCTACCTCCAAAGGTCAATGATCATCCTCCATGTTAAATGTATTTGCAGATGCAGGTAATATATCATCGCGATGACCACCACGAAGGAATGGCCACCTTCTGGAGATCTGCAAAACATACCGCTAAGGCAACATCAATCTACCACTCCGAGAAGCTCACCAAGAAGCAAATCAAGAGCGTGTAGCTACGCCCTGAAATACCTCGCAGACCAGTGACGACTAGTTCTAAGACTAGAGAATTGGAGCTGTCTATCAAGTTCGCAGACCATGCCATTTTCCTAGTTCAACCTGAAGGAGGCTACATCAAAGGCGATGAGACAGAACACACCTCTCCAAAAGCTCCTTTGGATTTAGCAGCTGTCATAGATGAGCAATAATTATATTTCGTATTTATTCTCGGAATGTTGTAAATTGGATTGATGTATAGATGCCTAGGATGTAAGGATCCTATCTATGAGGAAAACACTAAAGGGGGGTTGAATAGTGTTTATGCAATTTAAAAAGATAGTTACACCAATTTAAATGCAATCCAACAAAATAATGCGGAATAGAAATTAAACCCAAAATGAAACATACGCAAAACGCAGAGATGTTTCAAGGGTTGAGATTACCCAAGTCACTTCCCGACTTGTTCCCGGTAATCCTACGTCCCTTCTACCCGGATACCTCCGGATACTCAAGTTAGAACCCTAACTTGAGGTTTCCTTAAAACCCATTTGTAGCAACCCTACAAGTGAAATCGAAATACAATCGATTGACCTTGACTCCCACAATTTAGGAGCAAACACACCACTCTCACAACCCGAGAGCAAATTCAAATAACGAAAGTTATGAAATATGAAAGCAACACTTACAATCACATATGCCTTGAAGTAGAACTTAAAGGAGAAGTGTGTTGTGTGTTGGAGACTCTTTTGGAAGAGAAGAGAAATCCCTTTCTCTTGACTGCACCAAATGCCTAGACGATAACTCTTTGGTTCTAAGTTGGAGAGCAAGAGATCAAAGATTGGAATTCTTAGGGCTTTGGATTTGAGAGCTTTTAAACTTGAGAATGAAAGCTTGAGAGATTTTGTAATAGCCTAGGTAACCTTTCAATGGAACAGTAGAAGCCCCTTATTTAAGTTTCTCAAATCCACAAAACAGATTAGGCAAAACCCCTTTAGGAATCCGTGAGAAAAATCTCAACGGATAGAATCTGCGCTCGCGATAGTCGACTGTTGAGGAAACTACAGTTGACTGTTGCACAGTCAGTAAGGGTAGGTGAGAATTCATAACAGTAACTTACCACGTGGACAATCGACTAATGAAGGAGAGACAGTCGACTGTTAAACCAACAGGAGACTGTAAGTTCTTCTACAGGCGACTGGCCGAAAGATGGGTCAGTTAAAGAATTCTGGAAATCTTCTGAGATAACAGGACAGACGACTGATGAGGATAAAACTATCGAATGTTAATCAGAACAGGCGACTGTAATCCTTATACAGACGGCTATCAAATACCCTGAGAATTTCCAGAGAGCTGAGTCAACAAATTGGCTCACAGACAGACGACTATTACAGCATAGACAGTCGACTGATCTAATGGACAGTCGACTGTATATTCAACATTAGTCGACTGGCCGTAAAAGACAGATCAACAAAGTTTGGGCAAATGACAGACATGCGACTGATTCATAAAACACAGTCGACTGTCACTTGGACAGGCGACCGTATATCGTTCATGAGTCGCCTGAGGGAAATAAGACAGAGAAGCCCAAAACTAGATTGTAAAAGTTTGTATATAACAGGCGACTATAAAACAAAACACAGTCGACTGTTTTTGAGACAGGCGACTGTAAAGTGTTCAGCAGTCGACTGTTATATACAATACAGACACAAATCAAAAGAGAAATGAATTGGAGTCTAAGGACAATTGATCTATTGATGTCCTAAGACTGAAATGAGGATGTGTGTGTGTGCTCCATCAACGTTCTACATCTAAGCTACATACTAGAAGAGATAAAAGAAATTTACATTGACGAATTCTCTCTTCTATCCAGCGTATGATCTTGAAGTCTTCATGGAGCTTAAATCACCATCCACGATCATCTAATCCATTTCATTTGCCTTCAATGAACTTTGAGTGTCATCCATTGCAAGTAGATCTTCATATTAAGCTTAGGCAATGGATTAACTGCAAAATAGGGGATTAGTCACAAGTATTTATGTTTGCTCATCATTAACACCAAGTGGGGAGAAGTCCAATACTCAACATTCTCCCCCTTTTTGATGATGACAAACAAACATAAACAAAAAGATAAATAATTGTGCGTAATGAAAACTTACTCCCCCTACATAGATGCCAATCAAGTTAGTCAACAAATATTTGGGCATCTATATATCAATTAAAGCAAATGAATAAGATATGAGTGAATTTAAATTCAAGAAATCTAGGATTAAAAATCCCTATTCATTGTAATCTTATCCCCCTAAATCTAAGGCAACTTCAATCTTAGATTCAAAGTGTTAGCACATACTTAGCACATTCATTATGAATCTTGTATGTTTATTTCTCTCCCCCTATGGCATTATCCAAAAAGGTGGGAGTAAATAACAACAACAATAATCGTGCTAAATAAGAACTAACAACAATCAAGGAGTATAAAGATATATATAATCAAAAACTCATAAAAAACACATCATTTACTTATGTGAATAGAGGAATTAAAGTCCAATATCAACATTTTAGATATACGTAACAAAAATAGTTTCTAAAACACATCATATCACAGATAGCATGAATAATCCAATATCAAATCCTATATTGTCTCAAAAACACATCAGAGGAGAATATACCATTCATGGAGACAATATCACTAACATCACACAAATATGATAAACAGTTATACACGATGTGACACATAAGACTAAACTGCAACATCATATATATATATATTATATATATATATATATATATATATATATATATTAAAAGATGATTACATATCAGGTGGACATCAACATGTCCAACCAAAATACATCATGATCCAAAAAAATACATCAAGATCACAGAAGTACAACATCAGCAGATATACATCAGACATCAACACCAAATACAACCATCATACAAAAACAAATATCTATGAGTGAGCGTCTCCAGGGGCTGCAGAAGGAGAAGTAGGCTCTGTGACAGCAGGGGTATCCTCTGGAGGAGGGTCAGAAGCAGCACAGCAGCAGCATCAGCAGCATCCTGAGTAGAGGCTACACCAGGATACACAACGACATCAGTGACGATGGGCTGAGGAGGCTCATGAGGCTGAGGAGGAACAAAACGTCTCAGATGCTCAGGGAAGGGTATTCCCTGATGCTGGAATGAGAGTGAAGCCAACTCATATAAACCAGACACCATCTCAAGGAGGGTGTCAAAAGCTGGAGGAGCAGAAGTAGATGGCTGGTCAGCTGGTGGAACAGTGGAGGAAGACGGAGCTGAACTGGATTTCCTCTTCTTTGATGTAGACTGCAGAGCCGAAGAGGACTTCGACTTTGCAGAAGCATCAAGGAGAGGAGAAAAAGGCATGGGCTCAAAAGGAGACAAATCGATGCCAAAATGTCGGAAGACAAGAGTGAGAAGACCACCGTATGGAATGTGTGCAGCAGAGGAAGTAAACTCGACCTTGTCCATCCTGTCAAGGAGGACACCGGCCTAGTTCACGGACATCCCGAAGAAAATCACATACATACACCTCAGAATATCCTGGAAAGGCTGGTCAGATGATCCATACTTTGGCAGGATGTTGGACTTCACCACGAGGTGAACAACCCAACCCCTAGCCGAAAACATAGACGACCTAATACCAGAATCCAGGGCTGAGGGTATCACACGGAACATGTCCCAGAGGACATCCTGGTCAAGCTCATCGATATCAGAAATGGAAATGTCAGAGGGAAGAGATCCGGTAGAAGGAATCCTAAGAATGGTTCCTAATAGAGTGGGATCAATGCGAATGGAAGTCCCATGGACAACCGTATCGATATATCCAGTGGTGGAGTACTCACCGTGAATGCGGTTAGCATAGAAGAGCTTAACCAAAAATGGATAAGCCCCAGGAGACTCGCTCTGAGAGAAGCGAAAAAGATCGGCCAAATGGGTAGCAGATAAGATGTCAGACAGTCTCTCAGCAGTGAAGGCGGGAAAAACTATATACCGCTCCCTAAGAAGTTTGATCCCTATAAGAGAGTAGAATTTTGCCAAGCAAAGATCATCTCGGCAAAACGGGACAAGGGGATCAGAAGGTGGAGAGACATGGGTCTCTTCTGCAGAAGTCGACACAGAAGTTGAATGATGGGGAGCGTCAGCACTAGGCTCATCGATGCTAACACCAATGGGCTTGCGCTGATGCTTGATCAGGGGCTCAGCGTAAAAAGAAGAAGACTCGGAAGGAGAATACCCCGGCGAAGCAGAGTGAGAGGGAGATTCGGCATTTTTGGTACGGGCTTTGTAAGGCTTCTTGTTCTTGGCAACGGTAGGTTTCTTAGGATCCCTAGGTTTCTTAGGAGCTAAGATCTTCCCGTTTCCCTTGGTTTTGGGAGCCATGGAGTCAATCAATCGAAAGAGAAGAAAATTGACAGGCGATGAAATCAAACAAAATACTCGCACGATTGAGAAAGAGAGACTCAGACCTAATCGAAAGACAAAAGTGCACAACGACGAAGAAATCGACAAACGCGAGGAGGAGGAGATCGACGGCGACAGCAGAGGAAATGAGCGGGAAGACGAGCGGTTTCAAGTCGAAGGAGAGAGAAAACGTGCATCGAAATGAAATTTCTCAATGTTTATAAGAAAGTGGCGAATTAATCTGGGCCGTTGGATCACAGAATCTAGGCTCAGATCGAAACAGTGAACCGACACAACAGTAGACATGCGACTGATGAACAAAAGTCAGTCGACTAGATGAAGTGATAAGAAATAAGCTCAGGAAGACAGACAGTCGACTGTTGAGTAACATACAGTCACCTGTCAGTGGGACAGTCGACTGTACAATTCACATCAGTCGACTGACTGAGAATCAGTAAACTTCATCAAAAAGACATAGAGTACTGGAAAAATTTGACAGAAATGACAGTCGCCTGATGACTAAAATGCAGTCGCATGTTGAAAAAACAGTCGACTGGAAAATTGTCATCAGTTGTCTGTGCGAAAGATGGAAATTTCTGACAGAAAAGATAGAGTAGGGCAGTCGACTGTCGAAGGAAAGACAGTCGTCTGTCCTGGTCCAAAAGTGCACAGTGAGATAGAAATCCAGAGGAAAAGAACACTCGCCCTAGGACCTATACTCTAATCACAAACTCATCATAAAAACAATGTAATACGATAAATCAATTGCAACACAAATCTAAAAAAATAATCTTAAAGAACTCATGAAATCACATAAATCTCAATTGCCTTTCTTAAACACATATATATGATATATCAAATGAAGAGGCAACATGATGATATGAGCTGAAAAAGTGTATAACATATATGTTGAGCTTCTAAATTTCAGATTCACCCATAATTCCTAATTCTCCACGCAACCTCACAAATGAATCTTCTTTAAGAGGCTTTGTGAAGATGCCGGTAATTTGTTTTTGGGTTTCAATGTACTCTAAGATGATGTCATTCTTAGCTACATGATCATTAATAAAATGGTGTCTCACATCTATGTGTTTGGTACAGGAGTGATGTACCGGGTTCTTGGAAAGACATATAGCACTTTGGTTATCAACCATGATAGGGCAAGTATCACAATTAAGACCATAGTCACTAAGAGTGTGTCTCATCCAAAGGACTTGTGCACATGCAAGACCCGCGACAATATATTCCGCTTCAGTCGTGGACAATGATACCGAGTTCTGTTTCTTGGAAAACCAAGAAACTAAGGAATTTCCTAGAAAATGACACGTGCCATTAGTACTTTTCCTATTGGACTTGCATCCGGAAAAGTCAGCATCACTATATGAGATTAACTTATATGTGCTAGATTTAGGGTAAAGTAACCCATAATCTAGAGACTGCTTGCGATAACGAAATATTCGTTTAACCGCAATCAAGTGTGACTCCTTAGGTCTAGCTTGATATCTAGCACATAAGCATACAGAAAACATGATATCAGGCCTACTAGCGGTTAAGTAAAGTAAGCTACCGATTATACCTCGATATAGACGAACGTCTACATCTTTTCCGTTTTCATCCTTGTGTAGGTGGGTAGTCATACTCATGGGAGTCCTTTTGCTTGAAAACGATTCCATCCCAAATCGCTTGATAAGCTTCCATGTGTACTTTGTCTGATGTATGAAAGTTCCATTCTCCATTTATCGAATTTGCAGTCCAAGGAAATAAGTGAGCTCTCCTATGTGGCTCATCTCGAATTCATCCTTCATAGACTTAGAAAATTCTTGACAAAGATTAAAGTTAGTAGAACCAAACATTATTTCGTCTACATAAACTTGAATCAAAAGAATGTCATTTTCATAATCTGTAATGAAGAGTGAAGAATCAACTTCTCCCATTTTAAAACCTAAATCCAAAAGAAAGGTCTTAAGTCGATCATACCAAGCTCTAGGAGCTTGTCTCAACCCATACAACGCTTTCTTAAGTTTGAAAACATGGTTTGGAAATTTTTCATGAATAAAACCAGGATGTTGAGAAACATATACTTCTTCATTGACAAACCCATTTAAAAATGCACTTTTAACATCCATCTGAAATAGTTTGAAATTCTTATGGGATGCAAAAGTTAAAAGCAATCTAATAGTTTCTAATCTAGCTACAGGGGCAAAAGATTCTTCGAAATCAATACTTTCCTCTTGCTGGTAGCCTTGAGCTACTAACCTTGCTTTGTTCCTTGTGAATACATTGTTCTCATCGGTCTTGTTCTTGAAGATCCACTTGGTCCAAATGACTTGGTGACCACTTGGAAGAGGAACGAGCTCTCAAACTTCATTTCTCTCGAATTGCATTAGTTCTTCTTCCATTGTCACTATCCAAGAGCTATCCTCACAAGCTTCTTGGATATTCTTTGGCTCAATGGTAGAGACCTCGTTCGAACACCCACACCAATATCTCCAATTATTTGGTTATGTGGATGGTTCCTAACGGTCGGATAAGCTTTAGGTATTCCTGCATCATTTGGAACATCTTCAATAATTTCGTTAGTAGTGTTAGCCTCAATAATCGAATCATTAATCTTAACATTACTAAGAGAATCATAAATAGCATCTACACTATCATCATCAACATGAGGAAAATCAAAATCTTCATAAAATGTTACGTGTAGAGATTCCTCAATCGTTGAAGAAGTTTTGTTGTATATCCGGTAGGCTTTTGCTACATGTGGAATATCCAACAAAAATTCCTTCATCGGATCTTGGCTCAAATTTATCTAGATTACCAAAAGTGTTCTTGATAAAACATTGTGAACCAAAAACATGAAAATATTTTACTTGAGGCTTTTTGTCATAAAACAACTCAAATCAAGTTTTGTTCGTTCGGGGTCTCACTAGGATCCTACATAACATGTCGTGTGCACCGCCTCTGCCCAAAATTGTAGTCCAAGATGACTATCATGGAGCATAGTGCGAGCACACTCAATAAGAGTCCTATTCTTTCTCTCAACAACACCATTTTGTGGTGGCGCCCGAGGGAAGGAAAAGTTATGAGTTATCCCGGTGTCATCACGAAACTTAGTAAAAAATTCATTCTCGAATTCTCCTCTATGATCACTACGGATAGTGATAATGGTGGATCCTAAGAGATTCTGAATCCTCTTTGCAAATATGGTAAACTCTTCAAAAGCTTCATTCTTATTAGTTAAGAATGAAACCCAAGTAAATCTAGAAAAGTCGTCAACGACAACTAATCCATAATGAGCATTGCCTAAAGAGGCGGTTCTAGTTGGTCCAAACAAATCTAGATGAAGAAGTTCTAGGGGCCTCTTAGAAGTAATGCCTTCTTTAAGCTTAAACGACGATTTACTAAGTTTACCTCTTTGACATGAATCACAAAAGTTTTTCTTACTAAAAGCAATTTTAGGAAAACATTTGACTAGATCATACTTAGCTAACTTATATAAGTGCTTGAAGTGAACATGGCCAAAACGGCGATGACATAGTAGTTGTTCACTTGTATTAGCAACTAAGCAATGTTCTACGGTTTTAGGCAAGCTCAAATAATAAATATTTTTACGCCTAATACCGGAAAATAAAACATTCGAATCACAATCAACAATTGTACACAATCCTTCTCCAAAGTTAACCTTGTAACCTTTGTCACAAAGTTGACTAATGGAAATGAGATTGTGACATAAACCACTAACAAGAAATGCATTAGTAATTAAGGGTTTTGAAGGGTTACCGACAATACATTCTCCAACGATGGTTCCCTTTTGATTACCTCTAAAAGTGACCGTTGCACCATCCTTGATGCTAATCACTTCGGAGAGCAATGAGGGATCTCCCGTCATGTGTTTGGAGCAACCACTATCGAGAATCCATCCTTTCCCTTTAGAGGTAGTTTGACCTTTATTGCTCTTCTTCTTTCTCTTGGGTACCTACATAATATACCATAAGCTCATGGTACCCAATGTTTGTTGGGTCCAAGGGGATTAGCCCTTTGGAAGCCAAGTCCAAGTGGACTTCCGCTTCCCAACATAATTACTATTCTTAATAACATCATGAAAATAGGAATCAACATAAGCATTCCTATCATTTAGGCTAGTGTTCTTAGGAGCCCAAATGGTGTATGTTTTGGAAGTCAACTTTTCCTAGTTTCATGCATACTTGTTAGATTTTTATGTGGTGCATGCTTCTTAGGAACATGGTTTCTAGCATAGAAATGTGGTGGAGGATGTGCACTGAACATACGAGAATGATATGTATGCTTGGAAACATGCATGTTGTATGAAGCATATGAGTCATTCATGACATGTTGAGGATTAGCATACATGTAAGAATGATGTGTATGTGCATATGAGTGTTTAGGAGCACATACATGAGTATTTCTCATGTGTGGGTTTGCACGTGTCCGTAGGTGTGGAGCATAAAAGTGTCATGATTATCCACTTACGAAGTAGGAGGTTTCCTACGTGGATGAAGGTTAGTGTACATGTATGCATGACTTCTCTTTTGGTTTCCACCCTTAGTGGGTTTCTTGCCAAAAGGAAGAGATGGTGAAGTGGTGACTTTCTTGGTAGGTTTGCTACCTATAGTGTCTTTGACACCACTTGTGGATGCACCGGAGGATGGTCTCACAAAGTCTATAGTGACACCACTATAGGAGGTGTGATCATTGGATGCATTTGCTTTTACAAAACCAAGACCAACACGAAGTGTGGCCGGAAATTGGTTTCCAAGCAAATCGTCCAATTGTCCTTTTCCCTTATTGAATCTCACAATACGGGAGGACATGAGCTCATATTTCTCCTTAAGAGAAGAAATATTGGTATCCAAGGTGGACACCCGTGCTTTGAGCTCGTGCACTTGAGTTTTAAGAGAATCATTCTCTAAACCCAATTGTGTGTGTCGTGTAACTAGATCACTATTATCCGTAGGATGTGTTTGATCTAGTTAAGATTTGAGGCTATTTATCTCATCTCTCAAAGTGACATTTTGAGAAGCTAAGTTTGCTTTCTCAAGAGTTAAAGTATCAACAATGGTGTCATTGTTGACAATGCATGGAATGGATGACTTGCTAACATTCAATTTCTTTAAGTTAGAATATCTAAGCATTAAAGATTGATATTTAGCAAATAATTCTTCATGTGCTATACGAATTTCATCCATTGTTACCTCGGTATCATCTGTGTCGGAATCACTCTTATCGGAGAGTGGATCCTCTCGTGCCATGAAACACATGTGGGCGCTCTCAACCTTCTCATCATCGGAATCACTTGATGAGTCCTCGCTGGAGTCATCGAATGTACCAACGACTCCTTTCTTCTTACCTCTCTTGTTCTTGTCGGACTTGTGGTACTTCGGAGCCTTCCACTTCTCTTTGTTTCTTAGCATTGGGCAATCCCTCTTGATGGCTTATTACACTTAAAGCAAAGAGAGGAAGTAGCATTAGTAGACTCAAATCTTTTATTAGAGAGAAATTTACCTTTGCGAAAGAAGCGTTGGAACTTCTTCACCATTTGGCCCATTTCACCCAAATCCATCTCATTCTCTGATTCTTCACTATCGGAGGATGATGATTGGCGTTGAATGCCAAAGCTTTCTTCTTGGCCTCCGAAGGATTCATCATAGCTCGAATATTTAATCGGTTATCCCGTCTTACTTCATAAGACATGAGAGTCCCGATAAGATTCACAATTGTGTAATTCTTCAAATCATTGACCTTCTCGATGGCAATCGCTCTTCTTTCCCATTTGGAGGTCATTCCCATGATGATCTTCCTTACCTTTTCAGGTTCGGTGTATGTTTGGCCAAGGGCTTCCAATTCATTGGTGATGTCAGTAAAACGTCCGTACATCGATGCAATGCTCTCATTTTCCTGCATATGAAACAAATCAAAGTTTTGCTCGGTAACATATAACTTTGAAAGTTTTACCTTGTTCGTTCCCTCATGGGTAACGATGAGATGGTTCCAAATTTGATAGGCACTCTTACATGTGCATATCTTGTTGAACTCATTCGGGTCCAATGCACAATGAAGAGCGTTCATTGCTTTAGTGTTGTTGACTTTGGCGAATTTCTCGGAAGACGTCCATTTCTCGAAATCCTCTTCGGTGGGTTCGACGTATTCCTTATGGAGGGTTCTCCAAAACGAAGCGCTTCTTAGGAATGTCTCCATCCTACACTTCCAATAGCCAAAATTAGTGCCATTGAAACGTGAAGGACGCACCGTTGATTGATCTTCGAAAAGTGTGGATGCTCCATCACGGTCGTGATTGTTGTACGAAGGCGGCGGAGGAATGTTGTTGTTGTTGGATGCCATAGCTATAACCTTGCGCTCTGATTCCAATTGTAAGGAGCCTGTCTATGGGGAAAATACTAGAAGGGAGGTTGAATAATGTTTATGCAATTTAAAATGATAGTTACACCAATTTAAATGCAATTCAACAAAATAATGCGGAATAAAAATTAAACCCAAAATGAAACACACGCAAACGTAGAGATGTTTCAAGGGTTCGGATTACCCAAGTCACTTCCCGACTTGTTTCTGGTAATCCTACGTCCCTTCCACCCGGATACCTCCGGATATTCAAGTTAGAACCCTAACTTGAGGTTTCCTTAAAACCCACTTGTAGCAATCCTACAAGTGAAATCGAAATACAATCGATTGACCTTGACTCCCACAACTTGGGAGCAAGCACACCACCCTCACAACCCGAGAGCAAATTCAAATAACGAAAGTTATGAAATATGAAAGCAACACTTACAATCACCTATGCCTTGAAGTAGAACTTGAAGGAGAAGTGTGTTGTGTGTTGGAGACTCTCTTGGAAGAAAGGAGAAAGCCCTTTCTCTTGACTGCACCAAATGCCTAGAAGATAACTCTTTGGTTCTAGGTTGGAGAGCAAGAGATCTAAGATTGGAATTCTTAGGGCTTTGGATTTGAGAGCTTTTAAACTTGAGAATGAAAGCTTGAGAGATTTTGCAATAGCCTAGGTAACTTTTCAATGGAACAGTAGAAGCCCCTTATATAGGATTCTCAAATCCACAAACAGATTAGGCAAAAACCCTTTAGGAATCCGTGAGAAAAATCTCAACGGATAGAATCTGCGCTCGCGTATTGAGGAAACTACAGTCGACTGTTGCACAGTCAGCAAGGGTAGGTGAGAATTCATAACGGTAACTTACCACATGGACAGTCGACAGATGAAGGAGAGACAGTCGACTGTTAAACTAACAGGCGACTGTAAGTTCTTCTACAGGCGACTGGCCGAAAGATGGGTCAGTTAAAGATTTCTAGAAATCTTCTGAGATAACATGACAAACGACTGATGAGGATAAAACAGTCGACTGTTAATCAGAACAGGCGAGTGTAAATCCTTATACAGACGACTGTCAAATACCCTGAGAATTTCCAGAGAGCTGAGTCAACAAATTGGCTCACAGACAGACGATTGTTGCAGCATAGGCAATCGACTGATCCAATGGACAGTCGACTGTATATTCAACATTAGTCAACTGGCCGTAAATGACAGATCAACAAAGTTTGGGCAAATGACAGACATGCGACTGATTCACAAAACACAGTCGACTGTCACTTGGACAGGTGACCGTATATCGTTCATGAGTCGCCTGAGGAAAATAAGACAGAGAAGCCCAACACTAGATTGTAAAAGTTTGTACATAACAAGCGACTATAGAACAAAACACAGTCGACTATTTTTGAGACAGGCGATTGTAAAGTGTTCAGCAGTCGACTGTTATTTACAATACAGACACAAATCAAAAGAGAAATGAATTGGAGTCTAATGACAATTGATCTATTGATGTCCTAAGACTGAAATGAGGATGTGTGTGTGTGCTCCATTAATGATTTACTTCTAAGCTACATACTAGAAGAGATAAAAGAAATTTACATTGACGAATTCTCTCTTCTATCCAGCGTATGATCTTGAAGTCTTCATGGAGCTTCAATCACCATCCACGATCATCCAATCCATTTCTTTTGCCTTCAATGAACTTTGAGTGTCATCCATTGCAAATAGATCTTCATATTAAGCTTAGGCAATGGATTAACTGCAAAATAGGGGATTAGTCACAAGTATTTATGTTTGCTCATCATTAACACCAAGTAGGGAGAAGTCCAATACTCAACATCGGAGACCTACAAGCCTGAAGCTTGCACAGAACATGGGGAGTTAATGAAGAGTTGTACTCTTTTTCCTTAGCTATTGGTTTTACCCACTGGGTTTTCCATAACCAAAGGTTGTAACGTGGCAACCACATTAACTCTGGATCCAGAAGTATTCACACCTAGTGATATTCACAGATCAGGGGAAGTTAAGGAGACTTGTACTCTTTTTCCTTAGCTATTGGTTTTTCTCATTGGGTTTTCCATAGCCAAAGGTTTTAACGAGGCAAGACCTCCTAACTTAGGATCCAGAAATATCCAAATCCTCATGATACTGATAAGCACCATGAACCCTGTAGTATTCATATATTGAGCTTACAATGATGGATGGATAAGGGGAAGCATTATGAATGTGTTTTTGTAGGCCCATGTAAAGCTCATGTAGGGCTAGGGTATCCATCCAATTTTAACATTTCTACTATAAATATAGGGCTATAACCGTTACCTTCACAACAATTGGCAATATTTGGGTAATTGGGCTTTTGGTAGAAAATGAGTTGTTGGTTTCAGCATGGAATTTAACCAAAATTTATTTATGTACTAGAAATAACCAGTACACATAGTGCACGGCACAAAAAACCTACGAACAGGAAGTGAGAAATATCGGTGTGTGTCGGTATCGGCGAGTGATAAAAGGGGGAAAGCATGTGATAAATAAAAAAACTTTATGGGGGCAAAGCACTTAAATCCCAATGGAAAGCTTGCAATTCATGGGAATTAGTGGCTAAATCGCAAAAAAAACCCCAAGGGCAAACACTAAAAGGGAGAAGTGGGTGGGTGTTTTGGCAAAATAAAAAGGAAATGACAACTCCGTAATAACGCAAAAAAGGGAAGGCATGTGTGTTTGAGGGGGGCATATGGGGGGTGGCCATGTGGGGGCTATGTGGTACCCTCTTCCCTTATCACATGGGACAGGGTGCCACATGAGACATCCCCTTTGTCCCATGACAAAGGCAGCGCCCACACCTTTTGTCTCCCTCCTTCATTTGTATGATAGACTAGAAATAACTCATGCAAATAGTGCACGGAGCAAAAAAAACCCCCACACAAAGGATACAGTACACGTGCGCAACCGACGAAAGAGTGAGAAGAGTGGGTGTGTGGGCAGCGTCGGGGGTAAAAGGGGGAAAACAGGGGGAAAGCGCAAAAACCTATAGGGAAAGAAGTACGGGCCTAAATGAAAAAAATGCATGGTGCAAACTGAAAAAGACTGATGGCAAACATGTAAATAAGGGAAAGATAAAGGTGCATTTGGGTTGCATGAAAAAACAATGTCATTCATGTGAATAAAGAGAATATGGGGGCTTTTCTTTGTGATTTCCACTACAACACCCAATAACACACACAACCCCACACACATCCCCCAAGAGGGCACCACCATGATGATGTGGCCAAACCTAGGCCACATCTCTATCAACCTCTTTATCCTAGTAGGACATTGGCAATGTTGTAATTTTCTCTTTTATAGTATAAAATAATTTATTATACGATTGCGGGATGTTTTGAATGGGATTTTTGATTAGGACAAAAGGATGTGGTAGAAAGACGGGTAGTATTAAATCTTGAGAAATCAATGTGTCGGATAACAGTTTGTGAAAATTTGGGGGAAAACCCCGAAAAATTCTAGAGGAAAACTCTAAAATTGTAAGGAAAATAAATCTAAAGGGAATTAAATTTTGGGGTGAACAAAATTTAGAGAGAACTAAAATTTTAAATTTTAAGAAAACTAAATCTGGAAATAACTAAACTTTGGAGCAACTAAATTCTCTAGGCGAACTAAATTTTAGTTTGAATGTGGTTAAAAAATTTTGTTGGGAAGAATAGTTTGAAGGTGGCTACAATTTTTTTGGGATTTTGAAGAGAATGGTGTAGATATTGGTTTCCACTTGGGCCCATCTACAATGGAGGCCCGGCCCAACATAAGAGATGAGGCCCGTCACTAGGAGCCTGACCCAGCTCGAGGGCCCAGTCAACCTGGCCCTAGCTTAGCCCAGTTCAGCTCGGCTCAAAGAGATGAACCCCCTGAGGTCTTCTCTCTTAGAAAGGCCTCATCACCCGAGGTCAACCTTCCTGAATACCCGCTCGCCCTGTTAGCTCAGCCCAATCTGCGTAGTGAAACACCCAGGCAATCGATCCACATCCCCTCTGAATTGCTATCACCGGGCCCGTTCAAAGTGTTCGAACTTGGCCAAAACCATCAGATGTGCGCTCTCTCCCTTTTTCCACGGGAAACATGGCCAGCTTTGTCAGGGAGCAGTCACGACATGCACAACTCCATGTCTCGCCAAACCCCAGACAGGCTAGTTTCTAAAGGCATTGGGGGCCTGCTAATGTGGCAGGGCCATCCCCCAACCCTATAAATAGAGAGGAAGCTCACTCTACTAGGTACACTGAATTCTCCAACTAAACCCTGGTACTTTTCATCCCTTAGCGACAGCTAGCTCTAGCCGACATTCATCATTCCTCCGCTTGAATCTAACTTAAGTATCAGAGTCTAATCAGAGGGCCATAAATCCAAGAACTCGTGGTGTGCATTCTTCCCAACTTCCATAAATCCAGCCGTGCCTTCCATTCTTCATAATATAATATATTTTTTGTCATTTCAACCTACAAAATAATCATCCAAATTTCATGATGAGCTGAAGCAGACATAATGTGATGACCTGAAAATGTTAATAATATTTTTAGATCATCCCTCTCATTTTTCTGTAATTTTCAGACGGTCGAAATCGTCTCGAGACTTGTAACTATTTTTAGCCTACAAAACCGACTTTTCGTCGACCCACACCAGATGTAGCAGAAGGCAGGCTCCAGGCCGTCGATGGTGTAGTTGGTGGCTCAAGCTCAGTTGGTGGAGATAGCTCATCTTCCAGGATTGTTCAGTCGAAGGATTCTATCGCAGTATTGAGACCGAGGCGTGAGATTAGAAAACATGCGAGGTACTCGGAGTTGGTCTCATATGCCTTTCCCGCAGTATGTATCGATGTTTCCAACTCGTTCAACGAGGTGAAGCAATCCGAAGACCCAAAGCGGTGGAGAAATGCGATGGACAAAGAGATGGAATCATTAGCGAAGAACGACACATGGGATCTCGTGGAGCTTTCAAATAGCAAGAAGGCAATTGGGTATAAATTGGTCTACACCAAGAAGCCATGAGTCGAGTCAGGAGATATTCGTTACAAAGCTCGCCTCGTAGCGAAGGGCTTTGCACAGAGAGAAGGTATCGATTACAATGAAGTGTTCTCTCATGTGGTGAAGCATTGCTCGATTCGGATCCTGTTGGCATTAGTTGCACAGTTCGACCTTGAATTGGTGTAGCTGGATGTCAAGACGGCATTCTTGCATGGAGAGCTAGAAGAGGAGATCTATATGGCTCAGCTCGATGGCTATAGGAGTGATGACGGTCGTGCATGTCGATTGAAGAAGTCATTCTATGGGTTGAAGCAATCACCACGGCAATGGTATAAGCGTTTTGAACTTTTTATGACGGATGATCAAGTGTATGTTTGCAATTCCTATGATCATTACGTATTATATTGGAAGTTGGTTGACCGGTCCTTTATCTACCATCTGCTTTATGTCGATGATATGCTCATTGCCACATATAATAAAGAGGAGATTCGGAGATTGAAGTCTCATTTGAGTTCTGCATTTGAGATGTAGGATTTGAGCGAGGCACGGAGGATTCTTGCGATGGAGATCACAAAAGATCGAAGTGGAGGGACAGTTCATCTTTCACAGAGTCGCTATTTGAAGTCGGTTATACAGAAGTTTGGCTGTGAGAAGATGAAGACCGTAGTTACTCTGCTTGCACCTCACTTCAAGCGTAGTGTCGATCAGTGTCCAAAGAACGAAGAGGAGAAGAAGCTCATGATGAGCGTACGTATGCCAATGCGATAGGGGCATTGATGTAAGCAATGATATGTACTCGATCCGATCTATCACCTGTAGATAGCATGGTGAGTAGATACATGCACAACCTGGGAAGAGAGCACTGGCGAGCAGTGCAGTGAATCCTGTGTTATATCAATGGCACAGTCGACGTCGGACGGACATACAGCCAAAGTGTTCATGGTTCGCACACTGTCATGTATGTCGATTCTGATTATGCAGGCGACTTGGATGGGAGGCGATCGATGACAGGCTATGTCTTCATCCCGTCAGGTGCTCCAATATGTTGGCGAAGTATCCTTAAGTCTATGGTGGCCTTGTCTAATACAGAGGCAGAGTATATGGCATTGACTCAAGCGGTGAAGGAGACGATATGTCTGATGGGTTTGATGGATGATCTGGGAGTCTACCAAGAGAGGTACGATGTCCATTGTGATAGCTAGAGTGCAGTGCATATGACTAAGAATTAAGTCTTCCATGCTCGTACGAAGCATATCGACATTCGATTCCACTTTGTCAGGGACTATGTAGGAGAAGAAGAAGACGACATCAACTTAGTGAAGACAGGAACAAATGACAACCCGGCAGACATGCTGACTGACGCACCCAAAACATATACCTAGATTCCACCCGACGGTGTCACGATCGCCAGGCGTGGTGTGGCCCCTAGGTTTCAATTCCGGGCTCAATACGCAAGCAGACGGTGTCAAGTTGTAGTATAAATGATATCGAATCACGCAGGGACGGTGATAGTGTATTTGGGTTCTCAGTTTACTTCTAAATCTCGAAGTGAGGCAGCTATCGAGCTGGGAGAGTTGATTGGGGTGTTGTTGTTGTTTTACTAATAAAAAGGACTAGGGCGTTAGGGATCACTGCTAAGATCGTCAGGGGTCAACATTGAAATAGAATCCACACGTTGCATTAGGGTTAGGGGATTAATCTCACAATTCGTACCACTCTCGTGGATTCGAATTATGAGGTATTTCGGTGGCTCTCGTTGACGTAATGGCGGTAGCCGTCAACGTAGAGATATAGTTCGTTGATGGATCCCCTCAAGGCACGAGCTGGGCATGGTCACGAGCCTTGGTTGGATCCATCGATTTTCCTATTTGAATCCCAAAGATACCCCTTAAGCACATTAATTCCACAGACCGTGGGCATGATCTCAGTACGGGTTATCTAGGGATTCGGTAGGATCGACCGAAATACTCCCCTAAATTCCTAATTCAACGTAGGGATCCAGATCTACGTCTTTTCCCTAGGATCTTAGGACTAACCCATCGGCCCTAGAAAGGACTACTCACTTATGGTGATGTTAACGGATAAAAACACCACTTTTAGAGAAGAAAACATCTTGGCAGATTAATAGAATGAAGATCAAAAACTTACAGCGAGAGACGAAGAAAAATAGCACTTAATAGATCCGAAGAAAAGCCAAAGATTCCAATACGCAATCGCAATAGAGCACCAAAATAACAATCCAATAATTTCAATCCAAATAGTATTCAGAAGTTTAATCTAAAACCTAACAAAAATTCGCTCTAATTTTCGCTCCCAAAAAATATTCAAAACTCAGAGAATGAATCGCTTCCCTCAATCGACGTCCAGCTCCCCGACTTCACTCTCAAAATCACGCAACAGCCGCATCGCAAATCTTTCTGAAAATGGCCCTGGGCATCGTCGACCGAGTAGGCTGCTCGGTTGAGCAGTGCATTGCTCAGTCGGTCGCTCGATCCGAGCAGATGAACTGCTCGATCGAGCTTGACAGGGAATCGAAATTATCCAAACTCCTTGCTTTGCCTGCACGGGCCGAGTCAGCTCAACTCGGTCCGAGCATAGGCTGACTCGGTCGCTGAGAAGTTGATCGGGACGTGCGCTGGATTGATCGAGCTTCAGAATGAATAGCTGCTCGACCAAGCACTATGAGTGCTCGGTCCGAGCAATCCCCGTATCAGCTTCTCTTCTGCACTTGCGTCTGCTCGGTCCGAGCAACTGTTCTGCTCGACCGAGCAGCCTGGGAATTTGCCTCCTGAAGCTGCGGAAGCTTCCCTCTCCTCCTGCCCTCTCCTCCACTCCTCCCAAGGCTCCCAAAACATAGGGAACTCCTGTAGAGCTTCACCAACGAGCTCACGGGCGTGTCGGATGTGTCCATACCCATGTCGGGTCCCAAATCGCTCCAAAATCCCGGAAAACTCATAAAATACTACGAAACTCGAATATAACATCAGGAATGCGATATCGTAGGGAAATATGGGATTTGGATGCGAAAATGGCATGGAATGCAATGTCATGATGATATGAAAAAAGTAGAAAATATGGACACATCAAAATCCCCAAAGATTACCTCTTACTCGTCCTCGAGGAAGATGAATATTAGGTACGCCGGGAGGAAAACAAAAAGAAATAAGAAATAAAAATAAGAAGAGGAGGGAATAGAAGTGAAAGGACGGTGCTAAGGATGCTCGGTCAGATCTCAAGCCTAAGCGGTATATCACATTGCTCTGAATAGTAAACATACATGCTACTGGCAATTTCTAGTTTTACAGATCATATGTCTAGCATGCAATACAGGCAAAAGATAAGGATCTACTGAAATAACGCCATCAACTCATATCAATCTCATGCAATCATAGAGTTTAGTATAAAAAATTGGCAATGCACTTTTCAATCACAGATACACATGGAGCATATAGAAATCACGCAGCATGCAATAGAGAATGGAAAAAGTCATGCTATTCAGTTATTCGTTTCGATTTATGAAAAATCTCCAAAAACTAAAGTGTTTCGTAAAGCTTAAGCATTATTAAATCTCCCCGTTATGCACCGTCTCCACTCTAATGTAACACTCACTCATGTGATCAGTTGGTTACCACCCAAGCTTAGCTCGAGGCGTCGCATCTAGGAAAGGATATGGAATTTTTCTTCTTTTCCCCAGTATAAGTGATAGCTTCTAATGAAAGGATACAAAACAGTTTTTATTCATTTTTTTCCTTTTTTTCTTTTCACATATGAATATATACACATTTTTTCTTTTTTTTTCTTTTTTTCTTTTTTTTCTTTTTCTTCTTTTCATTTAGAAGCTATACTTTTCATTTGGGATTTTTGGGAAGTGAGATGCGATAAGGATAGCTGTGGG
The DNA here is from genome assembly GCA_030789695.1 of Scilla litardierei. Taxonomy (NCBI): domain Eukaryota; kingdom Viridiplantae; phylum Streptophyta; class Magnoliopsida; order Asparagales; family Asparagaceae; genus Scilla; species Scilla litardierei. The sequence continues at coordinate 42,436,457 of CM061131.1, forward strand.
GGTTAACCAACCGATATGTAGAGAACTATATATAGATATATGGAGAACGAAAATAATAGATCTCTCGGTTCACTCATAAGAGGTGCACAACGGATTGATAAAATAATACTCTAACTAAACTCATAAATAGCATAGATATTTTCATTCATCTAGATGAACACTGAAATAGCATGCAGTAATAAGCACAATGATATCAGGCATGCAAACAGAAGTGAAAAAGATATAAAAAGCAGATGCTCCAAGTGTTTGAGTGATGCGTGAACCTAGGTGCATTACCCAACATAGTGCATACTAGATACTAATTCATGCATTTGATTTTCAATTTATTTCAAACATTAAATCAGATAGATCAACAAAAGAATGTGCACGCATATAAATAGTAAAACTGAAATTACCCTAATAGCATGTCAACAGATAGCAAGCATCGTGAATAACTACTAAGGCTACGAGAGGTGTCATCATGCGGAACATCCTCAGCATAAAAGGAGAAAAGGCAGAGAAAATAGAAAAATAAAGAAAAAGAGATGCATGCATGGTAAAAAGCCGAAAATATGATGCAGAATGAGAAAAAAGAAAAGGAAGTGGAAAAGTGGTGAAAAAGTAAAATAAAAAATGAAATAGGGAAGAAAACGTAAAAGAAAAAATGAAAAATAAAGCGGTAGCGCTCATCCCCCAAGCTAAACCTAGCAGTGTCCTCACTGCTAAGAAAATGCTAGTAGGTGGGAGATGTGCTAAATAGGGTGGGGTGGGTAGGGGAATATAAAGTAAAAACTGTGCAAAAAGAAAGAAAAACATGACATGATACGATACTGAATGAAATATGATGCATATGTGGGGCCTCTGTTGGATATGGAAGACGTTTGTACACCCTTGTGGGGGATGTACGAGGGAATACGGACCTCGAACGTCGCACACACGAAGTCGTGTGCAAAGGGAATCTGTTCCCTTGCGGAGAGGATCTCTGTATGAGCGGGAAAGTCGCATTATATATGCATAAGTGCATGCGACATATGGCTAATAAAGGGGGAATATCTTAAGCTTATGTTGTACCATGCATATGGTACAACTTAAGCTTATATTGTGCCATGTATCATGGTACACCTTAATTAAGTTGTTCCAAAGGAACAACTTACCCTAAAATAACTACCTTGGGGGCTATAAATAAGACCCAAGGGTAGCCATTTTCCTTACACATTTTGCATGAAATTCATGCATGCATCTTCTTCATAGCGAAGCTCTGCAGAAATATTTCCTCTCCCTCCATCCAAGTTCTTAATCTAAAATAGAGATTTAGATTGTGGATTAGTAGCCTTACTCCGTTCGTGAGTAGACTCGATCCGTCGTGGCGAATCCGAAGGCGAAGTTCGTAGACTACCGTGCCGCGTACGCAAGCGTAAGTCTAAACTTCATATTATCGATCCTAACTCTGTTTTGGCAGGATCCTTCATTGGTATCAAAGCCATATGGGTTCGCCCCGGTCAATCCACCGCCCCGTCGAAACTACGAACGAGTCGTTGTCTTTTTCACGAATGGGTCTCCTACTATTACGGATATAGTAGGAACGCTTCGTGACGGAGAGAACGCAGCGGTTGTTCTTTTCACGTTAGGGTCTCCTATCATTACGGATATGGTAGGAACTCTCCGTGACGGGAAGAACCGACCGTTCACGTAGTACGTTATTCATTTTTTTGGTACACGGCCATTAGGAAATAACTAATTTCTCGACGAACGGGTGCTTCATCGATGAACGGGTGCTTCATCGAGGAAGATGATGGAAGTTATTTCCATCGGGTAAGAGGAAATTTGGTGCATGTGCACCATGGCCAAATGGGCTATGCATGCCATGCATCCCCCCTCCCCGAGCGGAGGGGGTTGGCTACGGCCAATAACCACCGGCGACCACCCCATCAAGGGGGAGGAGAGTGTGCGGCAACCCCATTCAAAGGGGGTGGCATGGCCGGCCAACGCCGAATGGCCATGGCCATGGCCGGCCATGGCCAAGCTATGGCCGGCCAAGGCCAGGCCGGCAGTGGCCGGCCAAGGCCTGCCGGCCAGGCCGGCCCTGGCAGTGGCCAGGGCCGGCCCTGGCCGGCGCCCTGGCCTCAGGCCAGGGCCTGGCCGAGGCCAGGGCAAGAGCCCTGGCCCCGGCCAGCGGCCAGGCCGCCCTGGCAGAGGCCAGGGCGGCGCCCTGGCCTCAGGCCAGGGCCTGGCCAAGGCTAGGGCAGGAGCCCTGGCCCCGGCCAGTGGCCTGGCCGCCCTGGCCGAGGCCAGGGCAGGAGCCCTGGCCCCGGCCAGTGGCCTGGCCGGCCGGCCCTGGCAGAGGCCAGGGCCTGGCCGACCCTGTCCAAGGGGGCCAGGGCCCCTGGCCGGCCAGGGCAGAGGCCCTGGCCGGCCCTTGGCCAAGCCCTGGCCAGGGCAGAGGCCCTGGCCGGGAAGAAGTTGCAGTCCGGAAAATTGGTCGACCAATCTGGCAGAAGGTCTGATTCGGCTGTAAATTTGTCAACTGACCCATACGGGGTGACAAAGGGCATTGGTCAAACTCGAATGTGTCGATTAGCCCATACGGGGCTAACCACAGTGCCGACTAGTTCATACGGGACTAACGTTTTAATGAAGTTTTAACTTGGGCTCTACTCCTTGAAGACTAGCCATAGTGCTCTACTTCATGCGAGATTAGCTAAGTCATTGTGCTCTACTCTACGGAGATTAGCCAATGTACTTATGTAAATGTGCTCTACTCCTTGAAGATTAGCCGTAATGCTCTACTTCATGCGAGATTAGCCATGTCATTGTGCTCTACTCCACGGATATTAGCCAATGAACTTATGACGTTGTGCTCTACTCTACGGAGATTAGCCAATGTATTTTAAATTCGTTTTGAAAAATACGTTTTCAAAAACGCTTTTCCGCTGCAAAGTACTATAAGAGTACTAACATTTGATAAAGTGAGGGAGAAATATTGAAAGTTACTCTAGATGGTGATTGGAAACATAGTGACCTTTCCGATTCTAGAATAACATCTTCAATATTTTTCGAAAGTAACTTATCAAATACTCGTTTTCCGCTGCTAGTACTATAAGAGTACTATTGTTTGATAAGTGATGGGAGAATATTGAAAGTTGTTCTAGATGGTGATTGGAATCATAGAGACCTTTTCGATTCTAGAACAACACCTTCAATATTTTTCGAAAGTAACTTATCAAATATAATATAATTCCAAGTGGGATTTGAATTTTTAGAACTATCCAAATGGGATACTCTATTATCATTTCAAGTGGGAGTTATATTTTAAGAATTTTTATGCAATGTTTTTGATCGAACCTTCGGTTTTGTGTTTTTTGCAGCATTTTAAAAGTAAAATGTCTTCCGCTTCAAAGAATATCGTCGCTGAGTTAAACAAAGGTGAAAAACTCAACGGCGATAATTACAAACTTTGGTCCATAAAGATACAATACGTTCTAGAGGAGCAAGAAGTGCTCGAAACTCTAAAGAACGTTATGATTGAACCCGAGTTGGGCACTACGGCCCAACACAGACGAGACAAGGAAGCTTTTGATGCTTGGTCTCGGAAGAATAAGATAGCGCGCATTACGATATTAAGCAGTATGGCTGATGACATAATGCGCATCTTCCGAGAATATGACCTAGCCATGGACATATGGTCCAAGCTAGAGGAAAAGTTCGGTGGCACATCGGTGTCCAAACTTCGCGCCTTAACTATAAAGTTCGATACATATAAGAAACGTCCAGATCATTCCATGGGGAAACATCTGCGACATATGGCGAACTTTATCTCAGACTTAAAGGACGCAGGTTATGTGCTCACAGATGAGCAACAAATCCAAGCAGTCATACGTTCCCTACCAAATGGGTGGGATCAGATGAAGATGCATCTCACTCATAATGAGAGCATCAAGACCTTCAACGATGTTTCCAAGCACCTCGAATTAGAGGAAGAGCAGCTTGCGGCTGCCAAGCCAAGTGCAGAAGTGCACATGGTTGCTAGTTCCTCACACGGGGGAAAGAAACGTAAAGATCGTTCGAAGTCTTCTAATAAACGTAGTAAGCAACCTGAGTCCACCAAGGAACCCAAACATAAGGGTGGGCACAAGAAATGGCACAAGAAGAAAGACTTGAAAAGGATCAAGTGCTTCAAGTGTAACAAGCTCGGTCACTATGCTCGTTCGTGTACGAGTGGAAGTGACGAGGTAACTTGTAATACTAGTTACATATGTGTTTCTAGTTCACTATTTCTTGTGGAATCTAATCCATTTTGGGATAATTGATTCAGGTGCCACCGACCACATAGCAAAGGATAGACGGTCCTTCGTGGAGTATCACCGGATACTCAAGGAATGAAGTGGATCAATGTAGGAAACAACACACGTGTTGTAGAGAAAGGCGTTGGGAATTGCAAGCTAGACTTGGACAACGGCCACACTCTCCTACTTTATGATGTTCTCTTCATTCCATATATTCAAAGGAATATTAATACTGTGGTCAATTTAATGGGTCTTGGTTAATAGTTGGTTCCTTCATGTTTGTAATATGGACCTATTTTTGTAATAATTCCTTTATTGGTACTGGGTTTGTATTTCAAAGGATTTATTGTAATAAGTACAATGTGTTTCCTCATGTAATGAAAATTTCCTTGTGACAAATATTTTGACTAATGAGTCTAATATAATTTGTTGGCACACAAGGCTTGGTCATATTGGACCAATGCGTATAGATAGACTTGCCAAACGTGGCCTTCTATCCAATGTTTCAAAGGTTGAAATGTCGACCTGCGAGCATTGCCTTGTGAGGAAATCTTGTCGCAAGCCGTTTGGAACCGGCACAAGGGCCGAGGTTCCAATACAGCTTATCCATTCGGACATATGTGGTCCGATGAATGTCAAGACAAGACGCGGGAAGTCCTATTTCATCACTTTTATTGATGATTTCACCCGATTCGGTCATATCTATTTGATATCCCACAAAATTGAAAGCACTAAACCTGCTTTAAAAACTATATGAGTTTAGTGGAGAATCAATTAGATCGCAAGATTAAGGTCGTGCGAACCGATAGGGGCGGTGAATATCAATCAACAAGTTTAAAGGAACTTTGTGATGAAAATGGCATAATACATCAGGTAACTATGCTTTATACTCCTCAACAAATTGGTGTTGCAGGTATAGGACTTTAATGAAAAATGGTCCGTTCAATGATGGCGCAAGCTAACTTGCCAATCACCTTTTGGGGTGATGCATTATTGACAACCATTTTCATTTTAAACCGCGTACCCTCGAAATCAGTTAGCTCCACTCCTTATGAGTTGTGGAACCAAAGGTCTCCTGACTTAAACATTTTTTACCTTGAGTTTGTGCATTCAACGCACATATTTCCTCCCATAAGTATGGCAAACTTGGGCCAAGGAGAAGGAAATGTATCTTTAAACGATACGCATAAAACTCCAAAGGTTATGTTTTTGTTAGTCAGAAAGACAATGGTGTGCTAATTGAGTTTGAGTCGAGGGATGTCACTTTCTTGGAAAACGAGTTTTCCAAGACAGGGCGAGATAAGTCAGGACTTATCTCTATTTTGAGATTTATGATCAAAAAGGATTACCTCATTCGAGTGGGAGAAATTCTTGGTGAAAACGAAAATTCTTTTTAATCTTCACCAATGGATTATACGAATGACGATTATCCTATTCCATACGGGAATAATGATCCAAGTGGGAGCTATTCTAACATCATTTCAAGTGGGAGTGATATTAGAATTGATCTAAATTCGAGTCAACAAGGACTTGAAGAATCTCAAATATGCCTTGCAAAAGACAAATGGATGGAAGCGATGAAGGAGGAATTGATATCCATGAAAGTTAACCAAGTCTGGGACTTAGTTAACTCACCCAGAGGACATAGAGCAATTGGGAACAAATGGGTTCTCGAGATCAAGCATAAGGCTGATGGCTCTATAGATAGATATAAAGCTCGCCTTGTCGCGAAAGGTTTTACGCAACAGGAAGGGATAGACTACGAAGAAAACTTCTCACCTGTTGTGCGTTTTACCTTGATTCGCATGATTCTGGCAATGGTAGCTTGCTTATACCTCAAATTACATCAGATGGATGTAAAGACTGCCTTTCTCAATGGAGAATTGGACGAGGAGATCTATATGGAAACAACCAACAGGGTTTGTAAAAGAAGGAAACGAACATCAGGTTTGTAAACTTCGTAAATCCATATATGGTCTTAAACAATCCTCGAGGCAATGGTATATACGATTTCAAAAGGTTGTCTTATCAAATGGATTTTCCATACTTGATAAAGATAACTACGTATATATCAAGAGGATTAAAAGCAAGCATGTTATTATGTCTCTATATGTAGATGACATTTTAATAGCCGGAAATGACAAGGGCTTTGTGATGAGTATCAAGGCTTGGCTTTCATCAGTATTTTAGATGAAAAGCCGCATATATCCTTGGAGTTAAGATTTCAAGGAGTCGTTCGAAGAAACTTCTTTCTCTTTCACAGGAGACTTATATAAAGAAGGTTCTAGAACGATTTAATATGCAGGACTGCAAGTCCATTGATATTCATATAAGCATATGCGATAATTTATATCTGGAATCATGTCCAAAGAACCAAAAGGAAAAGGAAATTATGGAAAAAGTTCCATATTCCAGTGCAGTTGATAGTCTTATGTACACTATGGTGTGTACGAGACTGGACATCTGTTTTGCCGTTGGAAATGGTAAACTGTTACCAATCCAACCCAGGGCAAGAACACTGGAAAGCGGTTAAGAGGATAATGCAGTATCTTAAAGGAACTGCAGATTTGCAAAAGACTATGATAAAACCAAGAAGGTAGACATAAGGTACATATCTACGCATGAGATGATAGAGGATCAGCTTACGAAAGCGATCCCCAGAAATGTGTTTTATAAACACTTATCATCTCAAGGATTGCGTATGGGCTGAGTTGTACCAAATATATATTCCCATGTCTAAGAAATGATCAAAATTAATAAAAGAATAAGTTCTTTTTCTAACATTGCATATGAATTTCTTAAGAAATGTTTGTGTACATTTTTGAAATCTCAGCTGAATTGTGTGTATGTCGGACAGATTAAGGTTGGCTCTCTCACATGAGCAACCGCCTTATCTTATCAGATGGATAAGATAGAGATGAGACTAGTTTAAAGTCAAAATCATTAGACGAATGATTTAGAGTCATAACTTTAACAAGATAGTCGAATGAAAGATCTGCATCATATGGATGCTTACAAAAGATCTGAGATCTGTATCACAAGGATATAAAGATCTCATTGGATTTTTTAATCCTATCTGTCTTATGCAAGATGAGAGTCCGGGAATATTTCCTGAGTAGTAAGGGGACTCAAAAGATAGGCACTGTGGTGTCTGATCTTTCATCCGTACAACATCATTAAGACATACTCTCCCTGGGAAAGGAGTGATGGTGTAATACGTGTTCATACCACGTATGCATTTCGACCACTGAGTTAGTAGCAATAGTGTTTGCTATTATGTGAGACTCAAAGGCCATACGGGTCTTAACTCTTACCCTCAAGGACTCCAATTGGTTCCTTTAGATTTGACGAGATGATCGCTATCTTAGCGTGTTACTAATGGGCTATGGTAATTCGGCTCGGCGGGGCACGTTAGAAAAGCGAATCAAGTCAAGATCATAAGGTTCGCAAGAAGAGGAAGATTGATTTCATATTCGCATTTGGACTTTAATGATTCAAAGCTGGCCAGCCAATTGTAATCCAGATGGGATTCAATTGTTGAATATAAAGTACAAGAAATGTGAAGATATAATCTAAGGTAAAGCATGCGTTGAACTACTCAACTTTGCACCTTCGAGGTCGTTGTGTATCTCTAACAAGTGCACAACAACAGACTCTACGCGCATGACGGTCGCACGGTCTATTTCTCGGTATGATAGATGAAAGAACTAAGGGAAAGACGTTCTCTTACAATCCCCTCAAGTGTGAGTGGGAGATGTTGGATATGGAAGACGTTTGTACACCCTTGTGGGGGATGTACGAGGGAATACGGACCTCGAACGTCGCACACACGAAGTCGTGTGCAAAGGGAATCTGTTCCCTTGCGGAGAGGATCTCTGTATGAGCGGGAAAGTCGCATTATATATGCATAAGTGCATGCGACATATGGCTAATAAAGGGGGAATATCTTAAGCTTATGTTGTACCATGCATATGGTACAACTTAAGCTTATATTGTGCCATGTATCATGGTACACCTTAATTAAGTTGTTCCAAAGGAACAACTTACCCTAAAATAACTACCTTGGGGGCTATAAATAAGACCCAAGGGTAGCCATTTTCCTTACACATTTTACATGAAATTCATGCATGCATCTTCTTCATAGCGAAGCTCTGCAGAAATATTTCCTCTCCCTCCATCCAAGTTCTTAATCTAAAATAGAGATTTAGATTGTGGATTAGTAGCCTTACTCCGTTCGTGAGTAGACTCGATCCGTCGTGGCGAATCCGAAGGCGAAGTTCGTAGACTACCGTGCCGCGTACGCAAGCGTAAGTCTAAACTTCATATTATCGATCCTAACTCTGTTTTGGCAGGATCCTTCAGCCTCACCCAAGCTATATAAGTGCAGGGCCCCGAACAGACAGATGTGCACAATAATAAATGGGAGGGCAAAAACAGGTAGGGACGACATCAAGCAGATGCACCACCCTCTGGGGGTGGTGATGAGTCCCTCTGTTATGGAGCAGGTAGTGTGGTGGCAGTGGAAGGCTCGGCTGAATATAGCACTAGGGCAGACATAGGATCAACTGTGAGGACCGACTCAGAAATGGTTGGAGTGGGCTCTGCAGAAGCCTGGGAAAGTGGAGCACTGAGTGGTGTAGTGGAGGTCACAGTGGATGTCCTGGGTGGAGGGGCAGGAGCTAGGATCACTGGCGGTGGGCCGCGTGTCCTCATTAGGTCAATGATGGATGCCAGGTCCAACTCGACTCTATCGTGGTGAATCATCGTCGAGTGTATGAAGAGGTCGAAATCCCACCGAAGGCAAGAAGTGGACTCCTCCAACGCTGCTAGACGACTATCAGTGGAACGGGAGTCGAGTGGAGGGCGGGGAATGTGCCGGTGAGTCACCACTCTCGTAAAGCGGTCATATGCAGTAGATGCACGGTGCCTAGAGTGTAAAGTCGAAGAGGGTGAGCTTGAAGGGATCTCAGCAGTGGAGTAAGAAAGAGCGGTCGTCGATACAGAAGTGTGGACAGATGTCAACACGCTCTCTGTAAAAATGGCCGTTGATGGTGACGAAGTGGTGCCAGAGAGGGGAATGTGGTGACCTAAAGAGATCGGAAGTGAAGCTATGAGGTCACTGAGAGGTGGAAGTGTGGGGGCAGGGTCATGCTCTGGAAAGTCAAGATCTATGATGTCAGGAGCAGACTAGAAATCGGTGCCCTATGGCACGAAAACGGTGGAGACAGAGGTCTGAGTCTCGGGGCATGTCACGCCCCGCTTCCCTAAAATGGAGGCGAGACGTGAAAAGGTCCGCACGAGTGTGGAGCTGTGAAGCCCCAAACCCGATAAGCGTCAATAAAACATAAGCAGGTCCCTGTAACCACAAACGGAACACCAATAATAACACAAGGAGAGACAGAAATAAAATTCTCATATCTCATAATTTGTCCAATATGAAAATTAAGTTCAACATCCAGAAAAGCCACCAGGCTAAAAGAAAGAGTCTAAAGGCCCAGAACAAGGCCAACAAAAGCAACAACGAACAAAGTATATGTTTTACGCACCGACAACAAAATTGCATTCTAAACAAAAGGAGAAGCTCAACGAAGACACTAGGACTGGTCCCCAATGTCCACGTACTCCCCGTCAAACACAAGCTCGGGCTCGGCGTCAGCAAACACCTCGTCCTCAACAATGTACTCAGGCTCAGGATCTAACATGTGTCACCCAAAAGAGTAAAGGGGCACATGTCAGCAAGTCTAAAAGACTTGGGCAAGGAAACTGTAAGTAAGGTAACTAGCAACCTAGCAGTTATAGTATGCATGACATGGCAGTTATAACATGGGTGCTCAAGCAAGACATGGTGAAACAATAAGTACAAGAGAACAATTATCGGGACAAGTCAAGAGTAGCCAAGCTACTAACAATCTCAATCATTTCACTAGTCACGTTTCAAGTTGTTTGTAGATGTTTACGCCTTACAGCTGAATGGTTTGGCATTCACGCTGATTGGCCGCTTAACACTACCCCAAAACCCAGAGTTTACGCCTTACCACTGCAGTTGCTGATCGGGCAGACTCCCAGTTGATTGGCTGCTTAACTCTTACCCCCAATACCCACATGTAGACGAGCCAGGGTCCCCGCACACGAGCTCAGTAAATGAGCCAGGGTTGCCCCGCACAGGAGCTCGCATTCTAGTTCACAATTCATAAGCATTTGGCGTAGGGGTGCACCTAGCCGGAAACAAGTAGTTCGGGCATTGGCTATCAACCAACACATGGCCCGCTTCTGGAACACGAGCCAGGAACACAAGCATTGTAGCGAAGCTACGCAATCACGGAAACACTTAAAGAATGCAATGACATGACAATTAATTTGCGTACCGTTAATGGAAATTAAATATGACATGGTAATTGTGCAACATGATAAATGTCGGATCTAGCTTCGTTGTCAAGCTAGTTCCTAAATTTGCGCCTAGGCGAGTATCATTTCGTCGCCTAGTCTCTTTTACGCCTACAACAAGCAAATGGCCTAAAACATGGCCTAAAGCCTAAGTGGCAAGTTTCACTTGCCTAGCACCGAGGATGACGATCAACGAGGGTTCGTCCCACGGACGCTAATCTACGGGGAAGTCGATGTCATGGAGAAACAATCATCAAAACAACATTCATTTCATTAGGGTTTCACAAAAACACAACGGGTCATGAAAACATCAAGAGATCGATTATTACCGTATAGGAAACGGAAGAATGATGCCGAGCAACCACGGCGACGGAAGAAACGCTCCGGGGAACCTAGGGTTTAGATCTGGAAATGGATGGAGAAGTTTCGAGAAATAGGGTTTTGGGGGATTTAGGGGTTTGATGAGATTTTGGGGAAGATGAGAGGTAGAATGTGTTAAGGGAGAGTTTGGATGATGGATTTTGGGCTTGGGATGAAGGAATAATGGTTTGAGGTAGTAGGGGGCTCAATGGGAGAGAAACTAGGGTTTTGGGTCGTGAGGAAGGAGAAGAAAACGTTTGGGAGGGGTTTAAATAGGAAGGGCTGGCGGCTGCCCAGAAATTAGGGTTTTGGCACTGATTAGTCGGTCAAAGAGCAACCACTGACCGACTAGTTTGGGAACTAGTCGGTCGGTTGACCAACGCAGACCGACTAAGTCCAAACAGTAACTCCTGTACAGAAATAAGATTTAGATTTAGTCGGTCAAAGAACAACTACTGACCGACTAGTTTTACATCTAGTCGGTCGATGAACGTTCTTAGACCGACTAAGAGTAAATAGTACTCGACTGTTCAGAAGAACTAAGAATTAGTCGGTCTGAGTACATAACTTAACGGACTAGTTTAAAAACTAGTCGGTCGAAAGATGAACTTAGACTGACTAAGAAGGAACAGTAACTAGTATCAAAAATAGTTGATGAGTTAGTCGGTTGAAGAAGCATTGCAGACCGACTAGTTTGCAACCTAGTCGGTCAACCAACGTTCTTAGACCGACTAACGACAAACAGTAACTCCTGAGAAATTTACAAAGCCAACTAGTCGGTTCAAGAAGGTTTGCCGACCGACTGGATCGTCATCTAGTCGGTCGGTGCCCCTTCTTACACCGGCTAATGAGCACCAAAAGTTTCGAAATGGAGCGCGAAGCTCCGGGTTCGATTCCTAAGACTCCTAGGCTTGATCTAACAATAAGATATGACCGATACGAAGCCCGTCACGAATGACTTGCTCCAAAATCGACGATTCTAAGGAAGAAGCTAAGAGAACACGACGAAACGATCGAAAATGAAAGTTACGGAGACGAAAACCACACATAAGGAGAAAATCCATCAAAACATATAATATAATATAATAAATCCAGATACATGAAAACCAGTCGTTACAGGGCAAGAGGTGGAGACAGTCCCCAAAGACTCGACAGTGGTGGAAGCGGTGGATACAGAGGTGGATGAAGAAATGGCTCCCGAGGGTGGTGGGTGTGAGGGTGGTAATGGAAGGCCGGATACTAGGCATGCAATGTCATGCAACTCGTACTTAGCGGAGCGTGGGACCGGGTCATCGGCTACTGCCTCGACGGGTGCTCCTGGGGGCTCAAGTACGTGGCGGGCTGGAAGTGAGTCGACCCTAGGGATCATCCAGCTCAGCTGGACAGCTGGGATGTGTGTGAGGTGAGGGGCAAGGAGCACCAAGTGTGGCGTGTGGTGGGTGCCAACAAGATATAACCAGTGACGATCCCCGTAAAGTCGGATGATATGCATATGCTCAAGGAAGCCAAGGGTCAAGCGAGTGGGTCCAACGGGGGTCGTCAGGTCATCGAGAAGGTGGATATCGAGCATACGGGCAAAAATGGTAAAGAATCCACCGCAGCAGATGTCCATGAAGAAGTAGGTGGTGGCAGTCTGGAGAAGGCGGTGACACAACCAGTGGGCTGCGTCGGAAAGCATGAAGGGGCGAAGTGAGCCATCAGGGTGAAAGCGTAAAGGTCGAGTCATGCCCATAAGGTGGGTAAGCTCTGGTAGGGACATGGTCCCGACCTCAGGCCCGCAAAAGATAGTAGTGGCTAAGTGCCTCTGAACGTAACGAAGGCATGGATGCACGATGCACGATGCCTTCGCTCGGCTAGGGCGGTACTGATCTAGGCCTGAAATACACTGCCAAAAGGCTGGAGCATCGAATGTGTCAACATCATAGTATGGAGAGAAGGCGGCTCTGGGCTCGGGGATGGCTGGAAAGTGAAAGTACTCCCGGATCATGGCATGTGTAATAGTGCAATCGTGATCCAAGAGGCGAAAGGTGATGCCATCACCTACCGAAGTGCAGGCGAGGGAGCTAAGAGCCTCCAGAGCAATGTGGGAGTAGGTGGGGGTGTGGACACCGAGGAAGCGGTCGAAACCAATCGCTCGGTAGAGGTGATGGACCCCCTGAAGGAGTCCGAGGGAGCGGAGTGTGGGCACATCTATGAACAACGTGGGGACGAGACGACGCTGCGAGAGCCTAACGAAGCGCTTGCGGTGTGCTTCGTCTCTGAAAGTGATGCCATAGGTCCGTAAAGGTGCCAGTAGAGCGTCCCTGGTGGGGACAGGGTGTGGTGGTGATGATGGAGTGGCGGTGGTGGCTGTGGAGGGAATAGGGACAGAGGTGACTAGGATAGTGGTGGACGTGATGGGTGTGGAAGTGGTCAGGATAAGAGCTGTAGTGGAGGGGACGGTAGTGGTGGTGGTGGTGGCGGTGGCGGCGATGCGGGCACGACGCTGGGGTCTGGAGGAGGAGACGCCAGGAGTCTGCCTCTTCCCACGGATAGGTGGGGTGGTGGTCCCTCGCGTGCGAACCATCGTATCGATGGTAATGTGAAGCTACTGTATAAAAATAAATAATGGGAAGGGTGTACCAAATGTGCGAGCGATGCGAGTGTCAAGATCTCCCCTAAGTTAGTCCTGGCAGCAGCTGCTGACGTAGGCAAGGAATACCTGTAATAGAAGCAATTAGAACGTCAGAATAAGGCATCTAAAATGGGGGACAGGCTGAATTCAGGGTGCTCGACCGAGCAGTGCTACTGCTCGGCCCGAGCTATGCTACTCGGTGGGAAAGTGCCGACCGAGCACTAGTGTGCTCGATCAGCGGTCTGAGCAGCGACAGCCATGCCCTAGGGCACAGGCGATCGGGAGTTGGGGGGCGGGCTTTGGGTGGTTCGATGAGGGAGGGGGATAGGATAGGCGGAGGGGGATGAGGCATGGGAGAATTTTTGGGTGGATGGTTGGGCGGCGCCATCGGCGGCGGTGGCACCGTAGACGACGCTGTCGATTAGAAAGGGGGAAGAAGGGGGGAAAGAAGAGAGGGGAGGGGTAGAGAGAGAGAGAGAGAGAGAGAGAAGGAGAGAGGCTGACCGGAGATTGGACGGCCGGAGGGGCGGCACAGGCGACGGCATGGCTGGAGGACGATGGTGACGAGGGGATCGAGTAGGGGAGTGCAGGGGAAGCTCAGGCGGTAACTAGGGTGAATTTTTAGAGTACTTAGGGTTAAAACGAAAATGAGTTGGGTTAAAAACCAAACTCGTTTAGGAGTGGGACCCACGAATACGGGATAAATCGACTCGATCCGAGCAGTGAGACTGCTCGGTCGAGTCGATCATGCTGTGAAACACATTAAAATTGAGTTGTAGATACTCCCTCGTCTGCTCACTCGAGCAGTGTGCTGCTCGGTCGGGTCACCTTCTGCTCAGACCGAGCCAATGCCACTCGGGCCGTGTAGGCAGAGTGATGATTTCTCCATTTCTCCCAGAGCCTGTGCAATCCGATCAAGCAGTTGACTGCTCGGTGGGGTAGATGTCTGCTCGGATCGAGCAGGAGGCTGCTCGGGTCGTATAGATGAAGGGATAATTTGCTCTTTTTCTCGTCTTTGCGCTGCTCGACCGAGCAGCGTAGCTACTCGGTCGAGTCAGCTGTGTCTCCTTTTTGCTCCATTTTCTTTCGTTTTCTTCTCAATTTTGGTTCTCTCCTCCGGCTTCCTTCCGTTTAAGACGTCGATCTGTATGTCCCCTCATGTCCTACCTGTACAAGGGAAGAACTCATCAAATTTTTGAGGTTTTATATTTTTACAGGAATTAAAAACGTTTTTGTTTGGTTTTCTAAAATAAATGAAGTAAAAATAAGAAAATTGAGAAGATAGTTTAGGATACAAGAAATTGGGTTGCCTCCCAATAAGCGCTCATTTTTAGTCATGAGCTAGACTCCCTTTGATTTATCAGTTGTCATTTGGTGCGCGTTGAAATCGCGCGTCGTTCTTTCCAATGGTGCAATCCGACGGCACTTGGTATCTGCTTGCTTCAAGTCTCTCCCTCGAGTTGCCTATGGCCTCCGGTTCTTCATGAGTCAGAGAATGATTTAGAAGTTCATCATCCAACACTTGGATGTATGCGGCGACCGCTTTGTTGTAGGTTGGGTCGTCGTCATCGTTAATTCCCGTTTTCATTGGATCCTTCATGACCCCCTCAGAAGTGAAATCTTCAACAGCTTCATCTTCTAGAAGCTCCAAATAGCTGGGCCCTTCCTCATGAGCACGCTTTCTCATTGGCTTTTGCAGCCGAAATTCAGCTTTGATGTTCCCCACATTCAGAGAGAGAGAGTCCCTTCTCAGACATCGATCAGAACACCGGCCGTCACCATGAAGGGGCGACCTAGTATAAGCTGGGAGCTCCCTCCCTCGGGCATATTCATGATAACAAAGTCAACAGGAACACATAACCCAGGGGTATCTGGAGGATGATATCCCTGGCTATGCCCATTGGATAAGTGATCGAATGATCTGCAAGCTGGATGTACATATTTGTCGGCTCTAGTTCGCTTCCAGTCTGTAATCTCCTGAAAATAGAAAGAGGCATCAAACTGATGCTAGCCCCCAGATTAATCAAAGTCTGGCTGATGGGCATCCCTCCAATGAAGCACGACACGGTGAAGCTCCCCGGATCCGGTAGCTTTCGGGGGAGATGATTCTTGATGATGGAGGTGGAGTCCTCCATAAGCTTTATCTCTTCAGTTTTTCTTTTCCCCGTGATCAGATCCTTCAAAAATTTGGCATAGATTGGGATCTCCGTGATAGCGTCCATGAACAGGATGTTCAACTGGATTCCCTTCAGTAACTCTGTGAACTTGGAGTATTTCTTCTCCATCTTGGCCAGGGCTAGCCTCTGTGGGTATGGAGGGGGAGGTAGGGTACATTTACTCTTTGTAACATCAACAGGAGGCGGTGTAGTAGTAGATGTGATGGATGGCGGGTCTGCCTCCTCCTCAATAATTATCGGCTCTTCAGCAGCCTTTTCTCTATCGCCGTCATCAACGGCTTCTTCAACAGTAACTCTCTCCTTGCTCAACACCAGGATCATGATGGGGTCAGTCATCTGTCCACCACGTGTGGTAACAGAAACCACAACATTAGCTTGGGACCTTGGGTTTGTCTCCGGTTGTGAGGGCAACCTCCGCTGGTTCTTCAAGAGCTGGGACATCTGGCCCCTCAGTTTACCTAGTGAAGTGTTTATACTTTAAACTGGGTCGAGGTGTCCCGATTGAACCGTGCTTGACCACTCATAAAGATCTCCAATGTAGCCTCCAGATTGGATCGAGGCGGATTTGGTACATAGCCCTGCTGAGGCGGCCGGTTGAATTGATAACCCGGCGGTCGGTAAGGCCCAGCTGGCCTAAATCCGCCTTGCTGCTGATTCTGTTGCTGCCCATGTTGCTGCTGAGGAGGGGGTGGCGGTCTCTAAAATTGTGGAGGTTGCAGCCCTCCACTTGGGTTTCCGTAAGAAAACCTCGGATGATTCCTAGCAGCTGGATGCTGCCATTGATTCCGTCCCTCTCCTTGGACGTACTGAACAGATTCTGATAATTTGGCACCATCATAATGTGCCTCACTGGTGATATACCCATGCTCTGCATACTCCTCTGCAGGATGATAAGATGTGCTGGGTGATGTCGGGATGGAATCCAGGTACTATTCAATCCTGGCCAGTGGTTTGCATAAGATCTCGATGTGAGAGTCCAAGTGGCTAGCAGCTTTGACCTCGGGGGTCCGGGTCACAATGGTTCTTTCCTCACTCCATTGCTAATTGTTGGCTACTATGTGCTCCAACAAGTCTATAGCTTCCTCAGGAGATTTATTGAGTAAGGCGCCTTGCGCCATAGCATCTATAATCATCTTGGTGCTGGACTGAAGCCTGTTATAAAAGCTCTGCACCAAATCCCAAGGCTGGATCCCGTGGTGAGGACATTGATGTTGGAGGTCCTTGAACCTCTGTTATGCCTCATATAGCGATTCTTGTGGGAGATGTTTGAAGTTCGAGATCGCTCCCCGGATCTGCACCGTCTTCGAGGGTGGATAGAACTTATCCACGAAGGCAAGTGCCAGTTTCTCCCATGTGGTAAAATGATTGGAAGGATGGGCCCGGAGCCAGTATGAGGCTTTATCCCTCAGAGTGAACGGGAAAAGCCGCAGCTTTACTACATCATCACTCACATCCTTCGCCTTGAAAGTGTCACACTTCGCAAGGAAGGTATCGATGTGGTGGTTGGAGTTTTCATGAGGATGCCCGTGAAAGGGATCCTGCTACATCAGATTAATTAACCCCGTTTTCAGCTCGAAACTCGTCGTTGCCAGTTGCGGTCTAAGGATGGATGAGTTATTTCCAAACGTCGGCTTCATGTGGTCACTGATGGACCCGGTGCGAGGAGGAGGAGGATTGTTGTCTGCCATCTGGACAGAGGGAGATGAACTTCTACTTGAAGCGCTTAATGCCCTCGCCGTTTTCTCGATCTCGGGATCGAATAATAATTCTCTAGTAGATCCCTCGAAGCGAGTGTTCATGCACCAACAAAACTCAAACAAATACCATTTGTAGCATGGTAATAAGCAAGAGAATAAAAATGGTGGAAATGTGAGAAATGATTAGAGTGCTAGCAAACTTCTCAAAGTAAAAATAAACTGAGATAACACTATTGATGTCCCCGGCAACGGCGCCAAAAACTTGACGCACTCGAAACCTACACCTAGATTCCACCCGATGGTGTTACGATCGCCAGGCGTGATGTGGCCCCTAGGTTTCAATTCCGGGCTCAATCCGCAAGCAGACGGTGTCAAGTTGTAGTATAAATGATATCGAATTTCACAGGGA
This sequence comes from Scilla litardierei, assembly GCA_030789695.1. Taxonomy (NCBI): domain Eukaryota; kingdom Viridiplantae; phylum Streptophyta; class Magnoliopsida; order Asparagales; family Asparagaceae; genus Scilla; species Scilla litardierei. Next base: position 42,454,360 of record CM061131.1, read on the forward strand.
CGGTGATAGTGTATTTGGGTTCTCAATTTACTTCTAAATCTCAATGTGAGGTAGCTATCGAGTTGCGAGAGTTGATTGGAGTGTTGTTGTTGTTTTACTAATAAAAAGGACTAGGGCGTTAGGGATCACTGCTAAGATCGTCGGGGGTTGACGTTGGAATAGAATCCTCGCGTTGCATTAGGGTTAGGGGATTAATCTCACAATTCGTACCACTCCCGTGGGTTAGAATTGTGAGGTATTTCGGTGGCTCTCGTTGACGCAGTGGTGGTAGCCGTCAACGTAGCGATATAGTTCGTCGATAGATCCCCTCAAGGCACGAGCCGGTCATGGTCACGAGCCTTGGTTGGATCCACCGATTTCCCTATTCGAATCCCAAAGATACCCCTTAAGCACATCAATTCCACAAACCATGGGCATGATCTCAGTACGGGTTATCTAGGGATTCGGTAGGGTCGACCGAAATACTCCCCTAAATTCCTAATTCAACATAGGGATCCAGATCTACGTCTTCCCCCTAGGATCTTAGGGCTAACCCATCAGCCCTAGAAAGGACTACTCACTCATGGTGATGTTAATGGATAAAAACACCATTTTTAGAGAAGAAAACATCTTGGCAGATTAATAGAATGAAGATCAAAAACTTACAGTGAGAGACGAAGAAAAATAGCACTTAATAGATCCGAAGAAAAGCCAAAGATTCCAATACACATTCGCAATAGAGCACCAAGATAACAATCCAATAATTTCAATCCAAATAGTATTCAGAAGTTTAATCTAAAACCTAACAAGAATTCGCTCTAATTTTCGGTCCCAAAAGTATTCAAAACTCAGAGAATGAATCGCTCCCCTCAATCGACGTCCAGCTTCCCGACTTCACTCTCAAAATCACGCAACAGTCGCATCGCAAATCTTTTCGAAAATGGCCCTAAGCATCGTCGACCGAGTAGGCTGCTCGGTCGAGCAGTGCGTTGCTCAGTCGGTCGCTCGGTCCGAGCAGATGAACTGCTCGAATGAGCTTGACATGACATCGAAATTCTCCAAAAGCCTTGCTCTGCCTGCACGGGCCGAGTCAGCTCAGCTCGGTCTGAGCAGAGGCTGACTCGGTAGCTGAGAAGTTGCTCGGGCCTTGCGCTGGATTGATCGGGCTTCGGAATGAATAGCTGCTCGACCGAGCACTATAAGTGTCGGTCCGAGCAATCCCCGTATCAGCTTCTCTTCTGCACTTGCGTCTGCTCTGTCCGAGCAACCGTTCTGCTCGACCGAGCAGCCTGTGAATTTACCTCCTGAAGCTGCTGAAGCTTCCCTCTCCTCCTGCTCTCTCCTCCACTCCTCCTAAGGCTCCCAAAACGTGGCGAACTCCTGTAGAGCTTCACTAATAAGCTCACGGGCATGTCGGATGTGTCCATACCGATGTCGGGTCCTAAATCTCTCCAAAATCCCTGAAGACTCATAAAATACTACGAAACTCAAATATAACGTCAGGAATGCGATATCATAGGGAAATATGAGATTTGGATGCGAAAATGGCATGAAATGTAATGTCATGATGATATGAAAAAGGTAGAAAATATGGACACATCACTGACGAAGGTTGTATCGGAACTCAAGTTCAAGCATTGTTTGGACTTGCTCAATGTGGTTCCTCAAAGAAGTTGTCGTATGCCCCAGGAGGGGGCATTGAGGCTCGGTGGAGACATTTGAGACTCGAAAGAGTCAGCCAGTCTCAGCACGAGACATCCGTTGTCTGACAAAGCATTTGGTTCTTTGGAACAAAATTAGGGTAATACCATTCGATGCACAACCAAGGTCAGTGAGGGTCGTTTGTTGGACAGAGGCTCAAATCTCGCCAATGTGGAGATTTGTGGAGAAGTTGGCTCGATTCGGCGCACGAGAAGCAGTTGTATGGTAGACGAGTTATCTTGTGCAGAGGTTACTCGTCTGCGCCTGGATTCGACCTATCTGAATTTGCACAAGTCAGATACAAGGATGCTGGGCAAGTGGCCTCGTCAACACAGTTGGGTCGTTTGGTCGTCAGTTCGAGTTTGAGGGTCGAACGCTCGGCATTGGGTAGATGGGTCATAACACGGTTAGAGTCATTGTTCAGTCGATCGGTCGTTTGGAGGCTCAAAGGATGAAGGCTCGTACGCGAGGCTCGGTACTTAGGTCGCTCGACATAGAAGGAAAGTCGATCAGTTGACGGGAGCCCTTTGGGATGCGTCCCACTAGGAAGCGACGATTGGCCTATTAGGTTGCGGTGATATTAATTGCGTAGAGCGACGATTGGATCGACTGACGTAATTGTCGGGATCCGTATCCCTTAGGAATTCCTAGCCAGTGATGACAGCTATTGTAACCTAGGGTTATAAATATGGAGTTTTAGCTTAGGGTTTCGTGTGGAACACATTTGTATCATTTGAGAGAGCCGCCATTGGAGAGAGCCAACTTTGAGAGCTTGTTGTGAGCCTTTGGAGAGATATGTGTGCTTCTTTTTCATTGGACGAAGAGAAGATTTGTATTGATTCGCTTCTTTCGTAATAAAGCTCATCGGTGTTCCCCCTTAGCCGTCCACGGCCTAAAAACAATCTTGTTTGTGCTCTATTTGTTCGCTACTTACCTTCGTTCTCGATCCACATGATCTTGACTTATTCCGATGCCTCTTGTCTGTGGAGCTAGCTCCATGGCACTACATTAGAAGCTACTAGGCAAATAAAAGCTATGAGCTCGGGAAGAGCTTTTTTGGACGATTGGAGGCTGAGTTGTTTCTAAAATAGTGTTGTCTTAGTTATAAAATTAGTCGGTGTTGTATTTTAATATAAAATTCTGTCTATTGTAACTTATGTATATTATTTAAATTATTTAAATGAATATACTATGTTTTAAAAATAGCCGTTAAAACTAGCCATTGTCATATGGAGTCCTATGAGATGTTTCAACAATAAATACACAACTGTTGTGAATGGAAATACCAGAGTCGGTTAGGATTGCGGGTATCTTAGAGATACGCCCATATCTATGTATCCTATCTTTCTACTCTATTATCCTGCCTTTAAATAAAGGGCTGGGGGTTCCTCCCCCAGTAGTTGATTCATAACACGTTATCAGCACGAGCCTCTAAAAATTTTAAACAAAATTTTTTCGATCGTTGCGAAGGCGAAGGGAGACAGGAGATCCACGCGCACGGTGCAAGGCTTCCTCAATCGAACGTCGTCATCCGAGTAGGGCTTCGTTCAACCGTCGATATATCCGGAGGATGGATATAGAGGTAAAAATCGCTAAAAACGATGTTTTTATCATACATATGATTGTTCTTCCCCTAGATCTCGCTAGATCGATAATGAGGATTGCTTATTGCCCATAAACGACAAATTTCCTTGTCTAAAAATTAATTCCCCCCAAACCCATTGCTGCATACCCCCTTGCCGCCGCCATGATCCCCCCCGAGGGGGGGTGCGGCCAGCGCTGCCGCGCAGAAACCCCCTGAAGGGGGGGCTGCGGCCTGTTGTGACGCCGCAAAATGCCCCCCGAAGGGGGGCTGCGGCCTCACGCCGTCACGCAGAAACCCCCCCCCCCCCCCGAAGGGGGGCTGCGGCCTGTCGTGCCGCCGCGCAGAAACCCCCCCCGAAGGGGGGCTGCGGCCTGTCGCGCTGCCGCGCAAACGCCCCGCCTGAAGGGGGCTGCGGCCTCGTGCCGCCGCGTAGAAACCCCCTCCCGAAGGGAGGCTGCGGCCTGTCGCTCAGCCGCGAAACGCCCCCCGAAGAGGGGCTGCGGCCATCCCTCCGCCGCGCAAAAACGCCCCCCGAAGGGGGCTGCGACCCTCACGCCGCCTCGCAGAAACGCCCCCCGAAGGGGGGCTGCGGCCCTCGCGCTGCCGCGGGAAAAACCCCACCGAAGGGGGGCTTCGGTTTTCGCCCCGCCGCACGCCACCGCCCCCGAGGGGGTCGGCTCCGCCCTTCCCCCCTGTCAGCTGCCGCCCGGTGGCTAACCTAGGGGCGGCGGCGGCTAACCCTAGCCGCCGCCCCTACTTGGGCCGGAAGCCCAAACACAAAAAAATGGAAAATAGCCTTTCAGGCCTACAGCCCACAAGCAAACTGCGGGCCTCAGGCCCGCAGGCAAAACAAAAAAAATTATTAATTTTTAGACTGCAGGCCTGAAGGCCGCAGCCACACTGTGGGCCTAAAACCCGCAGTTAACTTCCATTTTTCAAAAAAAAAATTTGGGGAACAAAGATAAAAGCTACGGAAAAGGCTTTTTGGGTTAAAAATTTGAGTAAAATAGGCGTTTTTTGCGACCTAAAAGTTAATGAAAAAAGGGGATTTTGGGAACCTTTGAGACTCTTTTTGGGGATAAATTAAAAGGGAAAACTTTTTCCTTTTACAAAGAACATGTCAAATTATTGGGCTCTTTTCCAATCTCTTTGGATAAACCCAACTAACACAACCCTTGCATTAAATGATTTCCTCTGTAAAATCATTATTATATGTTTTGCATCATTTTGGCTTATTCTACGGATAAACTGTGTATGGTTGTGTATATTTTTTTTTAAAACTTAATAATTAGGAAGATCCTGCGACCGCTCTGTCGTTAGTCAGCTAACCTAACAGGTATGACGTTGCCCAGTGGTCCAATAATTATTAAGTAATTAAGTTGTTTATCCATCTCTGCGAATATTAATGCATGTGATGCCTATGATGAAAATGTCTGGTGAAAATGTTTGATGAGCACAAAATTTCTGCATGGATAGCTGATTGCAGTTTTTGGATCGGCTGTTTAAGTCCCACATTTTATTTTCCTGCACTTTTCTTTTACTTTTGAGAGAAATTGTAGTGAGTAAATTATGTAAATGTCCAAGACCGAAGACCTTTTTCCATGGAGACAGAGACCACAATTGAAGCTGAAGATCTTATATGGGACCCACGGGGGTTTCCAAAGTGTAATTTCTTTTTAAAGCTTTCATTTGTGTAATATGGACTGTAATGGGACTTTGAACTCTTATTTATGTGGGACTGGCCGATCCACGCAATTGGCCCTTCATATTAAAATTGCCTCCGCATGAAAATGTTTATGTTTAAATTATTAATTCATGCATATTTGTGCTCTGCTAGATAAAATGGCTAAAATCGCAAGTGTCGATTTCGAAGTGTTGGATGCATCAGGAAGAAACTATCTGAGCTGGCAGCTCGATGTGAAGTTTCATCTGCGGGCAAAGTCCCTCATTTCTGATGTGACTAATAATGAAAATGTAAGCGATATAGAAAAGGCGCAAGCCATTATTTATATTCGCTGCCATGTGGACAAGACCCTAAAGGCTGAATACCTTACGGTCGAAGATCCACTTGAGCTGTGGACTGCCCTTGAGGATAGATATAAACATCAAAAAGATGTTATACTACCAAGGGCACGATATGAGTGGGAGAACCTGAGACTGCATGACTTTAAGTCCATAGCTTAGTACAATTCAGCTCTCTTTAGCATCACTTTATGCCTGAAATTGTGTGGTGAAAAAGATTCAGAAGATCGCATGCTGGAAAAAATGTATACTTCCTTCCATGAAAAAGATACGATACTAATGCGGTAATACCGTGAACGTAAGTTCACCAAGTATTCTGAGCTGCTATCATGTTTACTCATGGCTGAACAAAACAGAGAGTTTCTCCTCGTCACTCACAATATGCGCCCCCGGCACTACCCCCATCCCAGAAGCTCATAATGCCTCTTCTTCTCGATAGAAGAGGGACAACAAACGAAAAGAAAGACCACTTAAATGGGGACAGAACAAAAGGGCTAGGGGCCAAGTCCAGCAACGAAGAAATGAAAGTAAGCGGAAGTTCACCTGTCACAGAAATGACATTAATAGAAATGATGCACCCCCACCAAAGAGGGAATGGGAAAACCAGTGCCATAGCTGTGGCATATGAAAGGCCACTGGTCCAGAGTGTGCAGAACTCCGCAGCATCTCCAGGATTTGTATAAAGAGAACAAGAAAAATAAAGCTGAAATAAACCTGATGACCTCTGATGCTCCAGTCAAGTTTACAGCTGACAACTTCGAACATGATGACCTACTTGATTAGCCTTCTATTTTTATATTAGCAAACTATGTAGAACATTTCATGTTATGAGAGCTTTCATATTATGTAATTTGATTTTGAATGAAAATGTTTTCTCTAAAAATGTGCACATATAATTCATCTCTTAATAGATGAACTGCTCTCATGACTGATTAGTAGACACTAAACACATACGACCTTTCAACACAAAGCCCAACATAAGGGCCATATTGAAGATACAGGGAATGCAACACTGTTGCCCCCAAATGACACACTCCGAATTCCAAAAGAAACTTTCTAAGTTTAAAGGACATCTGTTTCAACGGATTCCATTTGGAAAAGCAAATGTAAATGAAAATTTACTGTATGTAACGTCTCAAGAAAAAGGAGTAAAATCCATACTTGAACGTTTTGAGAGCCTTACAGGCCTCTACCATACAAAGATTCGGAAAGGAATCAGATTTAAATGGAGCACCTGAAGTGCCCGACATCAGCCACGTTTTTACCCTGGCATGATAGACTTGGCCACCCTGGATCAGTGATGATGCACCGCATCTTATCCTATGGGTATGACTTGAAGAACCAGAAGATTCTTCAGAAGGGAGAACTCCATCGCATCCCTTAAAAGGGAAAAACAAATTACAAGGCCATCTCTATTAAAATCCGACAAAAGAATCTCCACGCTTCCTCGAAAGAAAAATAAGGAGATTGATGTGGACAAATCCACCCCCTAGTGGGCTATTATGGTACTTTATTGTACTGGTAATTGCATCCTCAAATACTCGTATGGGTGTCTACTAATGACCAGCAACCTAGCTTTTCCAAAGCTATTAGCACAAATAAAAATGTTGCAGACACATTTTCCAGACAATCAAATAAGGAAATAAGTCTGGTAAATGTTGGGGAATATACCTCCCGGTCATTTCAAGTGTACTGCCAAGCAACAGGAATAGAAAATGAACATATAGTGCTGCATGTTCATACCCAAAATGGGTCGGCAGAGTCACTGATAAGTAGACTCCAATGGATTGAACGTCCATTAAATCCCGATTGCCTATGGATGCATGGGGACATGCAAATTCTGCATGCTGCATCGTAAATGAAAATAAGGCACTCTTGAGGTCAAAGTTTCCAATGCAACTTGCATATGGAATGCCACCGAACATTTCTCATCTGAGAATATTCGGTCGCGTAGTTTAAATCCAAATCGCACCACCACAGAGGACAAAAATGGGTCCTCAACGTTGCCTAGGTATCTATGTAAGGTCTGACTCACCCTCAATTATAAGATACCTAGAACCCCAAACGTGGGATGTATTTAAGACACATCTTGAAGATTGTGATTTCGATGAGAGAGTTTCTCCAAAATAGGCCCAGATACTGGAAAATCTGGCGCGAAGAAAATTATAACGTAGGATACAAAAAGTTTGACCCATCATGATCCAGTAACAAAACAATGTGAAGATGAGATCCTGAAGATCCTCCACATATAGAACAAGGTTCACCTGTTACCGGACTCATTTACTGACAACCAAAAGATTGTCAGATCACACATCCCTGCTGCAAAAACTCCAGCTAGAATTGACATCCCCGAGAATGGATGCAATCCACCAGCAGCAGAAGTGGCTAATCCTCAACGGAAAAGAGGCAGACCACTAGGCTCCAAGGACAGAAATTTTAAGAAAAAAGAAAAATACCTAGAGACCTTAAGACAATACTACCACAGGACAAAGAGCTCATGTCCACACCCTCACCCTTCCCGGAATCCACTGCAGAGGAAATGCCGGGAAAAACTGAAATTAAAAGTAAATGTTGTACATACTGGGGAAGTGTTGGACAGATAGAACATATATTGTCGACAATGTATTCACGTATCATATTGCCATATACATCACCAAAAGCGATGATGTTTATAAATTATTGTTCTATACTCCGTTGCTAGTATGCAAACATAGAGATTGGCCAAATGTGGAACGAGGCAATAAAAGATGAGCGGGACTCACTTATGAAACGTGAAATGTTCAGACCTGAAGTCCAGACACCAAAAGGTGTCAAACCTGTGGGTAAAATAATTATTGCACACATAAGGAAAAATAAATATAAAATCGTATGCTATAAAGTACAGCCTATAGCCCAAGAGAAAATTTCGCTGAAATTAGGGATCGAACAAACTAAAATGAATATGACTCATAAATGATGCATCAGTCTCCCTAAGTTATCAAAAGCGAATACCTTACGATTTGGCAAATGAAATTTTGGATATGCTGTTATTGGATGTTGTGACGGCATACCTTTGTGGATATCTTGGTAAAGATAAATTCAACGTTTCCTTAAATGCCCGAATAGACTTCGGTACGTCTATTCTATTGAAGAAAAACAATAAGTATAATAAATAATGTACAACCAAGAAAATCACTTGACAAATCAATGATTCCTAATGAGGGTTGTCTTTGCATCTAAGCAAAGAACAGGGTTAGAGATCATAGTTGTAAACAACTAAAATCTCATCGGATCTCCTGAAGAGAAAACCGAAACATCTGTTCAAGCCTGACTATTAAACATGAAATGAAAGACCTAGGCAAATATAAAGTCATGGATCATAGAATCCTGTTATATACGCCCAGAAGTGCGTTGGAGAAATTAAAAGGATCATTGTCATCGAAAGTACACCTATGGGAGTATACTTAATGGATGTACAAAAAGAACCATTCCGATCGCTGGAAGAGGGGGAGGATATAACTGGTCCTAAAGTCCCTTATCTAAGTGCAATCAGGCACTCCTGGTTAACTGCACGCGTCCCGATATAGCAATTGCAGTAAACTCATTAGCCAGAGATAGTTGGCACCTAAAAAGGGCCATTAGACCGGAGTTAAGCCTTCTGCGCTTCCTCCTAGGGTCGAAAGATTTGGACTTACAATATGAAGTAGCATCCTCCAATGTTTATGCAAATGCAGGTTACAGGTCTGGTCCCTATGCTGAGAAATCACAGAACAGGTACCCACAGTATGATGGCCATCTACTGCAGATCTGCAAAGCAACTTATGAAGTCAACATCATCCGATCATTCCGAGATCTTCACCATTCTAGAATCACACCAATGATGTATTTAAGGGCGCCTGGTGGTACATCACATCCCAGTGACGACTGGAATAGAGGCTGGTATTATGGAGCTGACCACATAGTCTGAAGACCACATCAGAAGCGACGAAACTTGGCACATCTCTCCAGAGTTTCTAGATTCAGCAGCTGCTCAACGGTGATAATATTTGTAATCTGTGTATATTTTCGGAATGTTGTAAATAGGAGTGATGAGATAAGCCTAAGAGATCTGAAAGCTAAGAGCTTTTACAGATCAGGGGGAGTTGATGGAATTTGTACTCTTTTCCCTTAGCTATGGTTTTTCCCTCTGGGTTTTCCATAGCCAAAGGTTTTAACGAGGCAAATCACATCAACTCTTGATCCTGAAGTATCCACCTATATGTGACGCTCAAAATCCAGAATTATTCATAAGCAGAGTCACATGTACAAATCAGGGAGAGTTAAAGAGCGTTTGTACTTTTTTCCTTAACTATGGATCCCACAAGGTTTTCCATAGGTAAAAGTTTTAACGAGGCAAACCTCACCAACTCAGGATACTGAAGTATCCACCACATGTGAGACCCTACTATGCTCAGAATCCTGAAGTATTCATAAGCAGAGTCCAGAACTATGGCTGGATAAGGGTGAGTGTTGTGATGGAAATACCAAAGTCGGTTAGGATTGCGGGTATCTTAGAAATACGCCCATATCTATGTATCCTATCTTTCTACTCTCCTAACCTGTCTATAAATAAAGGGATGTAGGTTCTTCCCTTAGGGCCTGTTCTTTTGTGCGGAATAGGGATGGGAATGGGAATATAGACACTGTTCATGTACTGTTCACCCTATTCCAAGGTTGTATTCCAAGCTGTTGTTCTTTTGGGCATGGAATAGAATCCTACGTGGCTATTCCAAATTGGTAATGATGAGCACTTTTCTATTCCAAACTTTTTGCTTGGAATACAATGGAATCCTTAGGAATGGTGGGTCCCACTCTCTCATCTCTCTCTATCTCTTCCCTCCAACTCATCCCCTTTCCACTTTTTCATTCCAACTCCACAATCCCAAAAGAACACAAGAATAGAATGTGGACCCCACTTTCTATTCCAAACCCAACTTTCCATATCATATTCCACCCAAAAGAACACAAAACTCCATTTTCTCTCTCTTTGGAATACAAACTTTCTCCTATTCTATTTTTCCTATTCCAGTAAAAGAACAGGCCCTTAGTGGTTGATTCATAACAACAACGAATTATTACATACAAAACTAAAAATGTTGAGATAGATTGAAAGAAGTGTAAACCATCTCCTATTAGGAGTAGCCATGGCATAAGCCATGGCTCTCAATATATTGACTTCATAATGGGATTTGGAGTCCAAGGGACTCCCCACTAAGTTAGTGGGGAGTAATTGTGAGATGATGAGGGGAGGGAGACCAAAAGCCTCCCTCAACTCACAACACTCCCCCTCATCTCTCCATTACCTTGGATTAAGCATATGAATACTTCAGGATTCAGTATGCTAATGGGGTGGATACTTCTGGATCCAGAGCCACTGTGGTTGCCTCGTTAAAACCTTAGATGTGAAAAACCCAGTGGAAAAAACCAGCAGCTAAAGGGAAAAGAGTACAACTATTGAGGGACTCCCCCTGATCTGTACAAGCTTTAGGCTTGCAGATCTCCTATGTATCTATACAAGCATCTCCTATTCGTCTATACATCCATCATATTCTGAAAGAAAATACAATCATCGCTCATCTATACAAGTTTCACTCATCTAGCGGCTATTGGAAAATAGAGGCGCTCTGGAGTGGAATGCTCTTCAAAGTCGGTAGATGACTCCACTAAAGTATTCTTTGAATCAGTCTTCAGTGTGTCTGTAAGGTACTGCTGGACCTGGCTGAGCGTTTTCAATACTTGCTTCTTGGATGATGAACTTCTAAGAAGATGTAGACATTGGAGGATGATGTGTAGATATTTGGGAGGTGGCAGACCTTTTGTGTTTTAGTCATCGCGATGATCTTTAAACCTGCATATGCAATATATATTCCTTGACCCTTGGAAGTTGTGCAGAAGCAGCTTATCCTTGGTCTAGTGGTGCTCTCCAGGGCAACACTGTATCTGGTTAACAACTTTACTGCAGACGTTCTATCAAAAACACGTGCAGTAGGCCAGATAAAGAAGTGTAACAAGTAAATTAGAGATAGGCTCTTCGGGACCTAGGATGTCCTCCCCCTCTTCCAGCGACTGGAAGGTGTCATAAATAAGCATCTATTTTTAATAGGTTGCAAATGGACATCATTCTTCATAAACTCCAGGTGTATGAAGGATATTAAAGGGTTCCACCACGAAGATGTTAAATATATAAGCCGAGACAATAACTTGTTATACCTAGGTTTTTCATTTTCAAGGTATGCTTAAAGCTATCTGATATCTCAATGGTCTCTGCAGGAGATCCTATTAGCTTTAAGTTGATCACATGTACGACGAATATCACAAATCCTGTCAACGATCTTTTGAAAAAGATACACGGGCAGAATATTGCTTAAGATCAACTAATGATCTTTGTAGCCTTTATAGAGAAGACGTTTCTACGTCTCTCTTTCATCTCTGGGGGGTAGGGTATACCCTTATGGAAGTTTTATATAGATCTCTATATCTATATTGCTGTATATCTATGCAGTCACAACGTCCATGAGCTGCATTTATTGGCTTTTTCAGAGAGGTTTAGGCTTTAGTAGGAAAATGATCATATTTTCTTCATTTCAATTTCTTATGAAATCCAACTTATATTCCACAGGTTTTACACATTCAGGTGTATGGACTACTGGTCCAAAGACTTTGCTTTTCAAGAGTGAGTCCAGCTCTACTCTTATTACCTCGTCCCACTTTGGCCAATCTATGTATTAATGCTATAGAAAAGTGGGTTGACGTCATCGTCGTATTCAGCGACGTGAACGGCAATAGCGAAAGCAAAACCGTCGACGACGACTATGCTATATCTGTCCAGTACCTCTCCAGTACGTACGTAATATAATGATTTTTCTCCTGTTGTTTCCTCTGCAGGGGAAATTAGGAGTGGAGAGGTTACTGGTCTGAGCTCAGCATCCTGTGGTTGGATCAATTTAATATATACAGGAATCTTCCTCTTTTGAGGAACTTTATTTTTGAACCTGGCAGCCGTCCTTTTTTCAACTGAGGTACAGCCAATTCTGCTACCGGTGGATTGCATCCATCTTTGGGAAGTCAATCCTAGCTGGCGTGTTGGCAGCAGGGACGTGTGAACGAACAATCTTCTGGTTGTCCGTAAATTTATCCGGTAATTGATGTACTTTAGTCTGAATGTGAAGGATCTTCTGGATCTCATATTCACACAGAAAAAGTTTGCGGATCATAACGAGATTAGGACTTTTGTGTCCCATGATATGGTCTCAGAAGCTTCAGGCTTCTTTTAGACTAAGTGCCTATTTCAATGAGACTTTGCTCATCAAATTCACATTTATCAAGACTTGGTGGTAAACCATAAGCAAGCGGCATCAGTAATAAGATATGACCACTAGTGGGCCGTATCGTGATAAACGATGCGGAATGCAGTGTGTTGGTCCCTGAACATCAACATGGAACTAGGATTTAACAATGGACGTGAAATCCATTGGAGTCTCTTTACCAGAGACTCTAATAACCCATTATGAATATGAACATGCTACAGGATGTTCAATATCAATGCCAAGTCTTCAAAGATATGTGTAGTGAATTCACCCACATAATAAGCTTTTGAGAAAGCGAAGTTGCTAGTGAATATAAAGGCACACATAAGACCATATAGTAGATGCATCTATCAGTACAATGAAGTACCGAAAATGGGCCACTTGCGGGGTGAATAGGCCCGCAAAGGTCACCATATATTCTCTCAATCAAGCCAGAAGACTCTAATCCCACTTTCAGGAGGGAAGGTCTTACTATAAGTTTTCCCTTACGACAAAGGGGGACAAGGAAAATCAATCTTTTGAAGAATCTTCAGGTTCTCCAATGGATTCATTTGATGATGCGTCCATCATCGATGATCCAGGATGACCAAGTCCATTGTGCCAAAGTTAAAAACCATGGCAATGAAAGGCACTTCTGGTGCTCAGTCGAGTTGGCTTTCTATAGGATGAATATCAGTAATTATAGGGGCCCGATGGGGGTCCAATGAAATCGTAAGTAGATGGGCTTCTGGCCATCCTCTTGACGAGTTACATATTGATATTCAATATTTATTATCCACAGTTTTCAAGTTATGTTCGTTAAACGAAATATCCTTGAAACTTGGAAAATTCCTATATGTTTAAGTGGAGAAAATTGCATCTTATAGTCTCGTTGTATGTGGGAGCAATATTAATGCTACACCAGTGCAACGAGGCACTGTCCACAATATTACATACTTCATCTATAAGTAAAACGAAATTTTATTTAAGTCAATGAAAAAGACATTTAAAATAAAAGTTCGTACTTAAGCAAATTAAAGATGAAGCAACATTGAATTTTAAATGCATAGATAAAAGATGAAGCTTAATCGAGCAGGTCGTCGTTTTCGAAGTCATTTGTAGTGAACATCATTGGTGGCTGAACAGCCACCAAATTTGTTTCAGGCAGAGACTTCTGGCTCGCCTGATATAGTTCCTGGAGGTGGCGAGGATTGCGGCAGATTCTGGACCAATGGCCAGTCATGCCACATCTATGGCATTTATCCTCCCAGTTCTTCTTTGGAAGTGACACTTGGTCAGTGTTCTTTTGCTTCTTTATGAAATTACTCTTTCCTGTATTGTTGTTGTTGGACGGGGGTGCTGCTCCTCGTCCATTCTTCATCACAGATTTCCCTTTGTTATTATTAGCCTTCTTCTTGTTTTTCCACTTCTGGGGAGAAACGTGGTGGGCTTCAGGGATAGGTGCAGTGCCAGCTGGACGTAAATTATGAGTGGCTAGCAGTAAATCTCGATTCTGCTCTGCCCTAAGTAGGCATGAGATCAAATCAGAGAGTTTCGTGAAGTTGCGTTCACGATACTGCTGCATGAGGATTGCATATTTCTCGTGAAACGAGGTAAATGTCTTTTCCAACATGCGTTGTTCTGTCACTTCTTCACCGCACAACTTCAGGCGTGAGGTGATATTATGAAGTGCAGAATTATACTCAGCGACGGACTTATAGTCCTGAAGTCTGAGGTTTTCCCACTCATAACTGGCACGCGGTAATATTACATCAATTTGATGTTTATACCGTGCCTCCAGGGCTGTCCACAGCTCCATTGGGTCCTCTACCGTTAGGTATTCGGCCTTTAAGGTCCGATCTATATGTTTCCTAATGTAGATTATGGCTTTCGCCTTATCCACGTCGCAGACAATGGTAGGAGTGCTACTGCTAGGTGTAGCAGAAGCATCAGCCGCTGCTGGGGCCGAAGGAGGAGCCAAAATGGAGCCAAGGAGGGCCATCGAACGCAAGTGGAACTTCAGGTCCACTAGCCAACTCAGGTAATTTTTTTCCTGCAGAATCGAGGACCTCGAAATTGACGCTTGCCAATTTTGCCATTTTATCTATGCAATTTAAAACATGCATGAATTATTTAAAATTGAAATTCACACATAAAAATAAAATAAGTAAAATGTGGGGATCGGCCAGATACCCAAAAGAATACAAAGTCCAAAGTCCGAATATACAGTCCATAAAGAAGAGAAAAGTACAATTTGGAAACCCAGAATGGGTCCCTATATTTTACAATTTTCGTCTCCGTCTTCATTTGTCGGTACACCAGTCTTTGGCATTAATACATTTATTCCTCACTTACAAATTCTCTCAAAAAGAAAATAAAATTGCAAGGAATTTAAAAAGGGTATCAAATTGGCCGATCCCAAAAATCACATTTTAGCTTATATAAACATCCACGCAGTTTATAAATGCTACAGTCACAAAATAAACAACCACGTATGTATATAAGACATGCATATATTAAATGGAAAAATAGGCTATAAAATATAATAATCTCTTGGACCACGGGGAGACGTCATACACCGTTAGGTTAGTTTACTTACGGCAGAGCGGTCGTAGGATCCTTAAGATAATTATATTTTGGAAAAAAAATCCTAATATTCCATAATTTAATAATAATGCAATAGTGTTATTATTTTAGCAATATGAAAGACTGGGCGACAGGCCCATGACAATGAATTAAACTAAATTAATAGTTTGAATTGGGCTGTATGCCCAAAAAATATTAATCATTTTAATATATTCCCATTTGCCAAAAAGTAACAAATTAATAATTGCAATCTTGGTTTCAGGCCCAAAAAAGTCAAATTAAAATATTGTTAATATTTGTGCTTCAAGCCAAGTTTCAAAATTATAATGGACACATAAAAAATTGCAATTGGATTTATTGGGCTTCAGGCCCGATTTTAGTAGGCAAAAATAATGATTAAGATAAATGGGGCTGCGGGCCCATAGAATCTGTTAACATGGTTACAAATGGGCTGCAGGCCCAACAACAAGGATATCTAATTTATTTAAAATAAACAGAATAGAGCCTTTAACTACATTTTTTTGAGCTGCTGGCCCATAGAATATATCTCCATTCTAGGCTTTTTTCCCTAGTCTGAATTTAGAGGATGCCATCTCGGCTTCAAGGATTTTGCAATCTTTTTATCTTGTTTATAGTTTCCTTGGCCATAAACTTAGCACCAAACCAGAGAGAGAGAGAGTTATTGTCAATTTGACATCCATTCATAAAATATGCTGACCTTTCATGAAGTCATTTACTTAAAAGCCAACCTAATTTAGATGGCAAAAGACTTATATGAAGGAAAAACAATCGCAAGGGTATTTTTACGAGTTGAATGTGTTCTGAAAAGTTAAAACATGTACGGTATGGACAGACCACATACCACACGATGCATCGACATGCACCAAATTCAAAGAAACACAGTGACACATCCAACGCACATCGGACACGACAAATTCACTAAATTCACCGTGAAAATGTGCGTGATATATGGGTCAAACTCAAAACCCATACATCACATTTCTGGGAAAATTCATGGGCATACTACTTTAATTAGTCTGAACCCCAATCAAATGGAAATGCACCAACAAACCCACAAGCCAATAATTGTCTGGTCAAGTGTAAAATGCAAAGCACTTGGTCGGTACCTTCAAACAACTAAGAACAAAAAAAGAAAGTAATCTAATTGATGCTGACATAATCAACAAACCAATCATCATCATCATCATGCCTTCATCGCAAAAAAATGATGAAATAATCAATATTGAAATTTTAACAACCGAGGGTACCTTCCCAGATTTTGCCTTACAATTTAATCATTCCCCCCACCATTTCACTTGGCGATCGAAGACACCGAGCCGAGCCCCCCTTCGGGGGGAAGCTCAAAGGTTTTATTCTTTTTTTTTAATTATAAATTTTTTGATATTGTATATAGCAGATTTGAAACAAGCCAAAAATAAGCTGCGAAAAATCGTAGCTAAATCAAATTTTTGTTTGTAACTATCTATGAGATCGAAAAGTATTACCTCTAGATTAAAAATCTAGGGACGATCGTAAAAATAGAAGATCCGTAGAGATAAAAATCAACGCTCCTAATACGCCCAAGAGGATCGCCACAATGTATCCGCAACAAGAGATTCCTTCGCGCGTAGAGGATGGATTTTTGAGGGGAGACGGGATGAAAAAGCTCAAAAAATAAGAGCGTTACGTGCTGATAACGTGTTGAGATAGATTGAAAGAAGTGTAAACCATCTCCTATTAGGAGTAGCCATGGCATAAGCCATGGCTCTCAATATATTGACTTCATAATGGGATTTGGAGTCCAAGGGACTCCCCACTAAGTTAGTGGGGAGTAATTGTGAGATGATGAGGTGAGGGAGACCAAAAGCCTCCCTCAACTCACAACAAAAAAAAACATATTTCAATGCCCTCGAATACTTCCGAGTTTGATGTTGCAGAAATAGTAGTCAATTTCATGGTCACTGAGTTTCTAGCAATCCAATCCAGGCATGGTCGAGCCACCGGATTACGGGGATCGGCGGATGACGATAACTAAAATTTCCCCGTCGTTCAAGAGAGCGGCGACGAGAAAGCGCACTAAAACCAACAAACCTAAAACCAAAGTCAATATGGCCATTATTTTGGACTCCGCCGCCGGCCACGAAATCGCAGCCGAGACCACCGTAACTATCGCCGGTCGTACGCCAAGCTCCACGAATCCCGTCTCTGGAACCCTTGCCCCGCCGGAATCGGCGATGATTTTGCCTCAGAGTTTCTTCCAGATCGACGCTGTCGACCTCGCCCCTCGTCTCCTCGGTAAGTTCATCCGCAGGGACGACGTAATTCTACAAATCACCGAGGTAACCATTTTTGTTTTTGCACAATACACCCGGAATGGGTTTGATGTCTCAAAATAAGATAAAAATGGAGGTTGCTGTGTGCACAAAGTGATGGTATCTGAATTCTTGCAGGTGGAGGCTTACAGGCCAAATGACACAGCATGCCACGGTAGATTTGGAATTACTTCGAGGACAGCTCCAGTGGTAAATTCTGTTTTTTTTTAAAAATAATTTATTAAAAAAAATTCTCACCTTCAACTTAATTATTAATCTATAATAATGTTATATAACAATTTGTCAAATTAAATGTGTGTGTCTTGGTCTGGTTATTATTATTCACAAGGGTCCAGTCTGCGAAAAAATTTAACTTATTTTTCTTATGAGGCGATTAAGCATGTAGAAAGGATGAAAGGTTATCGAAAACTCAACTAATTACATATATGTGCAAGGTTGCGAATGCAAACATAATGACTGGATTGCTTGATAGGAGGCAACATGGTCATAAATTATATTTTTCATATTTGTGTGCGTGTTCTGTGCAGAAAGCCTAATTAAATAATTTTGAGATGTGTATGAATTATTTCCTGCAGTTGCTAACTTGATATGAAATTTTTTTAGAAGGGCTCGATCTGGATCAAAATTTCATTTCTTGGGCGGTAAGCGGGTGATGAAAGGCAAATTTTTATGTGTTTCTTCTTGCTAGGATCTGGAGTGCGATGACGAGGGGACTGCATTATGGTTGATGGCCTATGCTTTTAGTTCTAAGTAGGAGAACATATACAGAATTGTCTTATTTTTATCAGTTATCCACCTAGCTTGAAGTTTTCTATATTGGCCTTTATTATACCAATTTAAAAAGTAGAGACAATGAGTTTTATTATTTACATACACATTCCTCCAAGTAGTTTTCCTTGCACAGTATTCTTACACTAGAAAGGAAAAACGATTTAGAAGGAAAGTAGTTATATATAAATTTTCTACTAGTTAGTTTTGCATGTTCACCATTATACACACATTTATGGCTGAATTTAAGTACATGCAATGCACATGCAAGCTTTTAAGATATGAATGACAATTGTTAGAATTGCATTTTATCTTTGAATGGATCCACAACAGAATACAGAACATGTTTAAAAACTTGACTTTTAATCTTAGAAGACGTTCAAACACATAGAAAGGAATATCTTGAGGGATTTATGTAAAAAAGCGTATCAAACTTAACTAAATATATTGTTTGAGAGAAAAGATGGGCTTGCAAACTCACGCATCCTATCTTATTTTATTTCACCAGCTGTGTACATAGTATATCTTACTACCATTCTCCCAGCTATAAAAGCATTATTGAAACAATGCTGAATATATCCTAAAGTATATTCAGTAAACCCTTCTATAGCATTTATAAAAGCAAAATGGATCCCTCCTATAGACAAAACACACAAACTGACAAGACAAATGAACCAAATACAACATTCACTACACATGCACCAGAGAAGAGACAAGAAACCAAAATATGTTTTTCAGTCAAGAAATATAAACTCAGTGCCATTCATAGTCCGAGCTCAATGAGGCAACCCATCTATAGACATAACTCCCACAGTTGAATGAAATCCAGATGTTCATGCAGTAGAATCAATGGTAGCTCCCCCAATCCTCTCAAGTGCCCCTTGCACCTCATTACCAATAACATCACTTGAATCAGCATCACTGGCATTCTGACCAAGAACTGTTGGTTGATATTCCATAAAGTGTCTCTTTGCAACACCCCTTGGGTCTACATTCCGCAAGAAACGATCATCCAGCTTATGAGGCAAATTATTCAGCAAAAATAAAACACATGAATTAATTCTATGTAAAAAGAATGACTGTTGTTAACCCTTGCTCTAAAAGTTCAAGCATATCTTTCACACCAAACAGTTTATATCAAAGCCATGATATATAATTCCCATTCAATCTTGACCGAGCTAGAGATGAACTGATTCCCCCATTCTGACCATATAGCCTGCATGTCAGTAAGAATCTATTCAATGTGCATGTTGAAAACAATGTCCAAATGAACTGCACAAAATTACACTAAACAACTGGTCTCGTTATGAAGATTTCACAACACACATGTTAGAGAATGATTTAAACCTTTTTGAATCAACACATTTTTTGTATCAAGCTTGCCCTTTAAAATCAATTATAACAGGATTTTAATTTTGAGAGGTACTGGCACTACCTTGATGTTATTATAAGGAAATTTCATTCATCTAAAGATCAAAAAGAAATAAAATGTTTTCACAGTAAAAATCACATTGGCTGTCTGTCCTTATTTTCTATTCTCTCTCCTTTGTTCCCAGAAGCACTAGACAGTAAACTCAACATTGTACCAAATCGTATCTCTTGAGACCGTACACGATCTCTTCTATAACCCAAATTCCATTGCATCCTCCCATCCTGCTCATGAACACAATCGGCAACTGCAATATCTGTACCAGAAGTCAGACCTAAAACACTTGGAAACAGATTGTTTAATTGAGTATGACCAACCCAAAGACCGGTTTAAAATGCACACCCAAGCCCATTGCCGAACACAACTTTGGTACTATAAGAAAGGGCGGCAAGGAACCCAAATTTCCTAGCCAAAAAGCGAAACAAAAATCTGTCATGACTACTCATCCAAATTGAATATATGTTATCTACAACAATACGACCAGTCTGTTCCATAATAATTCTTTACAAGCAAATAACTTCCAAAGCCCATCCGCCTAATAAAGCCATATTCATCTCATGAAGGGATAAAATACCAACTAGACAAACTTCTTTCCATCCAACTAAACAATGAATGCCGGAAACCTGATTAGTTCCTTAAAAAAAAGCTTTCCGGATTTTATCAATTCTATCATCCACCCAATTGGAAGCCTCTAAAATGACATAATATATAACAAAATGCCATAACGGACATAATTAATTAGCAACAATGATACCTTTTCTGGACAAAGAACTCCCCTTCTATCATGCCAATCTTATCAATTAAAGGTTGCCGGTCTTCTCTCTGTAATATGAAAGGTCTAAGAGGCATACCTATATAATAAATGCGAGAATGTCCTAACAAGTAATTAAGCCTAGCTGCAACCTTAACTTGTCTAGAATATCATCCTTCAACATCACCATACTCTTATTAAAATTTGTCTTTAGTCCATGTGCCAACTCAAACCCCATACAATAACTATTTAAGAACCATTAACTGGCCATTAACTATAGATTTTTGAATGATGTGTATGCAAAAATGACAGTTGGATTGTTTAGTAAACACAATGTTTATCATAAACTGTAATTTTTGATATGCTTTTGTATGCTATGTAAACGATCTATCTCCAGATATGTATATGTGAAACTTATTGCATGCAAATTTTAACTTGGTAGGGAATACATTTAGAAGAGATCGATGTGGAAAGTTAAAACTACATTTTCCTGGGTGTTTGTGTCTTCGTCTTGCAAGAATCGGAGTGCTGATAATGAAGGGGTTGTAGTCCACTTACAGTCTAAAATACTGATTCTAGCTAGGATAACATATAAATAATTGTTTGTTCTTATCGTTTCACCACATAACTTAACGGAAGTTAGGTTTTCATATCGACTCCCATTACAAAGTCAGTTTTTACCATATTAGTAACTAGTAAACCCGTCGAAAAACCTCCAATAGTTAGTTCTACATATGCATCCCTCCAAAAAGCACTCTTAGCATAACATATGCATTCAATAAGAATTAAAATTCGAGGGAATAGTTTTCTATAGCTATAATATTTCCTACAGTTCAACTAGATCCATAAATAAGCCAAAGTTTTTACATGTGTTGCGTGTGCTGCAAGATGAGTCCTTTTTATGAATATTCAATTTGATTCTTGATAATGGTTCTATTGCAAAATTGATGGAAATCAAAAGCATTGTATATAGCCATATCCAAGCATCACATGTCAAAACATCAACCATCAAAGCTTTTGTCATGATCTATTTCATTGGCTTTCTTATTTATTTTCTTGAGCTAAATTAACAGAAGCTTGATCATGTTACTCATTTCCCTGACTTCTTGTTTTATTTGATGTATTATTTGGACTGTATGGAATTTGGTTCAGTTATTAAAACTTGTGGAGTAGATTGTTAGGTTGTATTTATCAAAATATCCTTTTCTTTTAGCAGTCTGGTTTGACTTTTGTTGATGGAATGGAACTAGTTTATATTTGAACTAGTTATTTATATGCTTTAATCATTTCTGAAGTCATAAACTTTATGTTTTTTCAAAGATTCATGCGTTTGTAGGATTCAATTTCTAGCATCCAAACATTTCCAAGATGTCTTTTTGTGGTTCTAGTTGAGTCCTTTATGCTTGTAGGTGTAACTTTTGTTTGCAATTACTCAATGGGTGATGTATGTAATTTGTGAATGGTTATTTCTATATTCTATACAACACAATTAAGAATCTTCATTAAAAATGTGGATGCCATTTAATTCAGTCTGTGCTGGTAACTTTGTGCACTGTACATGACCCCCCCTATGTGTCAGAGAATTCCGAAGGGTTTCAATTCATTATGCTGAAGAGAGCTTTTATCTATTATATTCCATTTTCTTAATATAATTCTATTTTGATTTTTCCTGATGTATAATGACTTGTGATAGTTCGGTCCGGGGGGACATGCATATGTTTACCTGTGTTATGGTCTCCACATGATGCTGAACATTGTGGCAGACAAGGAAGGAGTTGGTGCTGCAGTCTTAGTACGCTCGTGTGCTCCTGTGAGTGGTATGTTCTTATGATTATCTATTATTGATATTTTTCTTAATCATATGTAAAATTTTATTTGGGGTTTGACCATCGCTGACTTAATCTGCAATAATTTCTCAATGCTATCTATTGTTTATGTTGGTGATGCAATGATAAAGGAGCTTACTTTTCCAGATGACAATTTCTTATTTCCTTCTGAAACTATATTTTATTTGTGGATGCTAATTTATTAAGTGACATAGCTATATTGGCAACATAGCTATGTGATTTTGGATATTTCAATGTCTTAGTTTTTATTTGTCATGTCTTAACTCATGATAAATGTTTCATGGTGCTCTTACTTTGCCAGATGACAATTTCTTATTTCCTTCTGAAACTGTATATTATTTGTGGATGCTAATTTGTAAAGTAATATAGCTATAGTGGCAACATAGCTATGTGATTTTGGCTATTTCACTGTCTTAATTTTTATTTTTCTTGTCTTACCTCATGATAAATGTTTAGTGGTGCTCTTACATTGCAGTTCCTAAGTCTATTCTCTTTTAATGCATACTAGCAACAAACTAAATTTCATTGCATCATATCTTGATTTCACAAAGTACAAGCGAGCCAGTTACATTTACAAGTTCACCAATTTATTCTCTTTTAGTTTATAGGACAGAAGGATATGCATCCTGTGCATATATGCTATGAAGCTGATATAAAATATCTTTTGTAAATTTGGTGATTTTTTATTTGTCTACTATCTATATACTTCATCAATAAATGGACTGATACATTCATTTTTTAAAATGGAAAAAAGCCTTGCTTGTTCAAAACCAAAGTAAAATGCAAATTATGTCAGTTTATGAATTGAATTGTTTAGCATTCAAGGATGTCAATTACTCTGGTGATCATATGAGTAACGGAACCAGTGATGCATGTGGTTTTGTTAGGTGTCTTCTAGTTCTTTTTCATCTACATGCTTTATATTTCCAGATGCACATAGAAGGGGAATTAGTAATGATAAACATGTGTCTTTTCCCAAGGGAAAAATGCACTTTCTCTATTTAGAGATCTACTAAGTTATGTGAGTTTTGGAAAAGGGCAAGCTGGATTTTCCAAATGCATCTAGAACTTCCTAGGGAAGTATAAATTGCAAATATTCATGGCCCTTGTTCTCTTTTAAACCATGCTAACGATCTTATTCCCATGAGTTACATGTGAACTGCAACATGTATTTACAAAATGCCCTTAGATATGGTTTCTTAGAAAATTGAAAGTATAACCAATGAGTGTCAACACTAGTCTTTTGTGTGTTTCTTCCAATAAATGAAGGGTTAATAATTGTAAGTTATGAGTCCTTCATTCTGCATGTATATACATGGTTATTATTTTTGTATTTGTACTGTATTTGATTTGTTTGTATCATTTGTATCAGACGTCTACATGGGTATTTTGGTAATTGCATGTGTAAGGGTCGATAAATATCTCTTAAGGGTTCTTAGGTGGTTAAGAGAGAGAGTGATGACATCTTGACTGTGTTGTTGGTAGTTTAAGGGTTGGCTATGTGGTTTTGTAGTGGAGGGAACAGATGTGTAAATTTCTTAAGTGATAACAATCCATTCTCTCCAAATCTCTCTTCATGTATTCTTGATATTCTTGCATTCATGTTGTGTGTATGAGTGTTGTGTGTATCGGTTGAAATTCCCTCACTCAACCAACAATTGGTATCAGAGGTATGGCAGAGTGAATGACTAGTTGGTAAGGGTGGTGCAAGGTCTTGGAGACCAAAGGGTTGCTTGCAGAATTCCATTGAGCACTTGTCATGCATGGTTGTGTAAGCAGTGCACAAGCAATGGGCTTCAGTTGTAGTGGTGCGTGAGGTGCACATTACGTCGATGGAGGCATGTCAGGATGGGTCCAATAGAAGTTGTAGCGAGGAGGCGGTGGTGGCTATAAACTTACAGTGAGCAGGCGACATGTGCAAGCTCCGGCTATATTTACCTTTTTTCCACAATGCCTGATCAGTGTTTTTTTGGTGACAAGTTTAACAAGGAGATCATTAGATGCGGTGGTGCTAAAAAATTGGTCGCAGGCAGCTCAGTTCTTGCGATGGCCATGCTAGAGGTGCTCACAAAGCTTGGTTATGCTTGGCAAGCAAAGTCAGAGCAGATGTCTGTCGAGCTCATGGTAGGTGTTGCTTCGAGCAAGACCACACAGTGCGGCATGCTTGTCGATGCTAGCAGAGATCGGCAAGTGGTGGTGCGCAGAAACGAGAAGCAAGTGGTGGTGCTTTGGTGAGCACTGGGAGGGACGTGTGTCGACGATGGAACGAAAAGGATAACAAAAGTATGTAAGGTGCGCTCTGGAGTTGCTGAATTATGCAGGTGCTACTCTAAGGAGTTGCCGGTCACATGTCTAGGAGGTTGATGCCGGTGTAGTGTTGACAGGGTTGTGGTTGATTGAGTCAAGGCCAACATCAAGACGGATAAATAAGTAATTATTGAAGGTTTTGAATTTTGACAAAAGAAGGATTAGCTTTTATTGTTACTGTGAAGAAGGAAGAAACAGGTCATGTGGGCCCTAAATGTGTGAGGGAGTCAAAGATGGTGTCTCGGGTGGGAGCAATGTGATGAAAATAAACCAGGATGATTTGATTAGATTGGATAACATTCAGAGATTTTTTGTGTTTTTATTTCTTTTTTTGAAGGGGGCAGGATGTATATTAGAAATTGGAAGGATGCAAGAAAGATTCGTTATTAGAATTTGGATAGACAAGTAACAAACATATGTAGATGGCTCTTCCATAAGCATTTGGAAGAAAATATTTCCATTTGGATCTTCTACTTCCGAAAGAATTTGGAAGGAAATTTTTCCGATTCAAATTGAATGATACGGAATTCAAACTCAAAATTTAATCTGCTCAAGTTGATTTACACTTATTACAGTGCCTAAAGACAAAAATTCAAGTGATTTTAAGCTTTCATACATCAGGTAAACAATTCAGAATCTTTACACACGGATCTTTGTTGGGGTTTAGACATTGTAGGCCATGTCGTCCATATTATGCTATCTATGTGACGGGAAAAAAGTTAAAAATCCTTAGTTATGTTTGGTCTTAGGGGCTCTAAATTACATAGAAAAATTTAAATGAAATGTCTTTTCTTATTTTGATTATCTTATTTTAAAACTCAAGTAGGACGGATTTTCTACTAAAACCTTCCAGAAAGTCAGGTCATGAGTCGTTGTTCCAAGGCACATTGTGTTGTTGGGCTCCAAGGAAGGGGCCGTCGCCCCCCGGAATGCCATTGGCCCATGTCGCTGGTTAGGTCGGGAGCTCGAAGGCCCCTGTAGCTGCTTAGGGAGCCAACGAGGCCCTCCTGTGGGTGCGCCATGGGCTCGCGGCCCCAGGTGCTTGTCGAGGGCTCGCGAGGGCCACAGGTTCTTGTCGGGGGGAGCAAAGGCCCTGCGAGGCCCTGCGTGATGAGAACATGGGGCTGCCGTCCCCTAGTTAGGATTTTGGGGTGCCGACGGCCCTCCAGCTGGGGCCGTTGATGTCGGACCCCCGACTATGGATGGTGGTTTTGCTTCAAATCTTGCCATTCGTCGTCCTTTTCCGATAGATCGCCTTCAAAGATCATAACTTTCCTTTGCGCTTATCCAAAGCTTGCTTATTTCTCCTTGATCTTTGTCACTGCCTTCATGATGAGCTCTTCTTCTTATATCTAGGGCTTTGTTAGATCCATGCGCCTCTTTAACCGCGCATGGATCTAACAGGCTTCCATTCATCTCTTTCATTTTTTCCATTAGGGTTTCCATAATCATCTTCATTTGATTTGAGATTCTCTCCTCTATTAAGATCTTCTCATTTATCGAAGAAAACTTCTCCTCCGTCGATCTCTTGAGCACTTCGATCTCGATATCAAGTATCTACTCCAAAGCTTCGACTTTTCTTGTTGCTGCCAGCGAATCTACGCTCTGATACCAATTTGATAGGAAACTTTAGGGTTTCGGTGGAAGAAATTTAAGGATTTGAAAGAAAGATATGATTTTTATAAATACAAGATAACTTGAACTTAATTCGAGAGGGGGCCATTTTCCTAGCTTTTGATTTGAGATAAAAGCCTAAAATCTCACAAGATCTAAACTATTCTATTCCTAAAACTCTTCTATCTCTCAATATTCTTCGCAAATTCAACATGAGAACATGGCCCTAACCCATCATCATTTATATAATGGACTAATTTGTCCATAATTACAAAAATGCCCCCCCTAAACCCAAAATTACAAGTTTGCCACCCACAACCCAATTCTAACATGCAGCCATGCTTGTGAAACCATACTTTGTTCCCATCAGTTAAGGGGCAAGATTGCAAGTCATTTACGCTTACATTTCTGAATTAAGCACAACATAGTGGACATGGGATGGATGAAAATATGCTTTAAACTTTAGATGTGTCCAACACATTTTATGTTGAGGTTTCCATTATATTATGCCGTGGTTCCTTACTTCTTCCTGAATATAATATTCTGCTTGGGTTTTTGGTTTTTGGTTTTGTTTTTGTTTTGTTTTGTTTTGTTTGTTTGTTTGTTTGGTTTTTTTTTTTTTTTTTTTTTTTTTTTTTTTGGGGGGGGGGGGGGTTAAAGAAACGAAGTCGCAAAGAATCCGAATCGCTGCTCGAACATAAATATCGAAAAATTTCCAGTTTTTCTAACTGTAGGATTCTTAACTTAAGCTCACTTTCTCTAAATTCAAATCATGCATATTGGTTAAAATTTTGTCCAGTTAGTTTTAGTGATACTTGATGCTGTGTTCTTTCATGTTTGTCAGCTTCCCACATATTTGACAATTCTTTCTTTTTTTATACAGCTTGCATATAACTTTAGTAAATCCAACCAGTTAATACATCTTGCTATATGTAAATTTCATACTTATTTTCTGTTACATCTCTATCAGGGAATTAGAATTATTTAAGCATTGTATTTAGTTGGCATAAGATACCACCTGAGACAAATCCTGGAACTGAATTGAATTAATATTTTGTTACTTTTGAAACATGAATTTAAACTTCTGGAATTTTATTTGTTCCAAATCAAAGTTCAATGTTTCTTTAAGCTTCTTCTCAAGCTATTTTTTATCATCAGAGAATCCCAATCAAAGTTGATAAATTGCACTTACATTTTCTTTACGAAATATGTATACAGCTCCTTTCTTAATAGAAAAAGAAGGAATTATGCTTTATTTCATACCAATGGAAATTGCTCATCCATAAAATTTCATGATTACATACAGGCTTGGAAACTATTCAAGAACGTCGAGGTCAGAAGACTGGGAAGCCTGTCTTACTTACCGGGCCAGGAAAGGTTTGTAATTTTTAATTAGCTTTATTATGTAAACGTTTAACTTTTCTCAAGTGTTTTAAGTTATAACTAGAATTCAGTGACATCTAGGTTTGGTAGTTTACTGTGTGGCTGTATCAAGAAGGGCAGCGATGTGAATCTCTTTGCATGTCTCGTCGATATTTATGCTGAAAGAAGTGATTGCTTGTGCTTTCTTTTTTTTATGCTTCTTTCTGATGAGACAAAATGGACTTTTATGCAGAAGAGCTATG
Organism: Scilla litardierei; assembly: GCA_030789695.1. Lineage (NCBI taxonomy): Eukaryota > Viridiplantae > Streptophyta > Magnoliopsida > Asparagales > Asparagaceae > Scilla > Scilla litardierei. The sequence goes on from CM061131.1 coordinate 42,482,211, forward strand.
GCAGTGTCCAGGATTATAGACAAAAATGGCCTATTATATAGGATAAAAGTATTATACGAGGAACAGTTCACCAGTTTATAAGCTTTCATGTGAGCATATCCGACAAAATGTAGATTATTAGTATCAATTACAGAGCATGCCTGATACAGATGAAAGAAGTTTCTGTTTTTTTCTCTTGGTTTCTCATCACTATAGAAATGACTAAGAAAATATTTCTTTTCTGAGGTGAAACACAGTGCGCGATATCGATCAGGACATATTCTTTACTTTGGAAACACTACACATTGACTCTCCATGGAAATAGTGGAACCTTGCCAGTTAGCATATCATAGGACATGACAAAAAGCCTGAATGGACAGTTATGCTCTTATATTTTGGTCATAACCTTTTATGAAGCCCCCATATGTATCCCATGTTAATAGGGGACAAGTAGAACATCTTGGATTTTCCTCCCATCAGAATGGTAACTATATGGAGACTGAGAGGAAGATGATGTTATAAGAAGAACAATTGGTATTAGATGACATACATGCTGTCTATTTCTTTAATGGATCCCCCCCCCCCCCAAAACACCCCTTGGTTGCATTATCATGGGCTCAACTGTAAAGTGAAGAATTGACGTATTGTTAGGATTAGCTTTTCCTTCAATCCAAAACAAACCATTTGTTTCTTTACATAGCTGCTGTATTGATTCTTATAGCTATAACTTCTCAGCCTTTGCTCTTACTCATTTTTCTAGGTTGGTCAGGCGCTCGGGATCTCTACCGCCTGGTCACACCACCCTCTTTACTCTCCTGGTATTTTATTTTGACTCAATGAAAGCCGTCTGATTTGTTAACTGCTGAAGTTTGTGTAGCATCTGATTTTTCTTTCATTCTCTTCTTCCCATCTTTTTTGTTAGGTGGGTTGGAGGTTTTAGACGGGCCCGCAACTGAGAAGATCTTGGTTGGTCCACGCGTTGGCATTGAGTATGCTTTGCCTGAGCATGTGAGCGCGCCATGGAGATTCGCCGTTGCTGGCAGTCCCTGGATTAGTGCCCCTAAGAACACTCTCCGGCCTCCCTGAACCGTTGAGGAAACACACAAGTCTTTGAGGCGGTTGTATGTAGTTTTGGGCGTACATTGTGATGTGATTGTCTGTATTTTGTGTTTTTGGTGTATCCAGATGCAATGTGAATCTGCTTAGCTTTCAATTGTGTGAATATGGCACTAATTTTGATCTTGAAAGGAGATTCTCTTGATGGGTTGATAAAAAAATTGAGAGATCACACAAATATGTAACATTTTTGTACGTTTTACATTCATTCTAATGGCCAAAAAAATATGTATTTTGTGTTTTTTGTGTATCCAGATGCAATGTGAATCTCCTTAGCTTTCAATTGTGTTAACATGGCACTAATTGTGTTCTTGAAAGGAGATTCTCTAAGGGAGATTTAATAAAAAAATTGAGAGATCACCCAAATATGTAACATTTTTGTACGTCCAAAAAAAATATGTATTTTGTGTTTTTTGTGTATCCAGATGCAATGTGAATCTCCTTAGCTTTCAATTGTGTTAATATGGCACTAATTGTGCTCTTGAAAGGTGTTAGAATATAGAAGTAGGCATATGATATTCGCCATAGCCATATATATATATTATAATATGAGAGTTACAAGTCCCTTGGAACCCAAGGGACACCCACTAAGAGTGGGTTTAATTGTGGATGATGGTGGGTGGAGACCAAAGGTCTCTCACATTCATAACACTCTCCATTATCATCCATTCTTAGCATATGAATTCTTCAGGATCCAATACGCTAATATGGGGTGGATAATGCTGGATCCAGAGTTATCGTGTTTGTCTCGTTAAAACCTTAGCTGTGGAAAACTCAGTGGGAAAAACCAGCAGCTTAAGGAAAAAGAGTACAATACACAAGTGACTCCCCCTGATCCGTACAAGCTTCAGGCTTGTAGGTCTTTCAGCTGTCGCATCCCTATACAAGCTTTCTAAAAAATACATCTACGAAATGCTTTAGTAAACAGCTCAGCTAAATTATTACAAGACTGAATCTGCCGTACTTCAATCTGCTTCTGCTCCAGTAGCTCGTGCGTCCAGAAGAACTTGGGAGAGATGTGCTTCATCCTGTCGCCCTTGATGTAAGTAGCTTGTAGTTGAGCTATACAAGCTGCATTATCTTCAAATATGGTTTGCTCAAGGTCGTTCGTCTTCAGGCCGGTCTTCACTAGAATGTGATGAATGATTGAACGAGCCGGACACATTCTCTGCTAGCTTCGTGGATCGCCAGGAGCTCTGAGTGGTTGGATGAGACTGATGTGGTGGTCTGCTTCACAGATTTCCAGGAGATGGTCGTACCACCGAAGGTGAACACAACACAAGTCTATGATTTCTCGGTGTGTGGATCAGACCTGTAACCTGCATATGCATAACCAATCAAAGTTGAAGATCCACCTTTCGGAAAGTATAATCTCAGGTCAACTGACCCTTCGAGGTAGCGCAGAAGCAGCTTTACTATGTTCCAGTGGCGATTTGTGGGCGTTGAACTGTATCTGGCTAGTAGGTTGACTGTGAACGCTATGTCGGGACGCGTGCAGTTTGCCAGATATAATAGTGCTCAGATGGCATTAAGGTAAGGTTCTTCGGGACCTAATGTTTCCTCCCCCTCTTCCAGGGCCAGAAAGGGTCTTTATGTACATCCAAAGATCTAACGACCATTAGTGTACTTAGAGGATGGTACTTATCCATATGGAAAATTTTAAGTAATTTCCTTGTGTATGTGGTTTGGTGTAACAAGATTCCTCCGCTGAGGTTTTCTATTTGTAAGCCAAGACTATATTTAGTCTTGCCTAGGTCTTTCATTTCAAACGTTAGTTTGATGCTTGCAGATATATCATCAATCTCTGCAAGAGATCCAATGAGGTTTAAGTCGTCTACTTAGATGGCTATTAATACGAATCATGTTCCCGTGGTTAAAATACACGGGCAGACTTCATTATTGGTGAAAATTGTTGAACAAGGAATTCACTCAGTCTGTTATACCACATTTTCACAAATTGTTTAAGATCATATAATGATCTTTGAAGCTTAACAGAATAGATGTCCCGAGGTCTATCTTTTATTTCTATCGGTATTTTGAAACCATCTGGAAGTTTCATATAGATTTCTTTATCTATATTGCTATATAAATATGCAGTCACAACGTCCATGAGCTGCATTTCTATGCCTTCCATTGAAGTTAAGCTTATTATCAATCGGAATGTGATCGTATGCATAACCGGGGAATATGTTTATTCATAATCCATCCCCGGTCATTGGGAAAATCCCTAAGCTACAAGCCGTGCTTTGTAGCGTACAACCTGATTATTCTCATTTATTTTCCTTACGAATACCCACTTGTATCCCACAGGTTTTACACCTTTTGGGGTTTGGACTACTGGTCCAAAGACTTTGCGTTTTAAGAGTGAGTCCAGCTCTACTCCTATTGATCGTTTCACTTTGGCCAATCATCTCTGCGTTTGTATTCAGCTAAAGATGTGGATCGATATCATCGTCGCATTGAGCGACATGAACAGCAATATCGAACGCGAACTCGACGACGACGACAGTGCTTTTTCTGTCCAGTACCTCCCCAGTACGTACGAAATTTAATGATATTTCTCCTGTAATGTCCTCTTCAGGGGAATGAAGGAGGGGAGAGGCTACTGGTCCGAGCTCATCATCCCGTGGTGTGATATTCTTTATTTCTCCAGGTATTTTCCTCTTGCGAGGAAATTTATCCTTGGAGCCAGGTGGTCGTCCTCTTTTTATTTGAGGTACGGCTGATTCTACTGCCGATGGATTGCACCCATCTTTGGGGATGTCAATCCTAGGTGGCGTATTGGCAGAAGGGACGTGTGATCTGATAATCTTCTGGTAATTAGTAAATTTGTCCGGTAGTAAATGTACTGTGTTCTGAATGTGAAGGATCTTCAGGATCTCATCTTCACACAGATTAGTACGCAGATCATAATGAGACAAAGACTTAGTGTCCCAAGAAATGGTCTCTGAAGCTTCAGGCTTTTTGGTTTGTGAGCCTAGTTTGGGAAAATTATTTTCGTCAAACTCACAATCTTCAAGACGAGCCTTAAACGCGTCGACCATCAAGGGCTCAAGGTATCTAATAATGGAGGGTGAATCATACCCAACGTAGATACCAAGACAAAGTCGAGAACCCATTTTAGTCCTCTGTGGGGGTGCAATGGGAACATAGAATGCACAACCAAATACTCTCAAGTGAGAAATATTGGAAAGTACACCATATGCGAGCTGTATCTGCGATAAAATATGATCACTAGAGGGTCGTATTCTGATAAGCGAAGCGGCATGCAAAATGGCATGTCCCCATGCATCCACAGTGCTTTACCTAATCCTTCTATTATATTATATAGTCCCGAAATAGTAGTGACAGGACCATTACAAATTAATGATGCTATTAAAATAGCATCTATCACGAACGATCATGTGCGTGAAGGCACTATCCACTAGGCATTCACACTTCATCTCTAGAAAAGAATGGCAAAACTTTTATGAAAAGTAAAACTACATTCGATTCATAATTAAGATAAAGAAGGACATAATTGAAGATACATCAAAACATTAACGATAAAGGCTGAAAAGATGACTAAATTTGCTTTAGTCAAGGAGATCGTCATTCTCAAAATCCTCGGTGTCGTATCGATTTGATGGCTGTATATCCACTAGATTTGTCGGCAGAAGGCTTCAGGCTTGCCATATACAAATCTTGGAGGGTGGTGTGGAGTACGATAGACCCTGGACTAATGTCTAGTCATGCCACATCTATGGCATTTGGCTTCCCAGTTTTTCTTGGGAGCAGACGTCTGGTCAAAGGTATTCCTCTTCCACGTATTCTTTTTCTTCCCCTCAATATTGTTGTTCTGGAGAGGAGCTATGGTCCCCTTCTTCGCAGCTTTCCCCTTGTTTGATCTGCCTTTCTTCTTGTTCTTCATCTTCTGGGAAGAAACTGTGTGAGGTTCAGGGAGGAGAGCAGAGCCAGCAGGGCGTAGGTTATGAGTGGCCAGTAGGAGGTCTCTGTTTTGCTCTGCCATAAGAAGGCCGGAGAGTAAATCAGTGTACCTCGTAAACTTGCGTTCACGATACTGTTGCATGAGAATAGCATTCTTCTCATGGAAGGATGTATATGTTTTCTCAAGCATGCTGGTTTTCGAGACTTGTTCACCACATAACTTCAGGTGTGAGATGATGTTATGGAGAGCTGAGTTATACTCAGCTACAGACTTGAAGTCCTGAATTCGGAGATTTTCCCACTCATAACGTGCACGAGGGAGGATAACATCTTTCTGATGTTTGTATCTGTCCTCAAGTGCTGTTCTCAGTTCAGGAGGGTCTTCCACTGTTAGATATTCGGCCTTCAGGGTTCGATCAATATGTCTCCTGATAGAGATAATGGCTTTTGCCTTCTCTATATTGGAGACTCTATCAGTAGAAGTCCCTTCATCAGTTGTCACAGCCGTAGCTAGAGCTTGAATTGTGTGACTTATGACCTGTGAGCGAAGATGGAACTTCAGGTCCAGCTACCAGCTTAAATAATGTTTTTCAGCCGCATCGAGAACATCAAAATCGACGTTCGCAATCTTTGCCATTTATCTAAGCATGGAATAAGAATGAATTAATTATTTTATAAAAAAAATAAGACATGCTTAGTAGTAAAACTAAACTAGTTGTGGGGATTGGCCGGTCACCACTAAAAAAAATAAAAGTCCAAAGTCCCTTATACATTTATAAGTTCGAGAAAATTAAAATTACAATTTGGAAACCCTTGGAGGTCCCACCATTAGCAATTTTCCTCCGTCTTCAAGCGAAGCATCTCTAGGCTTTGGCTTTTACTTTTAGATCCTCACTACATTTCACTCAAAAGGAGAAAAAATGCGAGGAAAATAAATAGTGGTGACTAATAACGGCCGATCCAAAAACCACAACATAGTTTTACCAACATTCCAGGCAGTTTATATAAGTATGCAACATCACATGCATACACAATATATTGTATTCAACATCACAAGCAATTTTATTGGATAAATATATTAAATTTACGTTTAATAGTTACTTGGACAACGGGGAAACGTCATTACCCATTAGATTAGGTAACTAATCTAACGACGGAGCGGTCTCAGGATCCTTGTAATTATTAAAACATAAATTAATATTAATTTTAATCCAATTAAAAAAATAAAGTGATTAATAGTGAACTACACATCGAATTAAGTAACAAATTTATTACTTGCCCCAAATACCCTGAGATGAGTTAATCAGACTCAATATCCTCACCCAGATTTTCCCTGGTTTTTCCGGATTTTTCCAGAATTTTTTCGGTTTTTTTTCAGATTTTTCAGGGTTTAATAGGGTTTTTTTCAGAAATATATATTAATTTCTTAATTAAAATAAATTTGGCCTGCAAGTCAGAGGCCCGCGGGCTGGCTACGGGCTGTTAGCCAAAAAAATACCCATTTTTTATTATCAATTTTGTTAATTATTGGGCTTCTGGCCCATCAGGTGAGGCACATGCCGCTTCTCGCCCTTACCCTAATTAGGGTTTTAAGGGGGAGGGGTGTTTGGGAAGGGGTAAGCGGTCAGGAAACCAAAAGACCATCCCGGTTTTTCCTGTTCTCCTTTGAAACACGACCAGAGGGAGGTGGCTGGAACATCGCCCCCTCCCCTTTTGATTTCGGCAGGGGGCCGGAACAGTGCACCCCTTCTACTTATTATCACGACGGGGGTGGGGGGGGGGAACAGCGCCCCCCCCCCATTTCAATTTATGATCGCGGCAGGGGGGAACAACATCCCCCTTCCTCTGCCCCCCGAGGTAGCCCCCCCCCCCCGACAGGGCGGCGGCGATCCGGGGCGACTCCCCCCCGATGGGGGGGGGGATTAGGTGCGGTGCCCCCCGGTGCCTGCCTCGACAGGGCGGCACGTAGCCCCCCTCGACAGGGAGGTACGCATGGAGGCTTGGTGGCGAAGACACATGAGGCCTGGCCGGAGGTCCCTCCGTCAGGGAGGAGATGGCCGTGGTGATTCGAATCGAAGGTGATCCGATGGCGAATCAAAGGTGAATTTGAATCAGAAAACCCGGCATGCTTGGAGACATTCAGTTCAAATAGCATGGCCATAGTAATTTTCCTTGATGTAATTACAAAGGAGCAAGGAGTTGTATGATAAACCAATCTGTCTTGAAAAATAATTTCTATATACAATTGAATACAACAAGAAATCCAACTACAAATTCGTTTCACCCCATTGCATTATGTTGGGCTCTTCATTTTTCTATCATATTCATAAGCCCATGTGCAGCGACTGAATGTTTGTTTGTTTTTAAAAATAAATAATCTATTAAAAACTGATTCGAAAATTGGGGTTTAATAGTAAATCTGTGTGTAGAAAATTGATTTTCTAAAGATTATAATATATATATCTTAAGAAAATTATAACACAGATTTTTCAGCATGCGCATGTAAAGATGTTGATCTAGGGGGTTTTTAGAATTTACATCTAGATCCTACCCTCCGGATCTAGCAATGTAACGACCACTTTCTAGTGTTACGTTTTATTCGTTTTCTCTGGTAGCACGTCTTGTCCGTATCTGTACTTTGTATTAGTGCTAGGTGTATTAGCTGCGTATCCTAAGCGTATTATTTATTATTAACTTTAACATTTCATTATCAAACAATTTCTTTAAATACTCGTTTCAATTTTATTTTTCGAATTCAAATTTCAAAATTCAAACTCTTTAAAATTCAAATATTTTTGAATACCTTCCTAATTAATCCTATTAAAACCTATAATTAAATTGACTTTATTAACCCCTAAATTCCTCCCCTATTAATGTTTTCTTTTCAAAAAATTTCCTTATTTACCCTAACTTTAAATTCCTCCTAATTAACCCAATTAAAGACAAATATTTTTTCAAACTCTTTCCTATTATACTATAAGCATACACCCTAATCCAAACCGAACCCTACTCCAACCCAGCAACCAAGTTCTCTCTCTCATATCATTTTCAACCTAACCTAGAGCAACACTAGCAAGCTAGACCTAGGGAATTTGAACCCATTCACATGTTACCTTCCCCTCCTATTATAAACCCTAACAAATAAACAACAAAGCACAGCCGCCCCTATATTTAACCCTACCCGATAGCCTAGGCGCCTTTTCCCCCATCTACGCAAGAGGCCAGGACCCCCGACCTCCACGCAAAACCCAGCCGCCGGCCTCCTCGCTCACGCACGGCCTCCTCCTCTCACCCAGCTCCCTTTCACCCACGCACGAGCTCGCGGCCACCACCTCTCCAAGCTGCTGCTGCCCAGCTCTTTTCCCTGTCGTCGACAACCATGCGCAGCGTCGCCCTCACCCATGCCAGCGCTGCCCAGATCTCAACGCCCTCCATGCTCAGACCCTAGCAGCAACCCTCATCCCTGTAACCCAGTTCACGCACACTTCATCTCCCCTGTTCGAGCAACGCGCAAACCCGACATCAACCTCCGGCTGTCCTTCATCTCCCCCTCGTTGCAGGCCGCACAACTCTCATCCAGCTCCCTCCTCCACACACAGATCTCCCCCTCCATTGCACCTCCACACGCGAGACTGTCCAACCCATCTTCCATCTCCCTCAGCCGCGAACTCCACGCCTGCAGGCCTCAGAACCGCCGTCAGACCCTCGACAGCCCCCAGCGACGAGAGACACCCCGAACAGCTGCTGTTGTTGTCGAACTCACCGCTGTTAGACGTCGTTCGCGCCGTCGCTGCCCCTTCGCTGGGTAAACGGTTAGTAAACCTATCACTAATCTTCAACCCACACCGTAATGTAGAGAACCTAATAAAACGGACTATTAGACGTCGTAGGAGTTTTTATAACGTTGTTATGATCAAAAAAGACCTGATCTGATTGTGTGTTTTATCAAACCAGCGAACCGATCTCATCGTATATAGTACCCGTCGAGACGAACCCAACGACACCAAGAACGCTGAAATCAGGCAAGTGTACAATTTACTATGAATTTTTGAAGTTGGATGCCCTTTTAGTCATTTTCGTTTAAAGCTGTATTCCTCAAAATCTGCACGTGAAATGACACATGAAATTAATACCATGATATTCTATACAAAAAATTTGATCCATCGACATATAATTTGATATGCTTTAGCTTTAAACGTTGGCAAAGAAAATCAACATCTGTAGCATGTTCACTAAACCCACATGTTCAACATTTCTTTTAATTGTCGTACACATTGTTCAACATTCTTGTAACAAATGTAAATGTTATACAAAATGAAATATTTGTTGTAAACTTGGTGGCTATGGAATCTGTAGCCCTGTATTTATAGCAATATGGTTACATAATGGGTGGATACCCAATAACAAATTGGGCATCCTAAAGCCCGTTTATAACACTTCCCCTTATCCATCCATTGTTGTACGCCATAATGAACACTTCAGGGTTCATAGAGCTTATCTGATCATGGGTCTATGGATACTTCTGGATCCCAAGTTAAAGAGCACTTGCCTCGTTAAAACATTTGCCATGGAAAACTCAGTGGGAAAAACCAGTGGCTAAGGAAAAAGAGTACAAGTCTCTGTAACTTCCCCTGATCGATGGATAACATCAGAGGTGGATACTTCAGGATCCAGAGTTGATGTGGTTGCCTCGTTAAAACCTTTGGTTATGGAAAACCCAGTGGGAAAAACCAATATCCAAGGAAAAAGAGTACAGCCCGACATTAACTCCCCCTAAAACATACAAGCTTCAGGCTTGTAAATCTCTTAACTGTCTCATCCCAATTCCTAGTACAAGTTTTCTAAAGGTACTGCGAGGTAAAGCTTTAGTAAATAGATCTGCCAGGTTGTTGCAAGACTGGATCTGCTGGATGTCGATCTGGTTGTCTACTTGTTGTTCATGCGTCCAGAAGAGCTTGGGGAAAATGTGCTTCGTCCTGTCACCTTTGATGTAGCCACCTCGTAGTTGAGCGATGCAGGCAGCATTGTCTTCATAAATGGTGGTTGGTCCAAGATCTCCCGTCTTCAGGCCGGTGGTCTTGAGGATGTAGTGGATGAATGATCGAAGCCAGAAACTTTCTCTGCTAGCTTCGTGGATCGCTATGAGCTCGGAGTAGTTGGATGAGTTCGTTGTCAAAGTCTGCTTCACAGATATCCATGAGATGGCCATCCCACCGTATGTGAACATGAAACCGGTCTAGGACTTTGCTGTGTATGGGTCGGACCTGTATCCTGCATCTGCATAACCGACTAAGTCGGAGGATACACCTTTCTTGAAGTATAGTCACAGGTCCACAGACCCTTGGAGGTAGCGCAGAAGGTGCTTCACTCCGTTCCAGTGGCGCTTTGAAGGCGTTGAACTGTATCTGGCTAGTAGGTTAACTGCGAACGCTATATCGGGACCTGTGCAGTTTGTCAGGTATATGAGTCCTCCAATTGCACTTAGGTAGGGTACTTCAGGACCCAGTGCTTCCTCCCCCTCTTCCAGCGGTCGAAAGGGGTCTGTATTAACATCCAGTGATCTGACGACCTTTGGTGTGCTAAGCGGATGACATTTGTCCATAAGGAAGTTTTTCAGCAACTTCTTTGTGTATGTCGATTGGTGTAACAGGATTCCTCCACTCAAGTGTTCAATTTGTAGGCCTAGGCAGAACTTCGTTGTGCGAAGGTCTTTCATCTCAAAGGTCTGTGTGAGACTTTTGGATATCTCACCAATCTCTTCGGGAGATCCGATGATGTTTAGGTCGTCTACGTAGACGGTAATGATTACGAATCATGTTCCCTTTGCTCTTATAAAGATGCAAGGGCAGACTTCATTTGTTGTGAATCCTTGTTGCACTAGGAACTCACTGAGTCTGTTATACCACACTCTACCTCACTGTTTTAGACCATACAGTGATCTTTGGAGTTTGACAGAATAGACGTCCCGAGGTCTTTCTGTCATTTTTGTCGGTTGTTTATAACCGTCTGGGATTCTCATATAGATATCCTTATCTATATTTCCATATAGGTATGCAGTCACAACGTCCATGAGCTGCATATCCAGGCCTTCCTTTGTAGATAGGCCAATAATGAAATGGAAAGTGATCGCATCCATGACCGGGGAATAGGTATCGTCATAGTCTATTCCTGGTCTTTAGGAAAAACCTTGTGCAACAAGGCACACTTTGTAGCGCACGATCTCATTATTCTCGTTTCTTTTTCTCACGAATACCCATTTATATCCCACAGGTTTAACACCCTTTGGTGTTAGGACTACCGGTCCAAAAACTTTGTGCTTCGAGAATGCGTCCAGCTCTAATCCTATTGCCTCGTTCCACTTTGGCCAATCTTCTCTGCGTTTACATTATGCTAGAGAGTGTGGATCGGTCTCATCATCGTATTCAGTGACGTGAGTGGCAATAATGAGCACGAAGTTATCATCGATGATCGTGCTTTTTCTTTCCAGTACCTCCCTAGTACGTACATAGTTTAATGATATTTCTCCTACATTTTCCTCTTTAGGGGTTTTTAGGAGGGGAGAGATATCTGGGCTGAGCTCAGCATCCTGTGGTGGTATCGTTATTATTGCTCCAGGATTTTTCCTCTTTCAAGGGTTTTTATCTTTGGAGCCTGGGGGTCGTCCTCTCTTTTGTTGAGGTACGTCCGCTTCTGCTGCAGGTGGATTGCATCCGTCTTCGGGTATGTCAATCCTAGCTGGCGTATTTACAACAGGGACGTGTGATCTGACAATCTTCTGGTTGTCAGTGAATTTGTCCGGTAAAATGTGAGCTGTACTTTGTATTTGAAGGATCTTCAGGATCTCGTCTTCACATTGGTTTGTACGTGGATCAAAATGGGATAAAGTTTTGGTATCCCATGAAATGGTCTTTGAAGCTTCTGGCTTCTTTGTGTTAATGCCTAGTTTGGGAAAAGTGTTTTCGTCAAACTCACAATCTGCTAGACGTGCCTTAAAGGCGTCTCCCATTAGGGGTTCCAGGTATCTAATGATCGATGGTGAGTCGAATCCAATGTAGATACCTAGTCGCCATTGAGGACCCATCTTGGTCCTTTGTGGTGGTGCTATGGGGACATAGACTTCGCATCCGAATATCCTTAGGTGAGAGATATCTGGTGTGTTCCCATATGCAAGTTGCATCGGAGAATAAGATTGACTCCCTGACGGTCGTAATCTTATTAACGATGCAGCGTGCAAGATGGCATGTCCCCATGCATTTACCGGCAACTGGCATTGCATCAACAATGGACGAGCAATCCATTGTAGTCTCTTTATAAGAGATTCGGCTAACCCATTCTGGGTGTGAACATGAGCTACAGGATGTTCAACTTCTATCCCGATTGCTTGGCAGTAGTCTAGGAAGACTTGTGATGTGAATTCCCCAGCGTTGTCCAGACGCAATTTCTTGATCTGGTTATCTGGGATATGTGCCCGCAACTTTATGATTTGTGCCAGTAGCTTTGCAAAGGCTATGTTGTGGGTAGACAGGAGGCACACATACGACCATTTGGAAGATGCGTCAATCAGTACCATGTAGTACCGAAATGATCCACTTGCGGGGTGAATAGGCCCGCAAATGTCTCCATGTATTCTATCTAGGAAGCTCGGAGACTCAGAGTCCACCTTCAGGGGGATGGTCTAGTAATCAATTTCCCTTTGTGACAAGGGGACAAGGAGATGCACCCTTTCGAAGTAGCTTCAGGCTTTTCGAGTTAATTCCACGGGATTGGGATATGATGCGACGCATCATATTCCTTCCAGGGTGTCCTAGTCTATTGTGCCAGAGTTGGAATTCCGGTTGATTGTTGCACTTCTGGTGCTCGAGTATGTTTGCTTCCATTGCTCTTATCCTTGTATGGTAGAGACCCGACGGGAGTCCCTCAAAATGCTCAACGGTGGTTTTAGCTCCGTTTTTATGAGACGTTAGATACAAGAATTCTATGTTTTGTTTACTCACCGTCTCAAGGTGGTATCCATTTAAACGGATATCTTTAGAGCTTAACAGATTTCTATGAGAGCTAGGGGAGAAAATCACATCTTTTATTAGTAGTTGTGTTTTGTTGGGGAGCATAAAATGTGCTTCCCCTGATCCTTCAATAATTACTGATGGACCGGATATTGTATTCACGGTTCCATCGTATTTATCAATGCTTTGGAAAAAGCAGATGTCTTGGAGGATCGTGTGTGTAGAGGCACTGTCCACTAGGCATTTATAATCCATCTAATTTTAAGAAAAACATCACAGAATAAGGCACAAGAAAAGATATACTACTAATAATTATTCAATGTCTGAAAATTCATCAACATGCTAGAACTTAAACAAGCAGATAGTAAATTGTTCAAATTACAATGCATAGAAAGTAGATAATGTTTCAATCGAGTAGGTCATCGTTTGAGAAGTCCTCAGCGATGAACCTGATTGGTGCCAGGTCTTCATGATTCACCAGGTTTGTCTCAGCTTGCTTCTGGCTTGCTTTGTACAAGTCCTGTAGGTGGCGTGGAGTCCGACAATTCCTGGACCAGTGTCCAGTCATGTCACACCGGTGGCACTTATCTTCCCAGTCCTTTCTGGGGGCAGAAGTCTGGCAGTCGTCCTTTCTCTTCCACACATTTTTCTTCTTTCCCTCATTGTTGGTTCTTGGAGGGGGTCCTCTAGCATGCTTCTTCATTGCCTTACCCTTCTAGGGTTTGCCTTTGAAGTTTATCCTCTTCTTCTGGGAGGAGATGTGATGCACTTCAGGCGCAGGAGCAGTGTCGGTAGGGCGTGAGTTATGGGTGGCCAGAAGGAGGTCTCTATTCTGCTCTACCATCAGAAGGCATGAGAGAAGCTCTGAGTATTTCGTGAACTTTCGTTCACGATACTGCTGCATTAGTATAACATCCTTCTCGTGGAAGGATGTATACGTCTTCTCTAACATGCGCTCCTCTGTCACTTTCTCACCACACAACTTCAGGCGTGAGGTGATGCTGAAAAGTGCCGAGTTGTACTCGGTGATAGACTTAAGTCTTGGAGACGGAGGTTCTCCCATTCATATCGCGCTCGGGAAGTATAACATCTCTTTGATGTTTATACCTATCCTCGAGGGTGGTCCATAACTCATAAGAGTCTTCCACCGTGAGGTACTCGGCCTTCAGGGTCCGATCGATATGGCGTCTGATATAGATAATTGCTTTCGCTTTATCTACATCAGAAACCTTATCGCTTACAGCGATGGCATGGCTCAGTCCATGTGCTCGCAGATGGAATTTTATGTCCAACTGCCAGCTTAAATAATTTTTGCCTGTAGCATCCAATACGTCGAAGTCGACGATCGCAATTTTAGCCATTATCTCTCTAGCATGTTTAAAAATAAGCAATAATTAGATATTTTTAAAGAAAAATAAATAATTAAGCATTTTAGACATAGATATTTGCTGCATCGATCGGCTAATCACCATATTAATTACAGTCCATACAGTCCCAAAAAAATGAAAATACAACTCGGGAACCCCTCGTGGGGCCCCTATTCATCTGGAATGGATCTTCATCTTCCTGAGACGTCTGCCGGTCTTGTAATTTTACAAAAATATTCTCACTACATTTTTCTCTCAAAAAAGAAAAGAATGCAGGGGAAATAATGGTGATAGCTAGCCGATCCAAAACCACAGCAAATATAAACATTAGTCGCAGGCAAAAAAATGACGCAGGCATTTAATCATCACATGCAGTTTAGTCATTACAGGCAATTAATCATCACAGGCAGTTTATAATGTAAATGCATTTTTTTCGTTTAATAATTATTGGACCACTGGGCAACGTCATACACCGTTAGGTTAGTTGACTAACGGCAGAGCGGTCGCAGGATCTTCCTAATTATTAAACGTATAATAATCAGATAATCCAAATAAAATGCGATGATTTAAAAGTGTGTAATTTGTCCAGATTTTAATGAAAAAGAAATCGTAATTAAATCTGAAAATAATTCGAAAAATGAAAATTTTTTTGGTCAACCCCTAGTTAGGGTTTTTTGTCGCGTGAGTTGCCGCTTCTGGCGGCTAGGGTTTCCGGATACACGCGCGTAAGGGGGGTGCCGCTGCAGGCGGTGGGGCCCATCCACCGCTGGCGATGGCAGTCGGGTGGGGGCCGCGGCGCAGGCGGCGGGGGTGCCCGCCGTTGCAGGCGGCGGGGTTGTCCGCCGCTGCGAGCGGCGGGGGTCGTCGCCGCTGCAGGCGGCGGGATCTCCCGCCGCTGCGAGCGGCAGTTGCCGCACACCGCTGCGAGCGGTGGCAGCGGTTGCATGAGGTTGGGGGGTCGCGTGGCGGCTTCCGGCTGCGTGGCGATGGAGAAACTCCCTAGGGTTTAATGGTTTTTGGGGAAGAAGATGATAAAAATCTGATTTTTATTGGGGAAAAAATCCATTTTTAATCTTCAAAAAAGCGGTTTTTATTGTTGTTTCAGAGTGTTTTCTCACTACAAAAGCGTTGACCGTGGGCAACCCGGTCAACGTGATCAAGGGGCCCGCTTGGGTCCGTCGGGTGTGTTGAGTCGGTGTGGTCGAGGCGCGAATCGGAGCTGCAGTCGGCGTGGAGCACGCCGGCTGGGCCGAATCGGGGTCCTCGGTCGTTGGTAGGGCGAGGGGAAGCCTCGGCCCGGGTTGAGACGCTCGGTCTCGGACGGATGTGCTCGGCCTCGGCGGTCGGACGACGAGGGGTAGCCTCGATCGTCCAGTTGGCTACGCGGTCGGCGAGGGGCGGAGGGGAAGCCTCGGCCCGTGGATCTGATGTCCTCCTGCGTAGATGAGAACGCTCGTCAGGGGGCCGGACCTTGGTTCCGGCCAAATCCCCTCTGATGCCTAAGTCAGACAGTGATTTGAAAGAGGAGGCCCGGCGGAGGCGGTCCGACTCGAGAGGAGATCGGAACGACGTCTCACGGCGCGAGCGGGGGAGGAAGGAGATGAAATGGGGGAACAAGGTCGTTGACGGAGTACCTTAGGTTTTAGATACCTGAGATGCGGTCCCCTGTCCTGTCGGACTCCTAGCCCTTTTATAGAGATCCCGGCGTGATTGCCCCCGGCCCACGTCGCTCGTCCGCCCTCAATCGTGCCCCCTCAATCCGCCCCCCTGTCGCCGCTCCCTGCGCCATGCCAGCACCTCCCCATTACCGCCATTTAGTGGTCGCGGAACCGGGGGAGCGGTTATCGCAGGAGTGGGCGAGTGACCAGCGTGTTACCGGGGCCGGGTCGGATCGACATTCGGGGGGTCCCTTATAGGGCCTTATCAAGTGGGCCTGAGCGCGCAGATGGGCTCTTGACCGACAGTCGGGTTTCTGGGCTCGTGTCTTTCGGGTCTCAGTCAAATAGGCGTAACAATTGCCCCCATCGGTCGGGTTGATCGGCTTCGGCCGGTTCGGCTCGGCCGATGTGACTTCCGCCGACTTTGACAGGCTCGTCAGTCGATGCCAACTCATTTATTAGTCGCCATCATGAGTTGGTCCGTTCGATACTTTTAAGGCACGGGCTCCGAAGCGCCGTCGGTCCCCTGATGCTGCCACGTGTAGCTGCAAGCTTATCCCCACCGTTCGCGGGGTCGTCTTAAGTTGAGAAGCCGAGGGGTTCGTGAGCCGCCATCGGTGGGGTCGATCGGCCTTGGCTAGCTCGGTTCGACCGCTGTGCCTCCTGGGGTTCCGAGTGGCGCTTCAGTCGAGGCGTGGTCATAAATGTAGGTCATGATGAGGCGGATCGATTGGACTTCCCTTGGCGCCGATTTCGAAACGCCGCCGGTTCTTCGAGGCCTGCCACGCGTTCTTGTCAGGCGCTTCGAATTCGCCCCTATGTCCGGTATATAAGATCACCAGCTGCGTTGATCTCCACTCCTCTCTTGCTCTTCCCATCGTTCTAGGCTTTCCACAACTCGGAGTCTCCCGTCGCCTTCGCTTCCTTGTCTCCTCCAAACTAGTTAAAAGGTAATTCCTTTCTCGCTTTCGTATTATGGCTGCTCTTAGGATAGGCGGTTCTGGCCAAGGGGCGAGGGATTCTCCGGAGTCCAGGCGGGGCGGGCCCCAACTAGTGGGATCAGGTTCCTCCGCTGGGAGTCGTCCCCTCCGAGATAAGGGGAATGGGAAGCTTTTCCCAGACTATGCCTGTGATGACGTGGTGTCGGCTGCCGTGCGGCTTAACGTGCCCCCGGTTGTCCTCCGAACGCCATCGGGGACCCCTCCTTCAGTGGCCATGGAGATCCGGGAAAGGTATCTCTGCTTCCCGTACGATGTCCGAGTTCCATTCGTCGACGAGCGGATTTTCCTTCCGAGGAGCAATGAGGTCGGCGTCTACGTCGAGATGTTCCGCCTGGGTCTTCGTTTCCAGCTCAATCCCTTCATCATCCAGGTCATGGAATATCTCATGGTGCCCCTTTGCCAGTTCACCCCTTGTTCGATTGCGGTACTGACGGGCTTCGCGACGCTCTGTTGTACCCGCGGTCTGGAGCCGTCCCTCCCCCTTCTTTTCCACTTTTATCAGATCCAGACGGTCAGCCCGGGGTCATGGCTACAACTCCGAGCCCGCTCGAGGAGGGAATGCCTGATCGGGCTACCCCGCTGGTCGGGGGATTGGAGTTCGGATTATGTCTTTGTGATCTTCCTGGAGGATGCCCAGATTTTGACGAGTTGGGGCGGGTCTGTCCAGCCTCGCCCGCCGCTAGCCCTCTCTGACGTTGATCAGGCAGCCGCCGCGCTGCTGTCGACCCTCCCCTTGGAATCGAAGTCCATCTGGTCTTTGTTGGACGACCTACTCCTGAAGGCCGTCTTGTGGTCTCCAGGTAGGTCGCTTTTTCAGTCTTGAATCGCCATGTGACTCATCCTGATTTTGGTTTCCCTTACAGGGATGGCTGGCCGCGAGTTCGTCCGTGACGTCGATGAGCTGATCCGTCATGGAGCCGCTCGGAGCCGAGGCAGTACTTCCGGAAGGGCGCCCCGACGGACCGTTGAGGAGGAGGTGCGCCGAGCCGAGCCCTCCGTGGGCAAGGTGGCGGTCGTGCCTCCCGCCTCTTCTTCTGGCGATCTCCTCCCCGGGGGGGGGGGGGGGGGGTCGTAAGGGCCGGACCCGCCCCGTCAGCCCAAGAGGCAGGGGGTAATGACGGGTCCGGTGCAGTCCCTCCTGCCCTTGTCGCGCCCCCTCCCGTCCTCGAGAGTGGAGATGGGGCAAGGCGGAAGCGCTCCCCTTCGTCACTCGTGGAGCCTCACGGAGGGAAGAAGAGGAAGGAGGATGCGGAACCCTCCAGCCCGGCGTGTTCCGTGCTTCCTGCGGCTACCACCGGGGATCTTCCGGTGGCTCTGACAACCACCCCCGTCGCAGCGTCCCCGCTTCCGTCGCCGGGAATCGGAACCCTGTTGGCGAGCCATATGGCTTCCCTCGATGTCGCCCCCGGGAGTTCGGTGTTTGTTGACCGAGCCCTGGCCCAGCAGGTGGCCGAGGGCTCCGTCCTCCCCCGGGACCGCAGCATCCTCGAGAAGATTCCCGCCGACAAGGTGTCGGACTCCCTGGTCTGGATCCTTCAACAGGTTCGGCTATCTTGCAGTCCTTTCTTTTCCTTCACTCTCTTCTTAGCTCATGTCTCGGCTTCCAGGGTTCAATGCTTGCCGTGGAGTCGCAGCGGCGAGCCATCCACTTGAGGGAGCTGGAGGAGTCCTCCATGAGGGCCCACGAGCGAGCCGGGGCGGCGGAGATAGCTATGACGGAGGCCCAGATGGAGTCTCGGCATCTCAAGCTTCGTGTTGCCGAGCTGGAGGGACGAGTGGGTGACCTCCAGGGAAAGTTGGAGGACGCTCGGCAGTCAGCCGAGCAGGCGGCGGAGTCGTTCCGCCTGGAGAGGGAGGAGCTTCAGAGGGAACTGTCGGATCGGCGTCAGGTGGCGCGGCTCACGGAGGAGGTGGAGAGGGGCGTCGTCGGGACCCTGGGGAAGAAGATCTTCGAGGTTCTCAGGGAGGCCTTCGGTACGTATGAAGACCTCATCGCCCCTCGGATTGTCGAAGTCGTCCAGTCTTCCTTCCGGGAATGCGCGGAGCGCGTTCGGCAAGCCCCTCCGTCGGTCAATCCCCCTCGCTCCGAGCAGGGGGAGGCGCCCGAGGACGCGTCCTCTCGAGCCCGGGCCCCCTAGGTTGTCCCTTCTGGCCAGTTATCCTCAAATTTTTTAGCATCCGCTTCGCTTTGGGCCAGTCTACTTGAAATGGATTCCTGACTCTGCTTTCTCCTTCGGCTTTGCCACCGACTCCCTGCTTCAGAGCCAATAATTGCTGGTTGCATGGAGGTTTGCTTGGGCCAGCAACGTTGGGTTCCTGGTCGACGAGTTTTGCTCTGCCGGTGTTGCCCTAGTTTCTATAGGTGACGAGCTTTATTGTCCGTTGAGAGCGGATTATTTGTAGAGAGGCTTCTTCACTTTGATTTCCTGTAAATAAGACACACTGTTATAAACGAAATTTGACTTACTTGGACTTCTCGTGTATTTTGCTTTGTTGCTTCGTCCTCGGCCTAGGACCGGCCGACGCCCGAGATGGCGGGGGGAGTTGTCTTCAAGTTTAGAGTGATGGAGTCGGTCGGCGAGGGCGAAGCCCCTCGGCTTAGGACCGGTTGGCGTCCGCGCTGGCTGGGGGAATTGCCCCCAGACTTATGAGCGTAGGAGTCGGTCGGCGAGGGGATAGCTCCTCGGCTTAGGACCGGTCGGCGTCCGCGCCGGCTGGGGGAGTTGCCCCCAGGCTTACGAGCGCAAGAGTCGGTCGGCGAGTGCAAAACTCCTCGGCTTAGGACCGGTCAGCGTCCGCGCCGGCTGGGGGAGTTGCCCCCAGACTTACGAGCGCGGGAGTCGGTCGGCGAGGGCAAAGCTCCTCGGCTTAGGACCAGTCGGCGTCCGCGCCGGCTGGGGGAGTTGCCCCCAGACTTACGAGCGCAAGAGTCGGTCGGCGAGGGCAAAGCTCCTCGGCTTAGGACCAGTCGGCGTCCGCGCCGGCTAGGGGAGTTGCCCCCAGACTTACGAGCGCAAGAGTCGGTCGGCGAGGGCAAAACTCCTCGACTTAGGACCGATCGGCGTTCGCGCTGGTTGGGGGAATTGCCCCCAGGTTTACGTGAGTGGGAGTCAGTCGGCGAGGGCGAAGCTCCTTGTCTTTGGTCCGGACGGCGTCCGCGCTGGCTCGGGGAATTGTCCCCGGACTTAAGAATGCAGGAGTTAATCGGCGAGGGCGTAGGACCGGCTCGGTCTGACCCCCTCCCCCTCCGGTGAGGCGGAGGTCTTCATTCTTATGCACCCTCGGTGAAATGTCGAAGATTAAGAAAAGACAAAAGGGAATGCGATTGTACTCTTAAGAGTCCGGTCGGACTAGTACATTTGGAGGAAAGGAAAAAGGAAATGAAGCTAGACAGAGGGATGTAAACCTAGATAATCCCCTCGGACTAGGCTGCGACTGGGGGGGAGAGACCTCGCCAGCTCACTCTATGATGCGGAGGGGTCCTTGGACAGTGTTGATCTTCTTCCCCTTGTCCGGATGCATGGAGGTCCCTTCTCCGTGGGCCGGCTCGTCGGCTAAGCTCCTGGCGTGCCCCCGGCTCATCAGCTTCTCGATGTCCTTCTTTAAGTGCCAGCAGTCTTCAGTGTCGCGGCCATTGTCCTTGTGGTACTTGCAGTATTTCTCCTCATTCTTCCCACCTCTTTTTGCCTTCGGTGGGGGGCGATCGACGCGATCTTCCTTCTGTACTTGAGCGAGGATGGCGTCTGGGGTGGCGTCCCTCGTACCCTCTCCGCGCTGCCTGTTTCTCGGCCTCTTCTCGGTCCGGTACCCTTCGGGGCTGCCTCGTCCGCTGTCGCCGCGCTTGGTCCCTCGAGTGGCTTTTCCCGCGTCAACGGCCAAGGCCTCCTCGGTCAACATGAAGCGCTCGGCCCTCGCCATGATCCCGGGGAGGTCCTTCGGGGGATCGTTGTGCAGGGATTTCTTAAGGCCTCTATGGCGCAGTCCTTTCTTAAGGGCCGTTTGGACCACAAGGTCAGGAGGGCTGTTCACGTTCAGCCTTTCCGCGTTGAAGCGGCGCATGAACTGTCGGAGCGGCTCGGCTGGGCCCTGCACTATGTTGAACAGATGTTCAGCATCAGGCTTTATCTGCCTCCCCGCCATGAACTGTTTGCAAAACAGCTGGGTGAGCTCCTCGAAGCTGTCGATGGAGCGGCTGGGTAGGCTGCGGTACCAGGTCCTCGCCGCTCCTCTGAGAGTCGAATAGAAGCCCCGGTAGAGCAGGTCGTCATCGGCTCCTTGGAAGGACATGTCCCCCTCGTAGTCCATCACGTGGTTTCCCGGGTCTCCTATCCCGTCATACTTCCCCAGTGCCGGGATCTTGAATCAAGAGGGGACCCGCACGTCGGTTATTCTCCGCGATAGGGGGCACCGGTCTCCGTGGATGCCCCCGGGGGTTCGACAGTCGCCTGCCTCTGGTTCGTTCGATGGTGGAGGAAGCACAGGCGCCGGCGGGGCTGGCTCCACGGCCCTCGCCACACTGGGGGTCGGGCTGACCCGGCGCTCCCGCCCCGCCGCGATCGGTCTCTCGAGTGGTGTCGATCGCTTCTCCTGCGGTGGGGTGATCGTGGTTGACGAGACGACGCGGTCACCGATTCATCCTCCGTGCCTTCGGTTTCTCTTCGGCTCCTTTCACGATAAGGGGAGGAGGCGCGTGATCTCGCCTGACGGGAGCCGGACGACGTGAACCGACGATCCGCGTTCAGCTTTTGGGTCCCGTGGTCGTCGACCACAGCGGACCGCAAGAGCGGGGGACCTCCCGCCCAGCGATGGCTATCGCCCAACGCGCCTTCGTTGGATGGCGCAGGGCCGACGAGCTGCTGTACCGTCGCGACCAACGTCCGGAGGCTCGCGTTGGTCTCCTGAGCCAGGGCACGGAGCTGTCCCTGTGTGGCCAGTTCCGACCCACCGGTCTCTTCGGTTGAGGGGGCGGGGTGATCGCTGACGGGCGTGTCTTCGGGGTTGCCGTTGGATGCGCCATTCCCCTCCTCCGGGATGGGGGGCATGCGCTTCCTTCCATTGCTGGCTCGTGTCATTGCTGGTGTGGTTTGCTTCTTCGTGGGACAGTTTGCGTTTCCCACAGACGGCGCCAGATGTTTCAGAGTGTTTTCTCACTACAAAAGCGTTGACCGTGGGCAACCCGGTCAACGTGGTCAAGGGGCCCGCTTGGGTCCCTCGGGTGTGTTGAGTCGGTGCGGGCGAGGCGCGAGTCGGAGCTGCGGTCGGCGTGGAGCGCGTCGGCTGGGCCGAATCGGGGTCCTCGGTCGTTGGTAGGGCGAGGGGAAGCCTCG